>CM055405.1:7561498-7616863 GCA_029228625.1 Pseudolycoriella hygida | reverse complement strand
TGAAATTAGTGAGGCTTTCGAAGTTAATGCGGGAGTTCGTCAGGGTTGTTGTCTCCCCCCTCTTCTGTTCATAATTTTTATGGACAAGATTATCAGGCAAGCGAATTTGCAAGGGAATGTGAAGGTGGGGGAAGTAATCATGAAAATCCTGGCCTATGCGGATGACTTAACTCTATTAGCAGATAATGCCAAGGATTTGCAGGAGAATTTAGACTGCCTGCATGCTGCATGTGAGGAATACGGCATGAAAATAAGTGTCAGTAAAACTAAAGTTATGCATATTGGCAAATCCCGGAAGGATGTAGTTTGCAGTTTAAATGGGGAGCAGTTGGAACAGGTCTCTGAGTTTAAATATTTAGGAGCCATTTTTTCGGAGAATGGCACGTTAGTTAGGGAATTTGAAGAAAGGAGAAGAATGGGGAATGCAGTGGCCAGTCAGTTGAGGTCGTATGTGTTCAACAAAAAGGAGTTAAGTAGTGGCACAAAGCTAGCTATTCACAGGTCAATCTTCAGACCAACGATTTTATACGGTAGTGAAAGTTGGGTGGACTGCGGCTACCTTGTGCATGACCTGGAGGTTTCTGATATGAGGGTTCTTAGGAGCATAGCAAAAGTAAATCGGAGGGAACAGTGGGACAATCATATTAGGAACGACGACATCAGGGAAAACTTAGGGGTTACATCAGTGGAAGAGGCGGCACGGATTAGTCGTCTGCGGTGGTACGGGCACGTTCAGAGGATGGGTAATAGCAGGCTACCAAAGAGGATATTGGATGCTCAAGTCCCGGGTGTGCGTCCCAGGGGTAGGCCAAGGAGAAGGTTTATAGACTCAATTAAATCCGATTTAGACGTTAGGGGACTTTCTCTAGGCGAACAAACCATCTCCTTGGCACAGGATAGGGGGGTATGGAGAAGGGTGGTCCATGATCAGTAGTAAAGACCTCACACCGAAAGGTACAAACGGTCTATAAAGTGTGATGATGATGATGATGAGAATCAAATAAGCTAATTTCTATTACCAACAAACCTATAAATATTTTCTATCCCATCTATTTTTCACGCAAATAAGAAAACCAACGATGAATATCAATTACCTAATATGAATAATTCCGTTCTTGAATGTGTCATTTCCATCGATGTGAAGAATTTCTATATCAAATAGTTTCTCTAACGATTTGGTTATTATGGTCCAATAAGTTTTCATGCATTCCTATAAGGACTGATCAAATGGTAACATATTTTCAAATTTATACAATTTGTGCTCTTGCACTCCAGCATACACTACAAAAAACATCTTGTGATATGCGAAAAAGTACCGCTTTATATATGCATATTCCATGCAATACATGACATTCACACATCATAAAGTACGCATAAGAAATTGTATTGTGAGAAATTGCTGATGCAAAAGGTTTAACGTATCGAGCTCCCGTCGAAAGAAAATCAATATTTTGATATTTATTGATATGGAACATATAAACACAAATTTGTTAGCAGAAATATGCAGAACGAATATGTAAGCAATTTGTATATATATGTGCTAACGATACGAATGCAAACACCGGGGAAAAGTAACCATTTGATATTTCATCAAGTATAAAGAAAAAAAAATCATATGACATTTTGTTTTATTCCGATTTATCAGAGTGGTGATATTTTCGTTGTGATAATATCACATCTCTGGGATTTGTAGTCTATCGGGGAGTCCCGCCGTCATATCATATTTCTGTCGGTTATATTGAGTATAACCTCGACAATCTACGTGCAAAAAACAGTTCAGCTAATTGGCAATTTGAAGGCAATGTCAAAATTTACACACAAAAGTTTGACAGCGCCTAAAACAAACTCGGTTTTGTTGGTTGGGAATCGTTTTTATAACTCATTCGGTTAAACAGTCAATTGAAAGAGGGATGTAAGCAGATTTACCATACAGTACATCATCATTTACATCACCAATACATCAGTTTTCGTTCACTTTCGCATCCATTTTTCTACATTATTTTGAACATTAGAACATTGCTTTGAAGTTTATCACATCTCGGAGAAGTAATGGAGTGTGTGCTTTATACATAATTTTAGCTTTGAGAGTCAAATTAAATCAATTTACATATCAGAATTCATTTTTCATAAATATTTCATTCAGAGATTCATTCGGAAGTAATGTCCGCATATATCAACATTCCAACTTTGAAAGCGCTTATGCAAATTTTCTCTTGTATTTTTCAAGAGGCAATATTTCTGTTTTCACATAAATATGTTTTTCCACGAAACATTTGTTGTGATATTTCGAAAAATATGCAGTAGCTTTAAACAACACATCATGGGAAAACAATTCAATTTTATCTATTTTGCATAAAACCATTTATTTTTCATCAATCTCAATTTTGCTGTAAAATGTGTCATTGGTACCAGCTGAGTTTGTGCTGTAAAGTTGGAGAATAATATTTTTGATGTTGTTTTCAACTCACTCTGGCAGTAATAAATTGTTCGCAAAACCTTCGCGCTGCTGAACACAAATTTGTTTCAATTTAATATTCTCAATTGTTTGATATCGTTAACGTTTTAATTGCATTTTAGTGGAAATATTCAAAAACATATTTTAATAAGGTTTGCCAATGAGTCCAAACCAACTTTTTGTTAATGCAATTAAACCAGTTAATTTTACTAATAATGAAACGAACGAGAAAATGCATAATTACGAAATGTAAATCGCTATTTCGGCATGTTGCTATTTAACTGTTATTATTGTTGGAGAATGCACTTTGGGAGGTGGGTGATTGCAATGAAATAATTGGAAATTAAATTTCACGTAAAATTCGTTCCGAAAATTAAAGTAGAACATGATAGCCTACGGTTATGTAGTATAGTGCTAGGCCTAGGCTTTAGGTAACGAGTACAAGGAAGGAGTTAGGTGAGACTCAATAGTGGGTATTTGTGCCACCGGAGCCTGAAGACCACACCGACCGACGGAAGCTTATGAGCTGTTCCAAACGGTCTAAAACCTCGAATGGAGGGGTAGAAGAAGTATTTACTCCAGAACCGAGAAAGGAACGGGTGAGGGTGTATTTACTACAGAATCAAAGAAGGAGGAATGATTCATTTGCGACGTACGCTGAGAGGAGTAATGTAGCTTTTTCCACTTGAAATAGAGGTAAGGAGGGCAGTAATATAATCTGACAGTGAAGCGATGATCTGGGCTTTGATGTCCCATGTTGTCACTTGCAAACTAGTAAAAGAGCTCAAGGTTTGAGAAATCAGATCACGTTGGCCTGGGTGCAGGGACACTCTGGCGTGAAAGGTAATGAAGAAGCGGATAAGTTCAGCATCGTTGAACTGTGTGTTGAAACAAGTCATTCCGATGTCGAGGTCTCTCTTGAGCAGGGCGTACGAGGCGTTCTAGAATTTATGAAAGATGAGTGCATATTAAGTATTTCTTTCAGGTGTTTGCTTGATATGAACCGGTGTCGCATAAGGAGTGCCGTGGGAGCGACTACCGGGCACTGTGGGTAGATGAGACTACTAAGAGATTCTAGTTGCTCCTGCAGCTTTGGATAGGAAATTAGCGTCTAATGAGGTCATTAGATCAGACCCCCTGGAATTATCCAGCAAACTGTTCTAGACAGGTTCTTAGTTGGGACGGGGCCGATTGGATGACCGGGATAATAAAGAAAGGATAACTAGATCAGCTTTTCCAAGGTAATAAATCTAAAAAAGTAGAGCTGAAGTATTATTAGACCGTTTGAATCATCTGAGACTAAAGTTCAACGTCGCAAAGTTAGTGTTGCAGGCCTTAACGAGTGAATTATAATGTCAGTACTTCCAAGAAAAGACATTTACGGTTTGTAGTTTGCTTACAATTTATAGTTGGCTGTTTTCCTCATCATAATTACATACAGAAGATTAAAATTACAAAGGATGAAGTCATAAAAGTTTTCAATGCAAAGTGGAAATGGTAAAAAGAAACTGATAGAGTAGAAAATTATCTTACTGCGAACCACTAACACTCGAATGATTTTTCAGTCACATTACGAAATCATTAAAAAAACTATTACTTGCTAACAATGCACTCAAGTTCAATGTGAAATAGAAAGAGAATAATATTTCGTATTACTTCACAACGTCTACTTATCCATTGATCATAAATTTATCATTAACAATGCTCTTCAATATTTTCTCTATTTATTTTTTACATTCAACAACAATTAGCTTGATGGACTTAATGTAATGTAACTTTGTATGATGGTAATATTGGGAAATATGTAATTAAATTACAATTTTTTATACAAAAGACTTTAGAACACGAATGCTAACTCGAATAACTACTACTTATGCTTCTATGAATGACGGTGAATATCAACATAAAAAATAGTGTACAAACATCAACAATTACACAAAAAATGGGAGGAGGAATATGGCAGTGAACCAGTCATTAAGATTGTGTATCCTATGCACACATCGTTTATTTTCTATTGAAAAGATGTTCACTCCTTTGGTATAATTAACCAGGAAACCTCAACGCCACCATATTCTTGATTTTATAATATTCATGGTAACAAAAGAGTTGTTAGCTCTTTTGTAAGACTTAATCAACAATATAAGTTGCTTTATAATAAACAGTTTGGAGAAGAGAGTGAGACATGTACAAACTTAAGGTAATACTAATTACAAAATATGTGGCGGCAACCAACAACTCGATACTTGTATTTGTTACGAATCGTTCGCTGGAGCAGGAAAATGTTGGGTGAAAACTTCTCAAGTAGAAAATTCTCTTAATTAAGATTTAACAGGTTCTAGATGAGATTACAATTAATTTATGAGATTGTAATTTTCTTGTATAAGCGATGATACATCCTATACATTGTGTTACACGTTTTTCGTTTGGTACGCGGAAATATAGACTTATAAAAATGTAATGTTATGCATTGTTATGCGATCGTAATTTGTGTGCGTGAAATTTCTTCTAATTGTTGTTAGCATGCTTTACATCGTATGCAAATTGTATTTGATCAACGACCTCTTCGTAATTCGCTTTTAATTAACTTTTAAGTTTTAAGAGATTGCTTTTACATTTTTTTTCAAAGTTTAACTCATCTTGGGGTCAAGTTCTACTGTCTTCATGTATTGCTTCTTATATATAGGAGACATTATTTTTGTAAGTCCAATTGACGTTGATTTGGGGGTAGATGCGTAAATCATTAGTTTTTTTGTTGTTCAAAATTATAAGGAAACATTCGTCAACATTCATTCTTTTAAAATGCTCAAAGACATACTAAATTTGATGTAAAAAATAATGGTTTACAATTGTAAAATTGGTGGTAACGTATTGGATGTAATGGTGATGTCCTGATGTTGTCTTGCTGTTGCATATTTGATGCACTTATGACAGTTAAATGAATTATCTTATCGATGCCTTTAAAAAAATTACATTTCAAATGACATCAACTTTAAAGTTATTTTACGTGTTTCAGCAATGTAAATGCGCATACACGTAAAAAACGGTACGTAAGTGCTTCCAAATTTTTATTTTGACGAGTGGGAATACAGCCCTCCCCTTCGGGTCGGGCCGTAACCTTCCCACTTCCAAGCACAGACGTAATGTACTATATCGGTGATGTCTTGATGTATTGGTGACACTTTTTGGATGCATTAACTGTGTACGTCATAAACGCATCACCATTCCATTCAAATATGTTATTTGTATTGGTGTCATACACAGTAATACATCATCATATAACATACCAGCTATAAGTGTTTATATTCGTGAGATATGGGTGCCACATTGGCGATGTATTTGTGGTATATCCCGAAAGTTTTTGTGATATCACTTTTTTATATCATACAATTCACATAAGTACATCAACTCTACAACAGCAAAACAATCGCACTGTTTAATAATCTTCTATTACTCTGTTACTGTTTTTCATTCCGTTCCTTTACTGATCGTATCTGCGATGCTCGTAAGCTTGTCCCAATTAAGTTGATAATACACATTTACAACGAAGCTGCGAATTTTGCGATTGTTTATTTACCCAACATGGTAAAACAACCGCTCAATGTGAAATTCTAACATAATAACTTTGTGACATATTTTATTAACAACACTCACATCGGCGCAACTAAAATGCAAAATTTATTATGCGGGATTATAAAATGTAAACTAATTTTATCATTTTATTATACTGTACAACACCATGGATTGCATAAGCAATCTAAACAAACCGTTCAATAAAGTGGTTCATTTCACAAAGCGAAAAATATTTGAAGAATAGAAACTATGCACACAACTTACAATCAATACCAAGCGGTAAGCAGCTGAAGTCTCTTAAATGATATCCACCTCACCTTTATACTTTTCTATAATAAAACATTGGTTTGGGTGTATCTCATTTCATTGTAACGATTCGTTCCTTAGAAGTGTAAGATAACAATATTACAGTTATCATCTTGATACATATATTGATGCAACAGCATGGTGAACGACGACACCAAAGGTCTCTTTTTTTAATTTTATATTTTGCATTACAAGAATTTTGATACAAATATTTGAGGTTCGAAATCGAGGCTAATGGTATCGCTTTTTCGTCTGTATACTTCTTTTGTTCCGTTTCTTTCTTTTTGCAGTTACTATCAAGAATGAACTGTTTATCATTTCGTGTTCACATCTTTGTTGTATATATGTTCGGCGCTTTAATCTTATTGTTTATAACATTACTTTATGTCATTCGTGAATAGGAAATTGTTTATGTTAAACCTAAAAGAATATAGATGAAGATAGGAGATATTCGGTGTCGTGAAACAAAGAAAACGGAAAAGTAGTGATAGGCGTGACATGATACATTTAATGCAAAGATCTTCAAGGAGGGTCTCAAATTTCGGATTTATGACACATAATTACATGGTTTAGCTCTTTAAAATCGTATTTTCGTCAATATTCCTGAGAAACTTTGATCAAATTATATACATACTTTGAGTGAGAAGGTAGAAAATGTAGAAAGTGATCTCTGGGTTCCGGCTTTATATCGGCGATAGTTCCATCAGTCATTTGTTTCCCAGAATTTTTGTTTTGGAAAGTGAGGTCAGTTTTGGACTCCTGAGCTCAATGTCGCAAAATTGTCCTGGAAATGTGACACATATTCGAAGAAACGAAACGAAAGACCGTTGATTAAGAAGCTCAAGAAGAATTCCCCCATACGTGTCAACCGCTTTGCATTCCCATAAGACTTGGAACAGAGACCTGACCCTCATTTAATTTTACTTAAGGTTTCAGGTCGTTTCGGGTCAAATCCGAATTTATTAAATTAGGTTTCGATATCCCTCTGTACTGTTCCAACATACGCAATTATTTGATTCACTCAATTATGTGCATTAGGCTACACTGTAATGTAACTTTTGCCTCATTTACCACGTGTTTTTCGAAAAATTACATGGTATGTAATCACAAGTTCTTGATGGATCAATGAATCATAAGTACGCTTTAATTCGATTTATTGTTCCACTTTCCTAGAAACAAAATTCACATGCAATTATGGTGAATAGATCGTGACATTTAACTAGGTTTTATTATATACTCGCCAGGTATATTAGCCTCTAATCTGCCAACAATCAATGTTAAGATGTTGCTAGGAAGTAACACGAAAAACCTAAATATGTTGACGATTTAAAGATAATTAGTGATTGAATGTAACGAATTGTCCAACATTCGTCACGGTTAATAAGATCGTTTTTGATGATTTTTTTCGATGAGAGTTTTATTTTTCGTGTATTGTAATGGTCCATATTTCACACGGCTGAGAACAGCAAAACATTAATTAAAATATCGTTAGTGATGTCGGATGAAATGTAAGTAGAACTAACATGCATCAAGGTCAATCTGAATCATGGGACATCTGATTCTAAATTGAAACTGGCTGATCTCAGAAACGAAGTAGAAAAATGTTTTCGAATCAAATAAATAATTCATGTGGAAATAATTCCGCATTATAGTGAAGGTGCGGGAAAGGTAATTACGATCGTTGTTTATTCTGTGAAAAGTATACTTTTCATTACTCTTAGAAGCATGTCGATGGTATACTTATAGGTGTAGGTTAGTCTTAGCTAGGAAACATTAACGGTTTTAGATTCAAAAAGGTAAGTCCCAGAAATTAGATCATCTCTTTACTTAAACTCCGGCGCTAAAATCCAAGATTTCGATGATTTCTTTCTCCACAAATCTCCACAAAATTGGTTTTCGCACCAGTTTCAAAAATGAAAACATCAATCAAAAAACGATTTTCTGTGCGTCTGATATATTTATTAAACAACGGACGGACTGAAGACCGTATACAGAGACGCTTGACCTTATGATTCAAACATAATTTGTTTTCATGAATATTTTGATCAAGTCCACCTGACTTGAGTTTTTTTCTTGTGCCACATTTTCACGAATCATGAAATCAATTTTTGTATGGCACATTCGTACACGCACCTCAAAAATTAACACGCTTATTGAATTATATACCGCCGTGCAATATTTAATTAATACAAATCAAAATCGTGCATTACGATCACTGTCGGTTGTGACGTTTTTTGCAAATTAAAAAACAAACAAAAAAAAATGATTCTTGTAATGAAGTCTTTACATTCGTGTGTATTGTTCGGTTGTTTATTTTGTCTACCTATTTCGACTCAAGTTGTTCGTGTTAAACGAAGATCGTGGGTTTTCAAACAGTTTTTTTTCGCATCAAACTCTCCAGAGAAAAGCAATGTTATGAGTCTATGTGCAAATTCAATGATCAATACGTTGCTTATATCATTTACCGTTGGAACTGTGCATTTTTCGAAAATATATTATGGGTCAGTAGGTAATGCTTGTGTTTTCCACGCTGACTGAATTTTAATGAAAAGATTAAGTGAATGCTGTGAGAATTATGGTAATATTATTATATTTGGCATTGTAATGTAATCGGATCGGACTAATATCACTGCCCGTCACTGCCGGAAGTCTCAATTGTAAATTATTTAAAGTCACAATGCTAAATGTTTGTGGGATTTTACGGAACGTGGAAACATTTAAAGTATCAAATTATGCTAAATTGAGCCAAAGCATTGTATGTTTTCTTTATAATAAATGTAATAACTAATGGGTACCACCACCACCGGAATTCTAACTGAGAATGTGGCTCATATCCTAGTCAAAATTCGGACAATTCTGGTTACGTGACTGTTACATAATGCTTCACGCAAGTCGGACCGCCTCTAACGTTTCTGGTGAAGCTTAGGGCAATCTCAGAAAGACTATTGGATATCTTTACTCGGTATTATATCGCTACAACAGGGTTGAGGACCCAAAATATATCAACAACCTGATTTGGTCGCAGCTTACTAGTGTAAATCGGTGACTGCGACATGCACTCCATGCATTCCGAGCTTATAGGCACTGTAGCTCTGCCGAGCACGCACGCTTTTTTAGATTTATCAGTTTAGATGGTCCATCTCTGAATCTCGAAACACAAATCCAGTGATCCTATGTTCCTAATCCCATTTATCAGGTCAATCTGCTGAGCCTTCTCATCCCTGTCAGGTCCCATACAAGATACGTATCTAGGCTCAATCACATCAACTCCCAGCGTCCTGCACGGTCCCGTCAGGTACACGCGTTAGTCTCCAATATCGTTGTTGTTAATTAGACAAGTCCCAGATTTCAGTGAAGCGATTTCTTAGTTTCTAGTGCTTTTAAGATTATTTTTGATAGATTTTAGTGTCGAAATTGTTTTTCTACATTTTACCCTTTACTATTCAACCTATTACCCTAAATTATTATCTACACTACACGTAACATTCCTTCATTTAAAATTCGAATGACTGTGCATTCTTAAGACGTAGCTCATTAAGAATTTATTAAAGAAAACAATTCATCATCCTTTGGGTGAAAAAAAAACAGTGAAAAATAAAACACCTCATGGTGTAAATAAATTGTAATAAAATTGCAAATTAATGTTTTCCGTCTAAGTACACCAATTCATTCAACCTATGATCGTATTATGTATTGTTGATATAAAAATTATACAACTTTTAATATGATATGGCGCCTGTATCTACCGTATCCACTTACATGCGAAAAAACTCTCTCACACTGTACTGTACATAAAAGTAATTTTAAATTGCAATTTGGAATATGTTTAATTACTCGTCATGAATGATTATGATGATGTTATAAATGAGAATTATCCAAGCAGAAATAATTTTTTGCGGCTTTTCAATTATTTTGTGGCTTACAAAACGGTGGTCATTGCTCAAATATATATTAATCTAATATAATATATAATATATAATTAATCTAATTATAGATATTAATCTAGTTTGATTTCAGACACTTTCTGATTGATTTATTTGCAAATTGAAAAACAGAAGTGGCGATGTGGTATGTAAAATATTAGTCCAACAGATTTTTTCTAACGGGACCATGCCATAATAATTTTACCAAACGTTCACCCCATTTAATTCAGTAAAATGGAACTGATGCAGGACATGGGTAGAGGATGGAAGGTGAGCGAGACGTGGTTCTCAGATTGCCAAATGAAAAGTGCGAAGTTCTAAATTGTAATACCCTCACTCATACCACACTTTTCGAATCGGCCAAAAGTTATTAAAGTCATTTTCTCGACATCTCCCACCTCCGTCCCTACTCTTTGGGTCAAATGACGATGCAAGTTGAATTATGCAAATCATTTATCTCAACTTCAAATCAATTTTTTTTTATTCTAATACATCGGTAGCCGATTCTCTCTTTTTCAAGCCTTCCATAATATTCTTGGGAATGTTTTCAATTCTTTTTCACCAAGAAATTCATTAAAATTCAATTAAACAACAAAGCAGTTTATTCAATATCTTTTTACGTTCGTTACGTTCTAAACCTTAAATTGAATTTTTTTTTTCGTAATTTTCTTATCGAATCAAAAACCTATCATCTGTTGTAAATGTAACAGAAATAGTTATGCATCTCCGCACATAAACAACAATTAAGTACTCAGCCAGAACACCAATAGTTCCAATTCTTATCCCATTAAATAAAATGTTTGAAATTCACTTTTCATTGGATATATTAAATGTGGTAGGTAGTGTAGCTGTTGCACAGCAAACATAAACTTTTTAAGTGCTTTAAGACACTCTTTTTATACTCACACTTCTTACATGAACAAAGAAAATCCATTTAATTTTTGTATAATTTCCTTCTGCATCCATCTCATCTCGTAAACAACAACCAGATCTGGATTGAATTTAATTTTCAACTTTGCTTATTAGTTTTTTTTATTGTTCACCTCTTCACACCTGTTTCTTCTAAGTTTATTAAAGTTATCTCTCTTTCTGTTCAAAGTTAATGTACTCGAGCTTATCAGTGTCTACCTGTCTACAATGCATAAAAAATGAAAAGGCAAAAGCCAAAAAAAAAACTAAAGCGAAACTTTTCTGCTTATTTTTATTTTTATAAGTTTGAAAAGAACTTTTTAATGTCGACTTAGATGGCACCACAAACGATAAGACTGGGAAGAAGTGATGCCGGAACTATTAAAAATTTAACGAGATTTGTACAACTTTTCAGCACGCGTATTTGCTGGTGTTTAAGCGATGGGACGAAATTGTGATATGAGGGAATCGCGCATTTTATCATAATTCGAAAGTAGACTTTTTATGCAAATGTCTGAGTAAAGAGTACACTGAATGGGATTTAGGGACACCTCCAGCAGAGGCGAATGTCGTGGTTTACGCAGATGGATCGAAGACAGGTGAAGGAACGGGCGCAGGTGTGCACTCAGTGGACTTGGAATACGATGTATCCAGGGCTCTGGGTTCATACACCACCGTTTTTCAGTCAGAGATAGTCGCCATCAGAAATAAGAAAATCTTGATCTGTTCAGACAGTGAATCGTCTACAGAGGCGCTGTCATCGGTCAAGATTTCGTAGAAACTGGTTCATCAGTGCTTCGAGGCTCTGGAAACTCTGTCAAGAGACAATAAAGTTACATTGACATGGGTACCAAGTCACTCAGGAGTGCAGGGGAACGAAAAAGCTGATCGGTTGGCCAGCGAGGGAAGCAGTTCCAAATTCAGAACCTGCTGTCAGCAGACATGCAGGCTTAATTATGTCCTTACTGAAGGCGAAAATGAATCGGTGCAAGCAGGATAGATGGGAAACGCTCCCAACCTGTAAGCAATCTAAAGAATTTTTGATCGGATGTAATGCCGGAAACAGAAAATCTCTGTTGAGCCTCAACAGGAGTGAATTAAGCAAACTTGTAGGAATCTTAACAGGTCACAACAGTTTGAATTACCATCTCAGCAAGATGGGAATCATTGCTGATCCGACATGCAGTGGCTGCGGACTAGAACCAGAAACGGCGACGCATTTCATATGCACTTGTCCGGCTATAAAAGGTCTCAGAACGAAGCTCTTAGGAGACTTCTATCTGACCCCCGAAGAGCAGCTGAAACTGAAATTAGTCAACGTGCTCGCCTTTATCATAAGGAGCATGAGGCTGATGGAACCCGAAAGTGGAGTATAAACTTAATAGGGAAGGAGATGCAGCACAATAGGCCCAACAAAGATGACCTCAGTGCTTTAATTCAGGACGTTAAACAGACGGAGGTACAATTAATTTAGCTTGACAGTATTTAAGTGTATTTTGTAAACTGTTGTAACAAACTGAATTATGTTTCCTAAATAAATCAACCAACCAACCTTGTTAGCGTCGCTAATAATCTTGTTAGCGTCGCTCATAATCTTGTTAGCGTCGCTAATAATCTTGTTAGCGTCGCTAATAATCTTGTTAGCGTCGCTAATAATCTTGTTAGCGTCGCTCATAATCTTGTTAGCGTCGCTAATAATCTTGTTAGCGTCGCTAATAATCTTGTTAGCGTCGCTAATAATCTTGTTAGCGTCGCTCATAATCTTGTTAGCGTCGCTAATAATCTTGTTAGCGTCGCTAATAATCTTGTTAGCGTCGCTAATAATCTTGTTAGCATCGCTAATAATCTTGTTAGCGTCGCTAATAATCTTGTTAGCGTTTCCATCTGATGTAGAACATTCATTTTATACTTAGTTTCTCTAACCTCTGCTACATGGTGGTGTATCGAAACCAAACAAAACGAATATTAACGACCAAACTCTAATTGAGATATAAAAAGTAAACGGAGAAGTTATTGCAAACAATAAGCATATGACGTGAAGGCAGGCGCCTTTCCATCATTAAAAATTGCCCAGCCTAGACAATTTCATATATTAAAATAATCTTTGAAGAAAACCACAAAGATGCACAGAAAAAATGCTGTGATTCCTTAACGAACAATTTCCGGCGTTTTTCCCTCGGTAAAGATGACTTATTTGATTTTTTTTCCTTTAAATGGTATTATTAGACGGACGCTATAGACCAAGCAATGCATTTATTGTTATGTGGTAGAATGCAAAAAAGTATTATCTTCATCGTTGTCCATAAGTAACAACCGCAAAGGAAATTTGCTGGAGGTTGCTTAATGACCAGTGAAATCGTTTTGCTCATGCACGTAATTTATGTGTGTACACAGTCGCCTTGAAATGCAATTCTTGGTTGCAACGAAGCATCAATATGCATCTAGGCAAAAATTGTAATTAGTTTTATTCAAATTCAGTCATTTCACGGGATCGCAATTCTTCTTGTAACTGGATTTGAAGACATGTGTAGGAAATTATTCTTAAAAGTGGCGACAGGAATGCATTTCAACTAAACATGTAAATAACGTAATTGGTCTAAGCGAATAATTGACTACTCCGTATTTATGGTAATGATTTTGCCGAGGGACCAGAAATGCTCTTAATTATTATTAGGAAGGAGGATGTGTAGTTAAGCATTCTTTGCACATTTATTAGAAAGTTGCATGGTAACATCGACTTCCAGCAAAGCGACAAAACTTGAAATTGTAGAACTATGTTCCAAATTATTCATGAAGAAATAACGGTCATTTGCAGTAATTGTAACATTTTGTTCAATTAAGTAGGTTTCATTGATCATTCTCTCAAAATATGGGAAAAATTCCGGATTTTTGAATGTTTAGATTGTGAGTGGATTGAAAGCGCACTTACTTTGGATCTGAGTTTTAAAATCGTTTTAATTTAGGCCAAGAAACTCTTTTGAGCAAGTTTTTGAATTCAATGCAAAATTATAGAACTTTTTAGGTCATCCTCAATCGTTGCTCCAAAGACAAGATACAATTTATTTTTTACCAGCCATTTTAGTGAGTCATTCTCAGCTGTAAGGGGCATCCATAGAGTGCGTACTCTTGAAAAAGACGATTTTTAGACCCCCCTCCCCCTCTGCACACAAAAATGTATGGGAAAAAGTTTAAATGTATGAAGCGGGCCAAGTTGAAAGAAATTTCGTTATATGAAACATTTGGTAGCAGAGTTTGCCCAAACAGTACGATATGCGCTGTATTTCCAGTACTTGAACTCAGACGGTCAAGCCGGTACTAAAATTCAAAGTATTGTTTAAAAGACACTCATCGGTACCAGTTACCGTTCTTAGATTTTCGGCGCTGGAGTTCCCTCTGCATCGTGTATAACAAATACTTTTAGACAAGAAAAGAAAGAAAACCGTCTTATCACATCAAACATCTGGCACTCGTTGGTATGCCGTCTTCACACCGATCAAATAACCAACGTCTTTAAAAATGTTTCATGAAAAATCACATACAAACAAAATAATTCACGACCGAATTCGAATAAAAATAACCGACGGCGACATGACCCAAGTGTAAAATTTCATTTGCTTAAAAGAATCCAATTGTTTGAACAGTGAGTGATGCGTCAGACTTTGAATCAGCTAGCAATAAATAAACTAATCTCAGAATAAATTTCCAATTACAATCTGAACATAGAAAATTATTATTCAACATTATAGAACTACATGGCATAACACCGACAAAAAAAAGTCTTCGATCTACAAGTTAATTGATTTTTTTTCCTCAACTCTTTGATATCGATGAATGATCAAGATGGTTCATCATAGAAAAATATGTTTGATAGAAAAAGTATAATTGTTGAACAAAAGGAAAGCTATCAATCAATCTGGTTGATCGTATCGAATCTTTGTACGTCGATCGTTTTATCATCGTATACATCGCTGAATAAATTTTCCTATGTGTTCGTCAAATTGATGTCTCAAAAAGACGAGTTTTTTTTTATTTACTCTTCCTAATTTTGCGCGATGTGATGAAGGTAAAATTATTTGATTAACTATCAAGACAAGTAATTAACATTCTTCAATTAATTTGATGTTTTTGTTGATAGCTTCAGTTTGTGATGTTAATGAAATAAATTGAATTGACTCTGGTCCTGACAACATTAAACTTTTAATTGAAAAAAAAAGAAACATCGAACTGTTGTTGAGTGGAATTTTCATTGAATCAATTCACCAATTTTTACCAATTTTCACGAGAAAACCGTACAAGTTGAATTCGTATTTTTTTCTTCGTGTAGAACGGGTGGGTATACCTGCTGTTCTGTTACTTTTTACATCATTTTTTGTTTGTTTTGTTTGTTCAAACGATAATGTGGGAAATTTAAATGAACTTAAGAATTCAATAAATAAAATAATTTATGAGCGTACGTGATGGTTGACGGTTCATCTGTTTTGAATGTGTTATAATAAATGACCGGACCATCCATCACATACCTGAGAGAATATACTTATTTTCCATTTGTTTCGGGTGCTCCGCAGGAACTAATCAATTGGTTGATTTTTGTATCGACGAGGTGAGCCATTTAGTGTTGATTATAATTTAAGTGATCACGAATCTCAGCACCTCAGAGATAATGAGATGATTTTTTGATAAATGATGATCAGGGAGTGATTGACCTATGTCAATTAATGTGTTTATTGAGAAAAAAAAAGTTTGTTTGTTAATTTGTATTTCTGTTTCTTTTCAGACAAATCTCTACAAAATGCGGTGTAAAACACTTTCCATGGGATTCATTTCAACAGTACTTTTAACAATTAGCATAGCAGCTTCAGCCAATGCTCGAACGGCTTTTGAAAAATTAACGGATTATGATTTTTCCGGCACTACGTACTATAGCGTAAAAAATTTATCGTTATACGAATGCCAAGGATGGTGTCGTGAAGAACAAGATTGTCAAGCGGCCGCTTTCAGTTTTGTTGTAAATCCATTGACGCCAGCTCAGGAAACACTGTGCCAACTGCAAAATGATTCTAGTGCACATAATCCAAGTGCTGTTGCTCAGCGTTCAGCTAGCATGTATTACATGGTCAAGTTACAATTACGTAGTGAAAACGTATGCATGAGACCATGGGCATTTGAACGGATTCCCAATAAAATGATCCGAGGACTCGACAATGCTTTGATTTATACGAGTACAAAGGAAGCGTGCTTGTCGGCTTGTCTGAATGAGGTAAGTTGTTAACTTTTTTAAAGCCTTGTGTTGATTGATGTTAACTGAAAACTAAGTTTTTGTCAAAGACTGCGTTAAGGGATGGTTTGGTTTGACTATTCGCAAGTCAGTGCTACCAGTATCTTCGTTTTTGTGAAGAGTTTTAATTTGAACTTGCCTTCAGAGCACGTCGCAAAAATGTGAACTGTCAAATTTGCGATGTTTATTTTAGAACAGAATCGTGCGTAAATAGTAAATTTTTCAAAATTATAGCTCATGTTCTGTGAGAGGGAGACTCTTACGCTTATAATAGATGAATCAGAATGATCAGGATTCAAAAAGTTTAAGTATGAATGTGTAAATTTGCTCTGAAATGACATCGCAAATGAACGTGGAATGCGATGATTTTTCAGAGCAACTTTCATACTCAAACTTTTTGAATTCCGATCATTCCGATTCATCTATTATTCGTGTAAGAGTCATCTTCTCAAAGTACATGAGCTATAATTTTTAATAATTTGTTATTTACGGAAGATTCTGTTCTAAAAAAACATCGCAAATTTAACAGTACACATTTTTGTGACGTGCTCTTCATACAGAGCTTTGCAAAGTTTTCAGACCTAAAGGACTTCTGGTTTTCACTTCAATTTGAATTTCTAGAAACGATTTGCATGTCGATCTGTGGAATACGATTACAACAACATGAAGTGTGTGCTAAGTGATTCAGATCGACGAACAACCGGTCAATTTGTGCAACTTGTTGATGCCCAAGGAACCGACTACTTTGAGAATCTATGCCTGAAGCCAGCGCAAGGTTGCAAAAATACAAGAATCTTTGCAAATCCTAGAGTTGGAGTGTCTGATGAGAAAGTAGCTCAATACGTTGGCCTACATTATTACACCGACAAAGAATTGCAAGTGACTTCTGAGCCCGCCTGTCGTTTGGCTTGCGAAATTGAATCGGAATTCTTATGTCGATCATTTTTGTATTTGGGACAACCGCAAGGTACTCAGTACAATTGCCGTTTGTATCATTTGGACCATAAAACGTTACCAGATGGACCATCAACATATTTGAACGCCGAGCGGCCTTTGATTGATCACGGTGAACCAACTGGAAAATATTTCGAAAATGTTTGCGAGAGTAAGTTGGAGAAACATTTTTTGTTCCACCAATCAAGAGTTGAGGTAAAATATTTACAGAATCTGCACCATCACCAGGAGGAGCAGTCGACCACACATTGCCCGTAGTGTTTGATGCTACTGAAGATCCTTCAATCAACAATTTGACTCGATCAGAAGCAAATTGTGATAAGACTGGCACATGTTACGATGGTAAGAGTTTGAAATATTGAAACGAAAAATAAATAAACACAAAATTCGTTCAGTCGCTGTTCGCTGTAAGGACACCCGCATTGCTGTTCAAGTTCGCACTAACAAACCATTTAACGGACGTATTTATGCTCTTGGCCGATCAGAAACTTGTAACATTGACGTAATCAATTCCGACGAATTCCGACTTGATTTGACAATGGGCGGACAAGATTGTAATACACAGAGTGTGGTAGGGTTTCGAATGCAAATAGTTCTAACTTTATATTACAAACGACATTATTCCATCTAGACCGGAGTTTATTCCAACACGGTAGTACTACAACATCACAGCGTTGTTATGACTAAAGCAGATAAAATCTACAAGGTCAAATGTACTTACGATATGAGCTCGAAGAACATCACCTTCGGAATGATGCCAATTCGGTAAGTGGCGGACTTTTACGATAATTTTTTATCCGATTACTTTATTTACTCTCCATTTCCAGTGATCCCGAAATGATTCACATCAATTCATCGCCAGAGGCACCACCACCACGTATCCGAATCTTAGATGCTCGTAGCCGTGAAGTCGAAACGGTACGAATCGGCGATCGTCTTACTTTCCGAATTGAAATTCCCGAAGACAGTAAGTGTTTGACGAAAATGTCAAATGCATTGTGAAACTTAAAATTTGGAAACTTTACAGCTCCTTACGGTATTTTCGCTCGATCATGTGTTGCTATGGCAAAGGATTCTAAGAGCACATTCCAAATCATCGACGATGACGGTTGCCCAGTCGATCCAACAATATTCCCTGCATTCACTCCTGATGGCAATGCTCTACAGTCCGTCTATGAAGCGTTCCGATTCACTGAAAGTTATGGTGTAATATTCCAGTGTAATGTTAAATATTGTCTTGGACCATGCGAGCCGGTAAGTTGGTTGGAATAAAAAAAGAAATTCGATAATTTAATCGATTTCTACATTCTTTAATTAAGGCTGTTTGTGAATGGGGCCGAGATTCCGTAGAGTCATGGGGCAGAAGACGTCGTTCGGTGTCAAGGTAAGACTTTTTGACAATCTCGACCACTGGACAGACATTTCATTTACTTAAAAAAATCCTTTTGTCTTACAGTAACGAAACACAGGAAGATGAAGAACAGATGAATATTTCACAGGAGATTCTAGTCCTTGATTTCGGCGATGAGAAGAATGACTTCTTGAAAGCAGCCGAATCTGATTTTGGTAAAAATACATTTCTGTTTCATTCAATTGCGTTTTATTAATTGCATTCGTCAATTTTTAGATAAAACAGTTACAATAATTGAGCCATGCCCAACAAAGACATCCGTTCTTGCCCTAGCTGTTACATGTGCCTTGATGATCTTAGTGTACATTTCGACAATGTTCTGTTATTTCATGAAAAAATGGATGCATCCACACAAGTCCATGGCATAAATGACAATTCTACCGAGCCCTTGATACAACTTAGATAAAGACTAAAACAAATTGAAACAAAATTAATGAATTTGAATAGACAATATTTGTGTCCTTGTGTCTAAAAGGACCGTAAAAATTGATTTAGCAAAAGCAAGCAAAACTAGTAAGATTATTTTAAGATTTATTCGTAGACTTTACGTAAAACTTAAGTAACATTTTATTTATTCAGAAATTAACATTTTTTAAAGAAAAAATCTTAAAACAAAATGCGACACACAAATGGTACACAATTACATGCTTCACTGGCCACTTTCTATTGAGTTTTTGATTGGTAGTCAAAATTGTAATGAGTAAAATTATCAATTACCAACTCACATAGAGACCGGCTGCAAGTGTTTTTTAAAGTTAATTTATTTATTATTCATCAACCAACATCTCATTAACAAAATCATCTTATATCCTCTCAAAATATTCATACTAACCAATTTCTACCATGATTTTAATTTTTAATTTCTTTTAAACCACCATAACGGAAGAACGTTTTGATATTCGCTCGAATATCCAAATTATTATAAGTTAGCTTAAGGTTTTTTAAGACAGGCTGCGAATGCGAATGTAACGTTAATTATTGAACGAAATATCTAACTGTCTGAGGGAAATATAATTTTCACCTGAAATGTTTGTTCATTTGCAGAATTTATTTATTTTTAATTAACGTCTTTAGTGAAACAGTCGAAAAAAGTTTTTTAAACGACAAATCATTGTACATAAAGCTAGAAATTCGTATTTTTTAAGAAATTAATTTATTAAAAAAAATTATGAAATTAATGCTGCCAATGGTTTTATTCGGGCTACCATAGAGGATGTTGAAAGCATAGGTTTCGGGTGTTGAACCCTGGTTGTGGACCACAGAGAATATTTATAGATTCCATTAAATCGGATTTAGAGGCTAAGGGACTGTCATTAGGCGGGAAAACCGGCTGTCGGAATAAATTACACTAGACTTAATAAATCAGGTCGAAGTAACCCATGGACAAATTTACCACGGATAAAATAACCCACAAAAAATTACTACGGGATAAGTACATACTACCTTAACCGGCACTACAACCCATTAATGGTCTTGGCCATGCTTCTCCAACCGGACCTATCCGCAGCTCACGTCTCCCAGCTGGATACTACGGGATAAGTATCATAGAAAAATGCAATGTGAAACCGTATGCAGTACGTAGATTACATAAATGCAAAAATGATTCAGAATTGTAAACCTGAAAAATTTACGACAGTTGTCAACAAAATCGATTTCAGTTGCGCCATAGGCCATGAAAATTGATGAAGCGGGGTTAATAGAATAAAGGGGGTCTAAGGGGCAGAAAGGTTAGCGGGCTCCCTGAAATTCGAAAAAACGCCCAAATTTCAAGGGTTTGGTTTTGGGCTTTCGGGTTTAGAAAATAATGTATCATAAAAATATCCAAATCACATCGACTGTGAAACAATGATGTATTACAATGTATCAGTTATCAAGTGATTGTTGTAAGTATATTATTTGAGATAAAACAACATTACACGAAGAGCAAATTTGAACGTTTGAAACTTTATTTTGTGTCAAACATTTAATCAAAAATTACGCGTTTGTGATATAATGCATAACGAAGTTTATTTCTTATTGCATACGGGCGGAGTTTCCCCTTAAAAATTAGTAATCTAGTAATATAAGTTGAAATTATTAATCCCTAACAATGACATTTGTCATTCTCCTTTATTTGTTTTCTCTTTTTCGCTTATGCAATAAAGCACCATATTGCCATTTGAGGGGAAATCTCGGCAAGCCTCGACTGTTCCCCTCAAATGGCAATAAAATACTATTATCATCTTGAGGTATGTTCTTTTACACTAGTCAAATCTAGTTGAATGTTTTGTTTTGCTTTTGGGGAATGCGGCAAAAAGTAATTCGGAAAATAAACATCAAGTAAAAACTTAGTTGAATGACTTTCGAAGCGAGTATACCTACCTCCTGCACAAAGCATGAAAAAAGAGAGGAAAAACCAATAGAAACCGTTTTTATCGGTTTTTTACTGTATTTGCTCTCTTTTTTCATGTTTCAGTTTAACTCAATCGATCTCGATCCGAATTTTTTCGGGTAACAAAATTCGACCCAAATCATTTTCAGATCGGGTTTCGTTCGGGTGGGGTTTCGCAAGGTTTTTATGCGTTGCTCGACAGTAACAGTGTTATCTGATTGGCGCGGCGCGCTCAGTACAAATTTTTGGTAAGTTTATATTGTGCTTTCAGCCTTCAAAAGAATTAAAAGTGAAAATATCAACGAAAATTGCAACAGAGAGAAAATTATAGGCTTGTGCAACTTTTTTATCTCTATTTTCACATATTCGCCAGTATCTTGTTCGAGTAAAAGTCGGTTTTTCGGTGGAACGAGTTTAAACAAAGCGTTGGACAATCTAATGATTCTCCTCCTGTAATTAAAGTCTAATTTATTCAAAAAATGTAATAACTTTACAAGGACGATATTCTTAACAAAGTTTTCTGCTTATTCCCGTCTTTGGAATAAAATTAAAATACATTTACAAAGGATTTTCCCAATTTGAAATGTTTTCAAATCCAATCTCATGCAATAAAAAGGGAAAGACGAAAATTGAATAGAAAAAAGAAGCTTTCATTTATTTCTTTTGCTGTCATTTATAAAGTCGGAAATCTTTATTCAATTTCTCTGTAAACTAACATGTTCACTTCAATGGTAGTCTTTTAACCGACTATTTTATTCAGTAACTCCGAAAAATCTCATGTTGTTCTTTTGTCATTTTCATTTTTGTGTCACAATTGTTAGACCCGTACAAGGTAAAGTCTACGAAGTTTGTATCCAGTCACATTTGCACCCCGGTGTAGGGAGCATCTGTCTGTCCGTCCACATGTCAATATGATAACTCGAGTAATCTTGACTGCCAAGGCTCTGATTAAATTTTCTCAAATATTTTGTTAATTACAACGAGATTGTAATTAGTGTATTGTAATTAGTGATTGGAAGACGGATTAGGAGGAGGTTCAAAGACGGATTAGGTCGACGTTTGGAAACGGATTAGGCAGGAGTTGGTGAAGGGATTAGGTTGGGTGCTAGTAAGGCGACTTAGTTGAAGGGGTTGCATCAGAGCCTATTATTTGGGAATTTTTTTATACTTTTTTGGGAAATTTTTTATTTCATTCCCTCATAACCGGTTGAAAACAATGCCATTGTGTTACATTTTCCGATACGAGAAACATTTGTTCTGTTATGTATGAGAGAAGAGAGAATAAAGTTCGTTCGTTTGCCAGCATTCAATCTGTGTAGAAGTGTTTCATTGGGAACATAATAATGGCGACGAGGATGTAACGAATTTTGTTAGTTTAGTTTTAAGGACTAAAAAACAATTTACACCTTTACTGGGAAGAACGTGGTTGAATGTTTTACTTCCTGGGTGGAAGAAAAGATTATTCGAAGTAGGAGGGAATATTCCTATGACGGCTGTTCCTGTTATGAGTATAAATGACTGTGGCAGTAGTGGGAGGAAGTGTAGAATGGAGGAAAAGGAGAAAAAGGAATATTTAGATCAAATCAAGTCAAAATATAAATTATGTTTCGAGCATGACGGGGGGCCAATAAAGGGATTCAAGGCGAAGATTGTAATGAAAGATGGAACAGTCCCGATTTTTTGCGCCGCGAGGCAGGTACCTTATGTAGGTGATAGAAAAGGTGGACAAGGCAATTGAGAAGTTGGTGCCGGAAAAGCTCATTTTGTGCGACATTCGAATTGGGCTACGCCAATAGTGATTCAACCTAAAAAAACGGGGATGTGAGGATATGTTTGGATGGGAAGGTGTCGGTGAATACACAAGCTGTGGTGGATCATTATCCAATGCCTAGATTTGATGACATTATGGTTGAGATGCAGGGTTGTGATACGTTCTGCAAAATTGATTTAGAAGGAGCGTACCAGCAGTTAGAAGTGGAAGAAATTTCGAAAGAAGTGTTAACAGCGAATACGCACAAGGGATTGTTACGCTTCGATCGGTTGGTAGAGGGAATTTCTTGTGCCGGATCCATTTTTCAGTCTTCTATGGACGAGGTGTTGCAAGGAATTAGGAAATCGCGAAATTTTGTAGATGACATAATATTGGGAGGAAAGGGCGTAGAAGATTGCAAACGGAAATTGGAAGAGGTTTTGGATAGATTAAACGAGCACAATGTTAAGATAAATTTAGAAAAGAGTGAATTTTTTATGAGCGAGATAGAATATCTGGGTCATTTGTTGACTGCTGAGGGGTTAAAACCCTGTGAGAACAAATTAAAAGCCATTACGGAAGCACCAGTTCCGGAAAACTTAACGCAATTAAAGTTAATTGATAAATTATTATGCAAAATTTTTGCCTAATTTGTCGTCAGAGTTACATGTGTTGTATGAACTGACGAAGAAAGGTAGAAAATTTGTTTGGAGCGAGGAATGCGAAAAAGTATTTCAAAATAGTAAGAATTTATTGGTGGGAGATAGAGTACTGGAGTTATACGACCCCGATAAGCAAATTGTGATTTCGTGTGATGCAAGTCCATATGGAATAGGTGCAGTACTATCACATGAGGTAGGGAGTGTAGAGAAACCAGTTATGTTTGCGTCCAGTACGCTTAGCAGCAGCGAAAGGAATTACGCGCAGCTTCACAGGGAAGCTTTGGCGGTGGTGTGGAGTGTGAAGAAATTTCACAAGTATATCTATGGGAAAAGGGTGATTGTTTATAGTGACCATGAACCTTTGAAGAGCATTTTTTCACAAACTAAGGGAATGACCGCCGTGGCGGCCGCTAGAATACAGAGATGGCAAGTTTTGTTATCTATGTATGACATTGAGTTGAGATATCGAAAAGCTGCTAAGATGCGGAACGCGGATGCTTTGTCGCGATTACCATTAAAAGATGGTACTGGAATGGAGGAATTTTCAGTACATTCTTTCAGTTTAACGGAAACGATACCGTTGGACCAGAAGGAAATAGCGTTAGCGACAGCACAAGATGAAATTTTGAGTCGGGTGTATGACATGGTTCTGTATGGGTGGCGAGGCGAAATCGCCGGGGAATTAAAGAAATATTATTCCAAAAATGAATCTTTGTCTATTGAGGATGAGTGTTTGTTTTATGGAGAAAGAATTGTTGTGCCAAAGTCGTTGCAGCAGAAAATACTGAGTTTGGTGCATGAGGGGCACATTGGAATAGTAAGAATGAAATCTTTAGCGCGCAGATATGTGTATTGGCTGAACATGGATAGTGACATAGAAGAATATGTGAGATATTGTGAACCATGCCAATGCCAACAGAACAAGTGAAGTGGTATAGTGGCTGAAAAATGGCCGGAGAGCAGAACTCCATTCGAGAGGATTCACGTTGATTTTTTTCATTTCAAAAAAGACGTTTTCTTGTTGGTAGTAGATAGTTTTTCAAAATTTTTCGACGTAAGTTTGATGAATAAGACAGATGCGGTGGCGGTAATAGGGAAATTGCGGATATTGTTCGCTTATTTTGGGTTGCCTAGGACTATAGTGTCAGATAATGGTCCTCCATTCACTTCAGAAATGTATCTGAAGTTTTTTAAAGCGAACGGTATAAAATACATACATAGTCCGATATATAAGCCTGAATCGAACGGGCAAGCTGAGAGAGGTGTGCAAAAGGTAAAGTCGGCATTGAGAAATTTTCTAGTTGATAGTAAATACAGCAACATTCCTACACAGTACAAGTTGGACAATTTTTTGATTAAATACAGAAATACTCCCACCACGACAACTAACAAAACTCCTTCCGAATTAATTTTTAATTATAGGCCGAGGACGATTCTGGATGCAGTCAATACACCTACTTTAAGATAGCCGGATTTTTTGTGATAGGAATTTTTGTGATGTCATAAAATTTTTGTGACATAACAAAAAACTTATCGATCGATAAATTTTTTTGTGATGTCACAAAAAATTTGTGATGTCACAAAAAATTTGTGATGTCACAAAAAATTTGTGATGTCACAAAAAGTATCGATAAGTTTGATGTCATAAAAAATTTGTGGCATCACAAAATTTTTGTGATGTCACAAAAAACAAAATTTTTGTGATGCGAATTTTTGTGATGTCACAAAAAGTATCGATAAGTTTGGTGTCATAAAAAATTTGTGGCATCACAAAAAATTTGTGATGTCACGAAAAACAAAATTTTTTTGATGCGAATTTTTGTGACATCAGAAAACTGACCGACAAAGGAGAAAGACTAGATATGTAAATCGAAGTAAAACGAACTTTTTAAGAGCAAAACCATCAGTTGGAAAATTTCATTCACAATTCCCACTCAATTGCTTCCCTCTAAAAAAGGTCGTGGTTATATTTATGCTGCGCCACGATCGCAGAAAACGCTTAAAATTATATTTAATCATTATTGTTTTGAACAAATTTTTATTTAAAATATTCAATTTGACGCTAATGAAAACGCAAAAAATTTAAACATATTTATGTTGAATTTCTTTTAATCGGAAAAAGGTTTATGTGGTAAACTTTGAACAATATAAAACTCTACGTCCATGGCACAAATACCAGTGTAGTGGGTACTCGTTTCTGTCAGCAAGACAGTTGTATCCAATTTGCTTTGCGTAAACAAACAACACAATATATATCCGTTAGGAAAACGCCAGAACCACCTAGCATAATTGCCCAGAGAAAATACAGATATATTTTGTGAAATTAGCATCTCTTTTGGTATTGCCCATCCCCCCTCTACAGTCATTTTAGCAGTTAAATCAGTCTCCCATTCTTCGTACATTGTTATAGCTTCCTCAAGCAATTTGTGAAACTTCAAAAAATGCGGGTACCAAATATGTACGACGCGCGTAATTTTTTCTGGTTTCAATGTGAATTGTTTTTGCAACTTTATCATAAAACATAGAGTTTATTGAGCGACCATTATAAGTTATGGTAGTATCCGATTTTTCTAAAAAAAATATGCGACCAATAGTAAACTTTCACAATCGGGGAAAATTCAGTGAATTTTTCTTCATAAGATTATGTAGTCCCTACTTTGCAGTTGGATTCAAAATAATCGTTACATTTTTTTGTTTCCGCTGGATCTGGTCGTTTGATATGTGTAAATAAATGTATTTTGCTGAAGCAAAAACATAAAAGTGTAAAGATTAATTATTGGCCTGATTGATCGATCAAAATGCAGTAGTGGACACACTCAAATTTTGTTGGCCTGTACTATTCGCACGCAGTGCGAACAAAATTTCTTGGATACTATTCGCAGGCGCCTGCGAATAAAATTTCTTGGATACTATTCGCAGGCGCCTGCGAATAAAATTTCTTGGATACTATTCGCAGGCGCCTGCGAATAAAATTTCTTGGATACTATTCGCAGGCGCCTGCGAATAAAATTTCTTGGATACTATTCGCAGACGCCTGCGAATAGTATCCAAGAAATTTCATTCGTAGATGAGACGTCCGACACAAATATAGTATTTTGCGCGCGCAATCACAATCGTCGTTTCACATGTACATATTTGGAACAACGTGCCATTTACTTGTATATTTTGTTAAATTCCTGTTCTTTTTTTTAATTTCAATCTTGTTTCATTTAAAATATACCCCGATTACGAAAAGTGAGTATCTGGATATGTCTTGGGCATAAGATTACCTACCTTCAATAAAATACGATAAAGCATCGAATTCTTTTTTAGAGGTTATTGTTGAATTCGGAAATTTTACTTCAAACTAAAAATACTTCATGTTAAACTCCGAATAAATTTTTTGGAGAAAATACTTCATTTATATTCAATTTGTGCGAATAGTATCTCCCAATTTTGTTCATTTCGTAGAAGGAAGATGCGGTTTTGATCGATGAAATTTGGTCATTTCTTTTTCGGTCATCTTTTTTTTGGTCAATTCTTCAGTCTAATGGATTAATTTGAATCCGACTGTATTTGCAATTAATTAATTGCAATTTTAATTGTATAAATTTTTGTAAATAATTTAAAAAAAAAACTCACTATCGCTGCTTCCAGCTGATTCATCCATTTTCAATTTTTCTGTCAAGGAAAATTAGAAAAAAAGTAGTAGTAGTAGTAGTAGAAGTAATTTATAAACAAATTGAAATTACTAACGTCTTCAACTTTTGCAATGTAAGATAAAAAAATAAATAATTCGATGAGTCACCACATCTCCCAAAAATACACGAGAATGTCTTCACTTGTGGCTTACGTACGGAGGAATAAGTAGCATGACGTGTTTTAGTTTTAAAATATCGTCAAAATCATTACAACAAAAAGCGGGCATAGAAAAAAATAGGTCAGACAAATGAATTGAGTGGATTTTCTCTATTCACTCAACCGCTTTTTAGCAAACAAATTTTAAAGATTAGTACCTATTAGTTTTGTTTTTAAAAAGCGGTCCCTATCAGTTTTATTTCAATTCTCTGACGGTTTTTCATGGCCCGACGGCTTCGTACATGCCGCGACGCAAGTCCACCAAATGATTAAAATTTTATCGATTACCTGGTACGACTGCTGCCGTAATTCCATAAAAATTAATTTGTGAACTACCTATTGTCGATTTTACACAAATTGTGTTTTATGCGAAATGGACGCTCCTGAAAGTACAGGCCAGGTCAAGGCGCCTTGGTTAAAAAAATCAGTCGTTATCAAACAATTATTATTTAAAATGCTATGAACGATCCCGAATGTCACGCTCTGTCACGCCAGCCGCATTCCCCCTCCCCCCCCCTCGGCGTGACATCCTTTATGAACGGCCCCTAATGAGCTTTTTTAATTCCGAAAACTTTGTGTTTGTGGCGAAAATAAGGAAAAGCAGAAAAACAAATGTACGCTTCGAATTTAAAAAAATTTTCCCTGCGGCGCAATCGGAAATATTGTTTCAAATTAAAATCTTGACTACCTTTCAGGAAAAAAAGTTTTCAAAAACAAGGACATACAGACATTCGGACCTTTTTTCGTTGATTTGGCATCTTTAGGCAACCAAGGAAGGTTTCCTCTTACTCACAGGTTCGAATTCGAAATACAAACGTGGTAGTAAACCCATAAGCCTCGTACTTCGTACGGTCTAAAGAGTCTTATAATTTCACTAAGGAGTTTGCAGTAAGTGTTAAATTTACACCGGAGTGAAGTTGATCTATCGATTGACGGTCGAAGATACAAATAATGAAGTAAAAAATGTAAGACCAAACTTTTTTTGGAGACTGTTTAACCTATCGTCATCTGGTGACCTCTACCTTTCAACTCCACACCTTAGATAGACGTGTGCGACGTCAAAAAAAAAGGCAGAAAATAGGCACTCGCACATTCCCTGGATTCAAAAAAAAAACGACGCGCATAGTGCTTGTCATCGAGTAATCTTAATTACACTTTGTCTGTCGACAAAAAATCAATCTTACTAAGTCAGCAGAAAAATTGATTACGCCGCCGACGCCGCCGATGGCCTCTTTTTTATCACGCCGCCGCCGCTGATCGTAGTATGAACAGTCGCAACAATCAGTTGCAATAGCGACTTGACCCACATTTTGGTGGGTTTCTGGTGTGATAAGTTATAACGGCAATGCCCGCTTTTCATTGTAATGATTGTGCGAAGATTTTCTATCTAAAATACGTCGTGCTATCCATTCCTCCGTATATAAGCCACAAGTGAAAACGTCTTAGATGTTTTTTGGGAGATGTAGTGACTAGTCGAACTAAATTTTTATTGTTACCTAGTTTGCTTAAATTTAAATTGTGACAAATTGCAAAAATTACTTTGAAAATCGAATTTGTGATTTTAAAGATATTTTTAATTTTGAAATGGATGATTCAGCTAGAAGCAGCGATGGTGAGTTTTTTTTAATTATTTGCAAATGAAGCAAGTGCAGACAATTATACAAACAAAATACATCAAACTTTGTTTGCGCTGTTTTTACGTAATGTATTTAGGGGTCGCTCATAAAGTATGTAAGTTTGATACATTACAGGGGAAAGGGATGTCGGATTTTAGCGTGAAATACTTTATGAACGACCCCTTACAATGCAACTGATTAGTGGAAATTTACCACGTATTTAGAAAGATAATGTCCTCGGTATAATACATGAGTCTGGGCAGTATTCACTTCTTATCATCAATCTTAAAAAAAAAATTATAGTTTTTTTAGACCTAACAAAGAAAGATTCAACTGACCAAATTTTATCGAACGTCCTGAAATTCTTGGCTCATCATAACAAAATGTACAACACGAATTTTTCATTGCAAGGGTAGAGCCGTACGGAAATGGAACATCCGCATCTTCTATACGGCAATATTGACGATAGTGGAATTTATATCGTTCGCTTCATCCAAGATTTGATTACGCACAACTCTATATCGAAAAAAGAATTCGATGTTGATCAATTCCGTTTATCACTATCTCATTACATTTTACACAAGTCCGCCTGCATGGCAAACCTCTGCTTGATTTGTGGCCAGGCTGACGACAAAAATTTAAAAAACCCATTCGTTTCCTGGTTGGAATGTGAAAACTGCAAACGGTGGTGTCATAATGCTTGTCTAAAAACGACAATTTTCCATATTGCTTTTACTTGTGTTTAATGTTCTGATTAAAATCAGACATTTTTGTTCATTCAAAAACATCTTAATCAATTTGAATATTTTAAATAAAAATTTGTTCAAAACAATAATGATTAAATATAATTGTAAGCGTTTTCTGCGATCGTGGCGCAGCATAAATATAACCACGAACTTTTTTAGAGGGAAGCAATTGAGTGGGAATTGTGAATGAAATTTTCCAACTGATGGTTTTGCTCTTAAAAAGTTCGTTTTACTTCGATTTACATATCTAGTCTTTCTCCTTTGTCGGTCAGTTTTCTGATGTCACAAAAATTCGCATCACAAAAATTTTGTTTTTCGTGACATCACAAATTTTTTGTGATGCCACAAATTTTTTATGACACCAAACTTATCGATACTTTTTGTGACATCACAAAAATTTTGTTTTTTGTGACATCACAAAAATTTTGTTTTTTGTGACATCACAAAAATTTTGTTTTTTGTGACATCACAAAAATTTTGTGATGCCACAAATTTTTTATGACAGCAAACTTATCGATACTTTTTGTGACATCACAAAAATTCGCATCACGAAAATTTTGTTTTTTGTGACATCACAAAAATTTTGTGATGCCACAATTTTTTTATGACAGCAAACTTATCGATACTTTTTGTGACATCACAAAAATTCGCATCACGAAAATTTTGTTTTTTGTGACATCACAAAAATTTTGTGATGCCACAATTTTTTTATGACAGCAAACTTATCGATACTTTTTGTGACATCACAAAAATTCGCATCACGAAAATTTTGTTTTTTGTGACATCACAAAAATTTTGTGATGCCACAATTTTTTTATGACAGCAAACTTATCGATACTTTTTGTGACATCACAAAAATTCGCATCACGAAAATTTTGTTTTTTGTGACATCACAAAAATTTTGTGATGCCACAATTTTTTTATGACAGCAAACTTATCGATACTTTTTGTGACATCACAAAAATTCGCATCACGAAAATTTTGTTTTTTGTGACATCACAAAAATTTTGTGATGCCACAAATTTTTTATGACAGCAAACTTATCGATACTTTTTGTGACATCACAAATTTTTTGTGACATCACAAATTTTTTGTGACATCACAAATTTTTTGTGACATCACAAAAAAATTTATCGATCGATAAGTTTTTTGTGATGTCACAAAAATTTTGTGACATCACAAAAATTCCTATCACAAAAAATCCGGCTATCTTAAAGTAGGTGTCAATACGCGAGTAAACGGTCATGGAGGAACGAACGGACAGAATCGCATTAATGCGAGTGCACCGCAGCGAGCTATAAGTGGAGGAAATAAAGAATTATTTTTCAAAGAAGGGGATGCGGTTTGGTACAAACATTTTTATAAATTCGATGTAAAAAAATTACCTGGCGAAGTGATAAAGAGACTCGGGAACAAAGTGTATAGAATTAAGGTTAATGGGAATATGAAAGATGTTCATGTTTCTCACTTAAGCAAGCGGTATGAGCGCAAGGTACAATTTGATATTTTTGATTTTGATCGTAAATTTAAGTATGAAAATAATGTGGGAGAAGAAGAAAAGAAAAAAAGGCCAGAACGAGAAAAGAAGTCGGAAGTTAAATTTCAACATGAAATATTTAAACCTTATTATTACAATAGGAAAAAATGAAGGTACATGGTTTTAAAAATTGTAATTTTAAAAATTAAAAAAATTTAGTAGTTTAAAATTTAAATTATAAATTTTTGAAGTAGGGGGGAAGGGGTGTTATGTATGAGAGAAGAGAGAATAAAGTTCATTCGTTTGCCAGCATTCAATCTGTGTAGAAGTGTTTCATTGGGAACATAATATGTTCTACCCCTTTCTTGTTAAGCGCTAGGAGGGCCTTTACTAGGGTAGCCCTAGTGCATATCTCAGCCATCACACTTCGCAGAAAATACAAATTAATGCCAAAATGAAGGTATTGGAACCTAATGAAAATTGAAATTTAAAAATAAAAATTTTGCTGAGCAGACAATATAAAATTTCGAATTTTCAACTTGTCTGGAAAGAGATTCCCTTCATCATAAAGTTTACTATTTGGAAATTTTTGAAATTTTGTGAATTTTAGGGAATTTTTGGCAAATTTTGGGAATTTTTGGGAAAGTTTAGTGAATTTTGGTAATTTGTTCCCAAATAATAGACTCTGGGTTGCATCGTACAGGTTTTTAAATATTGCTTTTCTAACGCACCAAATTATTAATTTTAACAAAACTTATTTTCATATATCGATATCTCTTACAACGATCGTAGGATTTATAGGGAATAGTGCGGGTCTGCGTAGCTTATGCTTTATGTTAGGGATTAAATCTGTTGAAAATTAGGGCAGCCAAAACCCATAAAAATCTTAAATTCAATTTCGGCATTTTATTCCATCGAGTCGCATATGAGAAATAAATCACATAATTGTCTCATAACTTTCCAATTACATAATACCATATGATACGAAACTTGAATCGACAACGAGTATTGTCAAAATAATCCAATAATATTGATTAAATTTCCGCTCTTTAAACCGTATGTAGATAGGAAAAAAAACGTTGTCGGTCGTCTGAAGATAAAAATTCTTATTTTCGGCCGTGTAAACCAACAAAAATTAACTTCTGGCGATAGCGTGTACAGTTTGAAAGCTGTATCATCAACAAGGGCCTATGTCATGCACAAAGGTTATACAGTATCGCGCTATTTGACACACATAATAGACATACCCGCACAACCTACAAATTGGTGATATGAATGTTAGTAAATTAGAATTTGATTTTGTAATTTTTCCTCATATTACAACAATGTAACAGTGTTGACAAGGTGATATATGTTCCGATTGTTAAAATCCACAATTTTTCGCAACAGAACTTCGTCAGAAGTGAATTATAGAATTATATGCATACCAAGACGTTTCCATTAGAATCCGAATCTCTAAGAAGTGTAGAATTAATTAACAAAAAAATGTCATCCACATTTACAACGTGTAATTCTTTGCGCTACAATTTAATACAATGTTCTCCTAAGCATTTAATAATAAATTATTGTTTCACAGACAATAGATTTTACGTGCTTCTGGTCAGTAATTTTGCTTTGCTGAGTTTTATATAACACGCAAAACACACATGGATATACCTGAAACACGTAAGGAGGGTAGATGTTAATTGCCTACAAATATTTGGTTGACTCGTTGGACTAGCGCATTAACCAGCGGTTCATGCAGCAAACTCTTAATGAGTAACAAAAATTTGCAAGCAAGCACATAATATAGTAAGTAATTTGCATGTTAAATCGACTGTTTAAACATCAAGGAGTTTCTATGCAAATGTAATGCATACAATTGGCGTTAACGACACTTCGACAGAACTATAGTTCTTTCAAAGCAAATGTGGTTGACGAACTAGTAGCGTTTATGTCTAGCGATAAGGTAAGACGGTACATTTGATCGAATATTCATCCGTAAAATAATTCAAAGATCATTTTTCGCACACAAATATTAATATTTGTAGTTTATGTGAAAACACTTTTTTTGACTAAACGTCGAAAAGTCCAAAAGCGTTATGCTTTCGATGGCTCTCGGTTAATAATCTGGAAAACACAGTGACGGCCTAGCCTCGGCGCAAATCGGTACGTTGCACAGGGCGCTGAGAAAAATGGGGCGCTGCAAAGACGAAAAAATATTTATTTGCGGAAAAAAAAAACTTGAAATAGAAATAAAATTTTTGGCGCCAATTCCCGTACCTTCTTTATTATTGTCAATAATAAATCTTCCTCGTTGTATCAAATTCAAAACAATAGCGCATTATTCACAAAGTGACAATTCATAATTTAGTGTATTAACACAACTTTGACCCGATCGTTCAATTTAACCGCGAAAAATGACCGAACCGATCTCAAAAAAGTCGGACTATCAAACATGTTAAAAATTTTCAAAGATCCACTGTGTAAAAGACAAACTTAACGATGAGAGGATTCTGTTTATTTGTGGATACTTTGCTGGAATTTTGAAGAAATTGTCCTTGCGCTTCGAAGCAATTCTGCTTGCTGCTTTGCTTCAGAGTTGTGCAAATATCTTTTATTGATGGGCTGGTATAATTGCATGGTAAGCAATGGCAAGTTTAACAAACAGTAATTACTACTGACATATACATATAACGACTGTTATCACTCAAAATTCTGCTACTAAACACAAATCACCATGCGGGTATTATCGAAGGGTCTGCTGTGTCTATTCATAAAATCTTCTTGTCTGTTATCTATTCATTCTAACATATCTACTTCCAAGTGAAGGTGCAATATTTCACTCACTGTGATTTGGAGATGCCGTGCTGTCGTTCCTGATCAAAGGTAATTTCGTTTGTGGATTGCAAAAGGTCAATTTGTTTTATTCATCGCACGTGTTGGTAAGCGGCTGTTTCTTTTTTGCTTTTCGCAACTATGATTTCTCCGTCTTTTTGCGTGCACCAAAATTTACTTATTTTTTCATTTCAGTGCTTAAATCAAAACATGGCTGCAAAATTCATTCCAATAAATCTAACTGAACCTGATTACATTAGCATAACAGATTATGAACGAAATTTTGACCTAACGTATTGGAGGAAGACTTTCGGAGACGGTTATTGGGCGTACTCTGTCTACTTCACAGCGATTTATGTGGTCAGCGTATTCGGCGGGTCTGTTTTAATGCACAATCGACAGCCATTCAAACTCAATGGATTATTAACCGTGTGGAACATAGGTCTAGCTGCAATGTCTATGGTAGCCTTTTCTCGATGTGTGCCCGAGTTCGTGCATATTCTTTTCGGCGAAAATGGATTCCATAATTCTATCTGCGAATGGTAAATAATCTGAGTCGATGGACGCCTCTTTTCTCTATTCATTTGTCATTCGTAGGAAGAACCACAATCCCGCTACCGCATTTTGGAGCTTTGTGTTATTATTATCGAAAGTTGTAGAATTAGGAGATACTGCGTTTATTGTGTTGCGAAAACAAAAATTGTTATTTCTACATTGGTATCATCATGTCACCACTTTAATGAGTTGGTGGGTTATGTTCTACTTTTATGAGCCGAATCAGCTGTGGTACATTGTCATGAACTCATTCGTTCATAGTTTAATGTACACCTACTACGCACTTCGGGTAATCCTTCAAAGCGTCTAGGCTAAAATTGCGAATTGGTAACATTCTTTTTTCAGGCCATGAAAATCACACTACCTAGGGTGGTTGCCATGCTAATAACTACAGTTCAGCTGCTGCAAATGGTTTTTGGTGTTATTGTTAACATTTACACGATACGTACAATGTATTTCTATGGAACCCCTGCGGATTGTCCTCATAGGAACTGGTTCGGTTTACAGATCTCCTTCGGAATTTATATTCCGTACACTATTTTGTTCCTAAAATTGTTTATTGATTCCTATGTTGTTAAAAAACAAGTCAAACCGAAAAAGGCTTAGTCCTCAGAGTAGAATGAATCATTCATGTGATCATCGATTGTTAATAAAGTACAATTTTTTTTAAAGTGCGGAAAAATTATTTCGTCGTTGGGTCCGGCATTTGTGACGCATTTTTTTTAACACAACGTAATTTTGTTTTAAAAAAAGCGCTGTAATTTTTTCAGGAAATTAAAACGTCGAACACAAGGTTCCATTCAAACAAACTTCTACGTATTATCAGCGATAGCGTCACCTCAAGCGATATCATTAATTTTGGAAGCGGACTTACGGACTGCGTCACAATCTACATTTAAAGAGGTTTTTGTTGTGGTATCAGTCGTTTTGGAAGTTTCCAGTTGTTGAAAAAATTTCTATTTCTTGAAAAAAAATTTCTCAGAAAAGAAAAGAAAATTTTCTCCGAAAAAAAATTGTCTTCGAAAAAATTTTCTCCGAAAAAAAATTTTCTCCAAAAAAAATTTTATACAAAAAAAATTGTTCTCCAACACCTTCGGCTACCATCGGAACACTTCGTATCACCTTCGGCTACCTTCGGAATACTTTGTGTCACCATCGCCTTCCTTCGGAACACTCCGTGTCACCTTCGGAACACTTCATGTCACCTTCGGCTACCTTCATATAACTTTCCTGAAGAAACCAACTGTCTAGGTATTCTTATGCAGAATTTATCAAAAAATCCAAGATGGCGTCACTTTAACAGTTGGCAGCCATTTTCTAATGATAACAAAAAAATTCTCCTGATGAAACTCTATAACTTTCTAGAGTAAACCGTCTCTCTAAGTAGTGTCATTACGGAGCTAAAATTAGAAAACTGAAAAAGTATAATCGAAAATCCAAGATGGCGCCGCTATGACAGCTGGCAGCCTTTTTCTTAAGACCTCAAAAAATTCTCCTGATCAAACACCAGGGCCGGACTGACTACCTAAAGGCGCATCGGGCGATCAGACTAAAAGGCGCCAAGAGGTAAAAGCCGAAACTATCTGGCACATGCCCGAACGAGCTATAGAAAAGAAAACATTTTAATATGTCAAATTTTTCGCTATATTCAGCCGATGTCCATGTGTTTTATTATCAAGCGGAGCGGAGCGAGCGAAATTTTTTTTGAACTTTAATAGATTTTGATTTGTTTTCCTTTCCCTTTTTAATTTCACTCCGTTTTTATGTTTACACCCCATTTCGTCGCCGCAGGCGAAATATTTTAGGGGAAAACAATACTTTTCCTTTGAAAAGAATTAAATGCATTAGCCTTTTATGAGTGAGTCAAAACTATTGTATTGCTTTTCCAGTCGCCAGCAAACGTTACACAATAGAATTAAGTTAAATTGAAACAATTTTTCCGCTTCATCCATTGAAAAAGTATCGTCGCTGTCGTAAAATTTGTAACATTTGTAAGGTAGTAAATGAAGACATTAGCGCCGCAGGCGAAAATTTTGAAAATAAAAGAATCGGAACATCTTTTTCCTTCATTCACGGGCTATCTGTTATGAAATAATAATTTTCGTAAAAGTGTAAGTAAGGAAGAAATTACATATTTTTCAGAAGGGCGCCTGACCGTGTGAGAGGCGCCAAGACCGAGGGGCGCTTCGGGCATCGCCCGATCGCTTAGTATGGCCAGTCCGGGCCTGTCAAACACCTAACAAAAATCCAAGATGGCGTCACTTTGGCAGATTTCTCAAAATCGCAAAAATTTTTCGCGATCAAACTCTATAACTTTCCCGAAGAAACCAACTCTCTAAGTAGTGTCATTCCGAAGCTAATATTCGAAAACCGAAAAAACCTAATTTATTGCTTGGGAAAATTCAAGATGGCGCCGCTATGACTGCTGGCAGCCATTTTCTTACGATCCCAAAAATTCTCCTGACCAAACTCTATAAATTTCCCGAAGAAACCAACTCTCTAGCTATTGTCACTCCGGAGCTAAAATTCGAAAACTCCGAGCATTACCTAAAAAACCCTCAAAATTGACCACTTTTTCCCATGCCACAGCTTTTCCAGAATTTTCCCGGAAAAGCGGCATATGAAATTTTTCATTTGGGGCCGAGACTGACGTTCCCTGAAAATTTCAGGAAGATCTGCTGTCTAGTTCTCGAGATCGAAAATTATAAATAGATAGAACATAGATAGAAACCGACAGATCAGAAAAAAATATTTCTATAGTTAATGATGAGAACAATAGAAAAATTTATTCTCCATACAAAAATGTCATATTCAAACCTCGATATCTCAGCCAATTTCCAACCGATTTTGATGAGTGAGGGCTCGTTTGAAAGCTGCTGCGACGTAATTTTTTTATAAATAACTTATAGGGGGAAGGGGGCGAGGGGAAAAAATTCAAAAGTTCGCCTATATATGGCTCCTTGTCCCAAAGGTTTTTGTATGGAGTTTTTTGGGTTTTCTGGGGTGTGAGGACTGCTACTTTTTTACCACTTTTTTCTGCTCATTTCCTATTGGTATTTGCGTAAATAAGTCAAATATTTGCTTTTATTTGGTCGTGAGCCAATGAAAGACAAATACCACTACTTGCTATTGCTATTTCCTCCTCGCAAAAACGTTTCAAAAGTACTAGATTTATGAACACAAAGATAAGAGTTTCCCCCTTCATCGTTTCTAAAGAAATTAGACAAGAAAAGAAGTATGATTTCTCTATTCGACAATGACAAATAGCACTGTGTTCTTTTCTTTATACCGCCGCCGACTCATTTCCACTCAACATGCCGTCAACGAGGTTTTTTTGCTTACTGTTATCGATTTCGTTTTCAAACATCATTCCAATTAAAGGTGGTGGCCATATCACCCTAAAAAAGATCAAAAACCCATCGTAAAATAGTTACGTGAATTTCTCTGATACAGTTATCTCCAATCAAAATAACCCTTAACGGACGACATATGCTCATGGTTTTCTGGAATGCATGTATACCTTAGCATGAGGGATAAAACCAATATCCCTTTTTTTATCAAGTTTATTAAATGATTAATAAGAACAACACCCAACCAATTAGAAGAAGCAAATATTTTATCTACTTTCACAATAAAGTGAAAATCTACAGCCTCACAACGAATAAATATTTTTAGAAGTTTTTTGCATACGACTGAGCTTTCCATTACAGCCAGCGTGATATTCGGTTATCGAATTTTCCATTCTAATTGCAGAACATTTCACAACCACACAACCAAATCACTCTTATATCAAAGTAACGTCTTGTTCCACTTGCAGTAGAAGCAAAGGAAACACCAGACATAAATTAGAATTTACTTATTGTTGTTTTCATATCCATTTCAAACAATACACCAGCGTCACATCGTTTTTAATTAATTAATTCTTTTGAAAGTTTTGTGATTTTTAAATGGATTTCTCACCTTAAGTGAATTTTTTGTACCCGCACACGACACCGGGTGCTGGTGTAGTATAATCAGGAATTGTGACATCGAAACGCGTCACAGTATGCTTCAGAAATATTGACCCAGAAATCTGAAAATTCTGAGAAGGTCTCCTATTCGGAAACCACAAAAAAATGTTGATATTTAATGGATGCAACTGAAAGTCAATTTTCTAAGAACTTCTCCTCGATGTGCAAGTGTAGGTCAAGAACTGCTGCTACTAATTATGAATTAAATAAAAAATTTTTTTTTTGAAGGAAATGACTTAAATGAATAAGTAATTGTGACTTGACTTAATTGCTTAATTTAACGGAGAACATTATAGTAAAATAGGCGACATCTATTCTATCGAGATTAAAGAGATTATCCAATTGCAATCTGTTTGAATAGAAAAAGCATCTTGAAAAACGCATTAAACTTTTTTCAATCCGTATCCGAATAACTTACCATAAGAAATGAACCAATGAACTAATGAACTAAATTTAACGAGCGATTAAATTGATTATAAAATTATTATTTAGCTCGTGCAGTGCTTTTAGTATGCGCTCGACCATAAAGGATAGTCGTTTTGAAATCAGTTGGAATCAGAGTGTTGAATGGTTGGTCATCGTTTGTGGCCAAAGGAAAGGTTACTAGTGGAAATAAAATAATTTTATTTCGGAGTGATCGAAGGTACTGCAAAATATATTTATTTGACTTTCGCTTAAAATGTTATTTCGCCGTGGACAGAACATTTCAGAATGGCTTCCGACTTTTTGATGGTTGAAGTGGTCGAACCGGACTACATTTCTCTAACAGATTATGAGCGCAACTTTGATATGATTTACTGGAGAAAGTTTTTCCGGGAACATTGGATGATTTCTGTCTACCTCTCCGTTATCTACTTAGTATTGGCATTTGGAGGAGCGTATTTAATGAAAAATAGAAAGCCATTCAAGTTGAATGGTATACTCACAGTGTGGAACATTGGATTAAGTATAATGTCAATTTGGGCTTTTTGTCGTGCATTTCCGGAGGGGTTCAACCATTTGTTAAATGAGAATGGATTTTATTACACAGTCTGCGAATGGTAGCTATAACGATGACGACCAAATATAAGTACAAACTTTTACTTTTTGATCCAACAAGGAAAAATCACAACAGCGCAACTGCACTTAGTGGCTTCGTTATAATGGTCTCAAAGGTTGTCGAATTTGGCGACACAGCGTTTATCGTTCTGCGTAAACAAGATTTGAAATTTATTCATTATTATCATCACGTCGTTACTGCAGTGAGTTGGTGGTACATGTACTCATATTATGAGCCAGTTCAAGCTTGGTATGTCGTTATGAATGCCTTCGTTCATAGTTTGATGTATCCATATTTTGCACTGCGGGTAAAGGATTTTTCTTTATAATTTTGAGAAAAATTAACTGTACTAACTAGATGGACCGTATTAGAAGGAAGTGCCAAAATAGAAGGCAAAGTTAACAAGAAAATTCTAACACACCAGAATTTCAGATTCTAGTTACTATGTTAAAATCTCTGATTGAAAGTCTAATTATTGATGCCATTCATAGCTTTTTTTGATTATTTTAGGCAATGAAAATCAGCGTACCAAAGATAGTTGCAGTGATAATTACATCGTTCCAGATAATACAAATGATTATCGGAGTATACGTCAATGCGTACTCAGGATGGAAAATGTATATCGTTGGAACTCCAGCTGATTGTCCTCATAGATTTGGCTTTGGCGTTTTAATCGGCTTTGGAATCTATTTTATTTTTTCATTATTGTTTGCTAAATTCTTCATCGAAAACTACGTGGGCAAAGGAAAAGTAAAATCGAAGAAAGTGTAAACGGTAAATCAACTGAACCCGAACAAAATTTAATAAAATTAATTCGAATATAAGGAAGTTTAGTAGGTGTTTAAACTAAAACAAATCCCCCTCCTGACCCCCTCCCGATTCCCACATTGGAAATCGGCAAAAAAAAACTTGGAAATCATTCAATCAGTCTAGAAAATATAGGAAATTTTTTAAATGGCTCGGTTCTACAGAGATTTTACCGTTCCATGTCCGCGTTGGGTAGCTATAATCATATTCATCTATACCGAGATACGACTAAGTAAGCTTTAAAAGGATTTTCTTAAAGATTTTTTTTTGATTTCCAATGATTTTCTATTGTTTTCTATGATTTTCAAATATTTTCTTTGTTAATTTCTGATTTTCAAGCATTTTGACAAGATTTGTAAGGATTGCCTTTTGATTTTCAAGGATTTACCTTGATCTACAAGGATTTCCTTTGATTACAAAGGATTTTCTTGCAATCCAAAGGATTTTTTGAGGATTTTCAATGAATTTGAGGAAACGCAGCCGCTGTTATGAGTACTTTACGCACTAGTGAATGGAAGAAACCTGAAATCTGCTAACATTTTGTGATAATAGTTTTTGTTTAGTATGTAAATTTTTGTGCATGAATTTTGTGATAGCTGCTTTTTCCTTTGTTCTTGCTACCAGAAGACATTTGATGACTGTAAGAACTTTGACAATTCGGCTGACAATTACAACTAATAATAATTCACATACGTATTTACCAAATTGAGCCTGCACTACATACAAGCACAAAGAAAGTCTCAAGAGTGCAACATAACCTCACCTTTAGAAGGCTGAATCAATATCTACGATTGGTATGTACGATGGTGAACTGCCACATATGCACCGAAAGATTCTGTCATCGTCGAACAATGTACTATTTCTATGCTTCAAATGCGTCGACAGTGTCACAAAAATGAAACAAAACACCCGTAAATTCACCGAAAACACTTCTCAGCATCCCCGTGCATTTCGTATAAACGAATTTTTACACATTAGCAGCCACCAGACAGATTATGGCATGTTTGAACCACTCAACAACATGTGCGCAATTTTCGATCATTTTTGCATGGAATTGGCCTTATACAATCACTCAATGTCGAGGAACATATTTCGAAACAGAGTACGCTCCATAGCCGTTCCTAAAAATCATTCTTTCGTTCGATACAGAACTTGACCCTCAGCTGCTTCATACGACTCAATATTATTTCGAATATTTATTTTCTTTTTTTATATTCCTCTGCCAAGAATGATTCATCTCGTTTGACTTGATTGATAATAATTTTATTGTCTACAATTTTCTAGCTGACATGGAAAAAGAGTGACTATGACTGCTGTCATAGCCCTCGTTAAAAAACCATGAAAACGTTACAATATATAAATAACATTAATAACATTAACATAGAACAAAAGGAAAATTACAAAAAATTTACAAACAAAAAGTAAGAAAACATCAAAAATATTACGTCAAAATCAACATAACGAAAGTCACAAGAATAAATAATTTATGAATCTATGTCAAAGACATAGATCGTCAAAGAAAAACAAAAATGTCATAATGATATAATTGCCAAAATGGCGTCGTCAAAAATATAAAAAAAGAAAAGAAAATTCGAAATTTCAAAGTAGCATCTGAGGCGTCGTCAAATACGTTGTCGTAACAATGTAGATGTCAAAAATATCAGCCATCATGTCATAAATAATTAAATTGCCAAAGTGACGTCGTCAAAAATTGAAAAAAAAAGAAAAGTCGAAATTAGAAAGTAGCATCTAAAGCGTAGCCGTCATCAAATACGTTGTCATGGAGACGATGTAGACGTCAAAAATTTCAGCAATCAAGGTGATGTTCTGCATAAATAAAAATAATAATTTAACTTTTTGAAAAGCTTAGAAAAGACGTAAAAGGTAATCACCGGGAAAGTGCTTTCGGATTTAAGTAGTCATTGTGTAAAGAAAGCACCAAAACAAACACATTATCCAACCATACCAAAAGTTTGGAATACCGAATCGTCTAGTTTGTGCACTTCGTTTCTAAAATAGCGAGATGGAAGTGTAGGATCGACGTGACTTGCGGCAAGATTAAACAACCGACATGCGAAGTTGAATGGTGAAAATTGAGAATATTCATGATCGCTTCCGGTGATTCTAATCAATGAAGATCTTCGTAAGACATGTGTACCATCGTTCAGAATAATCCTATTTCGGATAAATTGAGAATTCAACTTTCCAGTCAGGACATCATGGATGAAAAAGATCGCTGCGTTGGTTCGGCGCCTTAGTAAGGATTTAAGGTTTAGTTCAGCACACCTATCAGCATATGGACGAATCCGATAGGAGTCGGTATCTCCTTCAATCCGACGGTCACGGTTGGCATAAAGAACGAACTGTCTTTGAACACTCTCTATAGATTGAATGTGAACCGCGTGATGAGGTGCCCAAACCGTACTAGCGAATTCGAGATGCGAACGAACTATGGCGGAGTAAAGCATTTTGGCTGTTCCGACGTTAAATCTCCCATAGCACTGCCGTTTTACAAATGAAAGCATTGACATAGCCTTCTTTATAGTGAGTTCTAAGTGGTCATTAAAGGAATACTTGTTATTATATGTGACTCCGATGTCTTTTGTGCTGTGAACACGATTAGTCAGGTTGCCGTTCATATGATATTCTGCCAAGATTGGAGAACGCTTCCGGTATATGCTAATCACCTTACATTTACTGGAGTTGAGTTCAAAGTCGTTGTCGGAGCACCATTTCACAAAATTATTGATTGATTCTTGCATGAAGTGAGTATCATCGATGGTAGAAATGCTGTTGTGAACTAGCTTCCTAAATTTTTTATTGTTCTTTTTAATTTTTGCTCCATTCTTCAATTATTCACATTAATCTCTATCTCTCTTTCGTTCTTTTTTTTTTTTTTTTGTTATTTTTTGTTTTGTATTGTAAAATAAATAAAAAATTTCTTTTGAGTGCAAAAGAATTTTCTACGTTTATCTGCCCCTCGAAAATTCTCTCAATTTTACATATATTTTTGACGCTTTGGTTTCATTTGATCCATGTTTTTATTCAAGATGTGCATTCTTGGCATTCTTATATTCGACGCAGTGGTGCCAACTAATCATTTCTCTGTATGATCCCTTCATGTATGGGTACAATCAGTATGGTCACTACACACTTACCAAAGCGTACTTTCGAAGAAAAATGTATCACTTGTCTCTTCTACTCAAAAAATAACAGTAAATTGTGATATGTGGATTTTTCAACAAGTCAATAATGCTCACCGATTATGGAATGTGTATCAAAATAGTCCTTCCTTCGCTCATAATATGCACATCACAGATGGCGCTAGGCTAACACTGGCTCCCGCAGTAAGAACCAGTAAAAATATCTCGGTAATGAAAGCGCCTTAAGAAGCAGAACCACAAGCAGCGAAAATAGTAAAATGTACCCTTTGATTTGCTTTCTTCGTTGAATTTTACATTTTTTTCACAAAAAAACGCACTACGGAAATCTTATCTCACAAAATTCGAAAGTTTTACAGCGCTTCGGAAAGTGACTGAATGGACTCCTATAAAGTAAACCGTAAACATTCGAAAATAAAGAAGAAGAGAACAAGATGTCAGTGATAACGTGAAGAGTATGAACGGATCTGTTCAACAAAAACAATCTTTGGTTTTTCATTTTACGTCCGAATTTAATTAAATAACAAAAAATGCAAAGAATTTTAAAATTGTAATGGCTATCGTTAAATTGTGAAATTAAAAATCAACTTCATCAATTTCAACTTTTACGGAGTCGATTCGGTAAATATTGCATGCGGTAGAATGGCAAATATATTCCTTCTGCAATTAATTTACTGCCGAATTCAAATATTGAGTAAAATTAAGTGCTAAATACCCAAACATCTAACATTGAACCTATGCTCAAAATCGAGCAGTCAACATTTCATAACGTTGCAGTGCTTTTCGTAAATAAGAATGAAAATTGCGTCACTAATCCAACGAAAAGAACGTTGTTTACATTTCGTTCTCAGTGATTACAGTAGAGAGGAAAAATACTGAATGTATTTTTGATTTTACTTGATCGTCTAATAAAATTCGATGCCGATCGACAAGCAGAGTAAAATACTCATCGAAGTGAATCAAATCATAAATATATACGATTCTTGCAATTTGTGGGTTCTGTGAGTTCTATCAGACTGAAAAAATCCATTTCGACATTCGCAAAAGGAAGTCGATATGCAGTCTCATTTAGTTCATTCATAGGCGATTTTTTTTTTGAATGTACGAATATGGCTCATTCCTTCGGCATTGCTGCTTTGTTGGTATGGAAACGCTCACCAAATGTAATTTTCGGTAAAGCGTGTCTTTTCATACAGAAGTCTATTTTCTTAGAGACTTTGATTTTCTTGAAAGTTCATATTCTCGTAAAAGTTTAACTTTCTTAAAAGGATTTGTTTTTTTTTTTAAAATTAGGAATTTTTCCTAAATTTCCACTCCGTTAAGAATAAAAATTTTTTGAAAATCTCGATTTTTTTGAATTCGAAAAATAAATGATTTTTCAGGAAATGTGAAAATTCTAATTTTCAAGGAAAACTAAATTTTTGAGAAATATTATCTTTAAAGATATCTGCAAAATTCCAAAGTATCAAGGATAACTCAAGGTAAAATTTTACTGTAGAAGCTTGGTGCGGAAGGGGTCGTGGGGGTTGACGGTGCTGTTATTAGATGGCGCTCACACCAGGTGTTACTGTGGGAGCCGATTGAAGTTATGAATTAGTGGTATTACTACATGACAAAACATGCATTATTGAGGAGTTGAAGAACACAAATTAGAAGCGCCGACTTTATATCGGTCCATGGCGGGTGAAGAGTAGAAATTGAGGAAAAATCTTGAAAAACCCTAAGAATTTGAAGAACTTTACATTGCTCATGGGCGGCGGTCGCTTCAACTATTCGAAGTGCTTTCTGGAATTCATCTTTCAAGAATCGCAACAGGATAGTAGTGATTAATTTTGCATTTAAAAATTGAGTTTCTAAGTGTCTATTGCACGAAGTATCAACTTTCACGTTGCGAAGCAATTACACTCGAACGTACATACAATATCGCTACGCTTACTTCAATGATCCAATAAATGGTGCAGACAGACGGAGTCGCGCTTACTCCTTCGATACCTCGCTCAAAAAAGTACAATGCACCATTCTGAGGGGGTTTCAGGGCCAATGGGATAAATGTAAGGAGCCTCCTCGTGGCGTGTCCTGGGTAAGTCCATACTTGGCGGACGCTTACAAAATTAAAGAGCTCAAATTTGAAATTATTTCATTCATACTTCATGTTTGCATAATTAGAGCGCTAAATTCCAATGTCTAATTAAGAGTTTCTAGCATTACAGTATGACAGTATATGACAAACGAAGCGTCTTCATAAGATTTAACAAACTAAAGTGCTAATTTCGTCGTTTACGACTCATCAGTACACCTTGTCTACTAGACCATGTGTATATCAGCACACTCGGTCACAGAATGAGGACTTCTATGAACAGCGCACTTTCTAATAGTGTTTTGAACGCTTTGAGAAATTATGAATTCGTTTGATTATTTTCCATTTGGAATTAATTCTGCTGAGCAGATTAACCAATTTAACGACTATCTAAGATAGTATTTACGTTAAATTTTCGGCTCCAGCGAGCTAACCAAACCTTCTGTGTAATAAAATACACAAATTTGCATTAAAAGTCAAATAGTTATTTGGATCACAAGGGACGAAAAGTAAAAATTTCAACCGTGTGCGAGACTTGCTGCGCGCGCCGAAGGCAAGGGCTGCAATCGCACAGGTTGAAATTTTTACGTCGTCCCTTGTGATTCACGTAATTTTTCATTACAACAACTACGAATATTGTCATTTTCGCTTCGCAAACTAGAAAAACAAAAGCAAATTTAAATGTGAAAACATTTCAACCGTTATAAATATCAGTTTCTAATAGAGGTCTTAGTCAGCATCATAGTCATCAAACTTTATAAACCATTAGTACTATTCGATGTGAGGTTTTTCTGCAGAAACCCCAGAATAATGAGCTATCGTCCTCCATGCCCTTCCATCGCCCGCCATACTACGATGCAACTCATTACGTATTACTTTTACTATGGACGTGTAAGCTTTGTCATTGGCATGACGCTCAGACATTAACACGCCTAGAACAGATGTGTTATGGAGATAATTAGAAGAGATCAACATTTCGGCATCTATTGCCAATATTCAGTCAGGTCATGCAACTTTACATGTGCTGATGGTCGTGATGGTCAAAGTGTTGACGTATCTATTTGTCTCGGTTAGAGGTATTGATTCGACTATCGAACTGTCACCGAAATGATTACTGCTGCTAAAATGTTGGTCTCTTCTAATGAACTCCATAACGCAACCGTTCTTGATGCGTTAACGTCTAAGCATCATGTCTATGACAACATAATTCAACATACGTTCATAGTAAAAGTAATATTTAATGAATTGCATCGAACGATTGATTCCATGTTTGTGGGCTTTAATCCGTAGAGATTTGCAAAGTATCCAATGACTTTCCACAGTTGGGCTTACTCAACAAAAAGTTCTCTGAATTGAAAAGGAGGTGGTTTGTTCGCTCATCGAAAGTCCCCTAACTTCTACATCTAATTTAATTGAATCTATTGAATCTTCTCCTTGGTCTACCACTTAGCCTAACACTCGGGGCCTGTACTTCCAAATGCTTTTCGGTAGCCTATTATTACTTATTCTAAAAAATCATATCGTTTCTGAATTGTTGTTCTTATAAATAAATTTTTGCGATATGCCTCTAAGAATTATCATTTTGGAATAAATTCAATTGAAAGTGTTCTTTGAAATAGCCCTTTCAATTAGATATTAAAAACTATAAATGTTTCTGCAGTTTTTCTGACTGAAACTCACATCCTTACTTCGTAAATAATCTAAGCAGCGACGCATACGCTTCGATCAAAGTTAGCTCAAATTAAATTGAATTTAGAGAACCGAAAAAAGGTATTTTCGGTTCTCTGTTATTTTCGGCTCCCATTTAGAGAACCGAAAATATTTTCGGTTCCCTTACCAATCAAGAGTTGAATTTTTTCATTTTCGGTTGCCATTTGCGAAGCGAAAATGACAATATTCGTAGTTGGTGTAATGAAATAGTTATTTGTGTGTCTGTTTTTGACGACTGATTTTAGGCAATTTCGCGTGTTGTAGACCGAGCAGAGCGAGGCCTACTCGTTTTCGTGTGATGTATTGTATTTTTCATGCTTGCTGAGAGAGCCGAAAGTACTTTGTACTCGGTTTTTTGTACTGTTGCACTTGAAGAAAATTTGTCTTCAACAACTGCGGTACTTTGTTGTGGTTTAAAGTCCAACAACATTACAGTACCCTTCATAATTCCTTTTCATACCTCGGGGCCAAAATCGAAGGAAATTTTATAAATTTCTCTCGATTTTGGACCTCTGCATGAAAACCTCTGCTCGGTCTACAACGCACGAAATTGCCTAAAATCAGTCGTCAAAAACAGACACACAAATAACTATTATGGCAACGACAATACTAGGAATGAGCCGTATTTCTAAATTCAAAAAAAAAAATGCGAACTGCAAATCGACATACATTTAGCGAAAATCAAAAAGCAGCAACACCAAATCGGAATATATTTATCGTGTTCAAAAAAAAGAGAAGAACTCAATAAAAGGTAAAATCGTATACATTCTTATTTTGGTTGACTGTATCTTTTTTCATAGTCGAACGATTTTTGTAAGTAAAATTTAATATTTTTGTTAAAAGAAAAAATCGGGCTCTTCACTTCACGGATTTATACGACTGACATACATTCAGTGTATTCCCGTCATTTGATTATACTGGATATACTCGAGAATATCCCGTATATTGACCATATCCAGTATAAGTTGCATAAATTGAAAGTAACTGTCAATTCATGAATTTTTATAAACATTTGATGATTATTGATCCGGGAGTAGCGTTGGACCTATATTTTTTTTAATGAAATCCGTAGATCTGATTAAGCTAGTTGCAGTGAGCTGGAAAAAATAATTTGTCTCAATAAAGTAATATTGAATGACGAACAAAAATTTTTGATCGATAGCACACGTGCTCCGGTGAACTTGTTTGAGTCAATGAATTCTGCTTCATTACACAAATTATTTTTTCCAGCAATGCAGGGAATACACTGAATGTTTTTGTTAAAAGAAAAAATCGGCCTCTTCACTTCACGGATTGATACGACTGGCACACATTATGCAGTCGCGGAAACTTGTACACTTCGCATAAATCTGACAGTTGAAGTTTGTTCCAATTTTGTACAAATTTGATGTTTTCTAATCTGAGTAAGAGCGTTCTATAATGATGAAATACTTTTTCGAATATCAAATCTACTTTTTTCATTATCAAAATCATCAGATTTATGCGACTTATTTTTTAGAACGCATCGCATTCTTCATCTGCTCTCTTAAGTGAGAAATTAACTCTGTGGAATTGCCCTTCAATTAATCAAGCACTTGAACTTGAAGGCAAGCTGGTGGAAATCGGTATATGATTCGGTTGGTCGAAACGATTTTTGACAAGACAAAATCACTGCCTATCTTTTAGAAAATGTTCGTGATTTTTTTCGAATTTTCGTGAAAAAACTTTTTTGCTGGAAATTCAATGAAATTCCATTAAATTTGATGAAATCATGAAAATTTTGTAAGAAACTCGCAGAATCTTGAAAAAAAAATTCGAGAAAATTTCAAGAAAATCACGAAAATTTTCTAAAAGATAGCTGCAGAGGGCAAAATACTTGTTTTTTTCCGCAAAGTCCTAAAACAGTTATCCAAAGAAGACGATTCACATAATGAATTCTCACATATATAACTCATGACCCACATTTTAAAGTCTTAACAAAATTAAAGCAATGAACATATTTGTATTAATGCTGTCCTTTGGATTGATTGATATGTTGTGTATGTGCCTTGTTATGCAAGCAGCACCTTTTGTGTGAATAAATGTTTCTCTCTCTTTCGAATTATAGATTCTTTTTACAATTAGATAAAAAGTGAGACAGAAACACATAGAGTATCAGTTCAGTGAATGTATAAAATAAAATTGTGTCAATATGTGTTTACACCTCATTCGGCTAGGTTTTTCAGTAGGGCACCATATTGAAGTTGCTCTCCTGTATTTGAAGTAGAAAATTGGCTTATACTTAGCGGCCGCATTTGCGCTTTTTTCAGGCACATAAATTGCGACATGATTTCTGTTACACCAGGAATGATAATCGCCCGTCACATGACAGTAACTTCGAAAAAGTCGCTTCGTTTAATTTCAACTCTGACTCGTCGACCGAATAACAATTCCTCAATCGTGCAAACATCATGGAAGACTCGCTTTTTTGATAACAACATTGAGTCATATCGAGGCATACGATCACTTGGAAGAGTTCAAGGTAAAACATCCAACGTCTCTAGGCTAAGCTTCTATTGTAAATATATTTTGTTGATAACATTTAGGACGTGTAACGATCTTAGGATCAGGCTGGGCTGGTTTTAAATTAGTACGAGAAATTGATAAAAAGAATTACCAAGTTGTCTCTGTCTCACCGAGGTATTTCGATTCATTTTTTATATGGACTGAGACTTTTGATTGTTTTCTTGTAGAAATCATTTTGTTTTTACGCCTTTATTAGCTAGCACGTCAGTTGGCACTCTTGAATTTCGTTGCATTACGGAACCTGTGCGTGGCTATTCGTCAGATGTTGAATACCATCAAGCCTGGTGTGATGAAGTTGATTTCAAGAAAAATAAAATTTCATGTACTTTAAATCTGCCGCAAGTATCGTCTCCTTCCTCCACCATCGATCTAACGTTTGATCATTTGATTATTGCTGTTGGAGCGTATTCTAATACGTTCGGCATTAAGGGCGTGAAGGAGCACGCCTTTTTTCTGAAAGAGGTGGCAGATGCTCGCAGAATTCGCACAAGGGTTTTAGAGTGTTTTGAACATGCTGATATGGCGAGGACAGATAATGAAAGAAACGGTATTCTTCATTTTGCGGTGGTGGGTGGTGGACCAACTGGGGTCGAATTTTCATCCGAATTGCATGATTTCATTCGTGAAGACTGCTCCCGAATATTTCCGTCTTTAATGGATCATGTCACTATAGCGGTCTACGATGTTGCTCCGACTGTAAGTTAGCGTTATTTCTATTTAAAAAAAAACGTTCATAATCCTATGATGGTTCCAACAGATCTTAGGTAGCTTTGATAAATCGCTATCCGAATATTGTATGACAAAATTCCGTCGTCGTAGCATTGAAGTACGTACTGGTACAGTTGTGAAAGAGGTACGAGAAAGAAAACTTATTTTGGAAGACGGTAAAGAGATACCTTTCGGTTGTTTGGTATGGTCAACAGGCCTCACGGAAAACCCAATGACTGCGTCTTTAGAAGGCAAAGTGTTAAAATCTACAAATCGCCGCATTTTAACCGATAAATATCTTCGTGTACTAACACCGGAAGGTACACCAATGCCTAATGTTTACGCATTAGGCGATTGCGCCACAATAAAAGATCATCAATTACCACAAACTGCTCAAGTAGCAAATCAGCAAGCTATTTACCTCAGAAAAGCTTTGAACAAGCTGGCAAAGCGACCGGAGTTAAATTTCACAGATGTAACTGAACCATTCGTCTTTAAAAATTTTGGCGCTATGGCTTACATTGGCAATTGGGAAGCGGTAGTGGATATGACAAATATTAACGAAAAAGCAAAGAAATCTGGTACATTTGCATGGATCTTTTGGAGATCTTCTTATTTGACAATGAGCGTGTCGATAAGAAACAAAATGTTAATTCCAATGTATTGGTAAGTTCAAGATAATGTGAGCAGTGTATTAACCGTCGATTTATTTATTTTTATTTTTGCACGTGATCGATAGGTTTATGACTTGGATATTCGGACGAGACATCAGCTCGTTTCAGGATTACGATCGTCAAAAGCGGGTCGATAGCGCAAATAAACCGAAATAAAGTGTCATTAATAATTACTGTGGCAGTATTCATTGCATTACTTTTGAGACGGTGTTTGTTTTAGATTCTAGAAAATTTTCGAATTTTTAATTTGTTATTTAATTTATTGACAAATAATAAAAAAAAAATTTCCAACATGTTCCAAATTCGTTATTTACTTCTGTCAGTTTTTAGTTTGACCACAACTTCAACTCATCAGTTTGCATAATAATCGTCAAATGAATGTCATGCACCAGCAAACAAGTCCGTGAAGTCAGGCTGGTGTCAAAAAATGATGCAGAGGCAATTTGAATCTAGTAGCCGGTACTTTACGGCGCAATACTTTTCAATTTGACACCAGTCTGCCCTCTATGGACCTTGAACCATGAAAAAGAAGGCAGCCTGGTGTCAAGAATGGAAGCACATCACCCTGACGGCAACGACGAATGCTTTACAACGCACTAAATTTCAACTTGACACCAGGCTGCCGTTGCCATCTACATTCAAACAAACATAGCTCAAGAACGATACCCGGTGAAAAGATATGCTTCAATTTGTTGCACCAGGCTGCCTTCTTATTGACCTTGAACACATTGAATTATGACAAAGTACGCAGTCTAGTGTAAAATTGACAATTATTTTACCATAAAGTACTCACTACTTCCTCTAACATTTCCTAGCATCACTTTTCGACGGCCGGCTTTCCGGCCGAATTCCACTTGCAACTTTCTGAAGGCTGCGTACTTCGGATTCAAGATCCAGTAGCTTCATGCACTAGTATAAGGATCAAACTAGTGCATGAAACAACTATATTGCTTGATGTTTAGTAGATTTTCAGAAAAATTGTAAGAAAGCACGCCCTCAATTTGTGAGACTTCACCATTAAATGTGCTACGGCTATTTGCTTAACATTTTTTTTTATATTTGTCAATAATCGATATATAAAAATTTTCTGAAGTTCCAATCACAACAAAACCCCCTTTTAAAAGGGAAATGTGACGCAAGTCCTCGTACCTACTTCCGAAACAACTGATATCGATTTGGGTGACGTTTACAGCTTCGGAAGACAAACAATTCTTTTGAAATATTTCCAAATTCGATTAAAAAATTGCGTTACAAAATGCCGGACCCTCCCAACGTAATAATGTTTCCTCGCTTGAAGTACGGGTAGCCACATTTTTGCGTGTGAAAAGTGCAGAAAAATTATTACGTTGAGAGGGTGCGGCGTTTGTGTCGCTTTTTTTTAATCGAATTTAAAAGTATTTCAAAAGAATTTTTTGCGTCCGAAGCTTTAAGCGTCACCCAAATTGATATCAGTTGTTTTGGAAAAATAGGGACGAGAACTTGCATAACATTTCTCTTTTCAAAGTGGTTTTTGTTGTGATATGAAATTTTTTGGAAGTATTTAGAAAAATTGTTTTTGACGAATTATACATAGAATTTTTTTCGAGCCGCCGCCACTGATAAACCCAAGCGCGGCGACTGCTACTCCCATGGGCGGAACTGATACCCGTAACTTCCTAGGCAAAAATGATCCCTACAGTTTCCTCTACAACATATGAAAAGTTTTTTTTGACCTCCCGCATATTTTCCACCATTTTATGAAATGCACTTTCTGTATTGAATATGATAATTTTCTGAAGGTCATATCTCCGGATCCACTGAATCGATTTTAATGAGTGAATAGGCACTTTGCCTTAGAATTTTCCGTAGAATCCGGGTATGTTGCAAGGGAACGAGTCCACGGTCTACGAAAAAAAACTTCTTAATTACTTTGTTCGTATGCGGACGTACGTCACGGGCGCATTGCTACTGCGCGCCCATGATTTTGGTATTTTGAATTATTGATTTAAAAAAATCCAAGTTTCGTTGTACACTATCGGAGTGTAGTGTGGGTGGGTGGTAATGGTATTGGATCACTTGGGGTCGAAAAATTTTTGTTTTCATTTTTGAGTACTATGAAGCGCCAGAGAAGGGCTGGTAAGAGAAGGATGAAGTGGGATGCGAGGATAGAGGTTCACGTTATCAGGTTTAAAGATTCCACATGAAGGATATTGAGATTTTTGAAGAGCCCAATGAGATCCTCTCCCTCTACCCTTCCAAGACGTTTTCCCCACTCTTTGTCCGATCTCCTCACCCGTTGCTAGTATTTCCCACTATTATGTCACAAAAAAATGTTTCTGCTTCATCTCCTCTTCCTCCACCACCGCCGGCCGCAAATTGACTGACTACTGATTATTCTTGTGAGGGTGATCCGAGGAGGGACCATGAATAATATTATATGATTTTTAATTCAAGAGGTGAGTTAAAATATGCCGTTCATCAGAAGGCTTACCTCATTTCTATATTTAGAAATCATAAAACACTACCATCTTGATTTCAAAATTACTTTAGAGATAAAATTTTTCTCGTTATCTCCGCCTCCAATGAAATTTTTGTTTGGGGATACCTTTCATAGTAAGTGCATCTAATGATGTCTCCGGTAACAGAATTTGCTGAAACTCACTTGATTTTGTGACATAAACACACGTGCTTAAGAGTCGCGAATCAATGAGCTTTTAAATAAAATGTACTACATGGGGTGAAAAGTCCGCGGCCTCACATAGAGATGGCGTCATTACTTCAGAATTTTTGTTAACATTCAGTAGTACCACCCTTTACTTGTCTACAGCCAAAATTTCCTGACATTTGGTGTCATAGTTTTCGAATTACTGTCAATAGAGTGACGCAGGTTTTTTTTGTTCGTAAAAAATGGAAAATAATGAATTCCGTGTGTTGATTAAACATTGTTTCTTAATGGGAAAAAATACGGTGCAAAGCAAAGAATGGCTGGATAAGTGTTATGGCACATCTTCTCCGTCGTATACAACGGTCAAGAAGTGGCATGCTGAATTTAAACGAGGTAATACAAGCACCGATGATGCCCCACGTTCAGGACGTCCAAGTGAAGCAGTTACTGAAGAAAACATCAAAAGAATCCATCGTATTGTTTTGGCTGAGCGGAAAGTTAAAGTTAGTGAAATAGCTGACATCCTCAAAATATCAACAGAACGGGTGCGACACATTTTACACGAGTATTTGGACATGAAAAAGCTTTCTGCGCGATGGGTGCCGCGTTTTCTAACAATTGATCAAAAGCAGCATCGTCTTGACGATTCAGAGCGTAATTTAGCTTTGTTCGAGCGTAATCCAACGGAGTTTTTGCGTAGATTTGTCACGATTGATGAAACGTGGATTCATTACTATACACCAGAGTCCAATAGACAGTCTGCAGAGTGGTTAGAAGTTGGTCAAAGCCGACCGAAGCGCCCAAAGGCACAGCGTTCTGCAGGCAAGGTTATGGCCACGATTTTTTGGGATGCGCATGGCATAATATTTATCGACTATTTGGAGAAAGGAAAACAATAACTGGCGAGTACTATGTCACATTATTGGAACAGCTCGACAACGAGATCAAGAGAAAACGACCGCATATGCAGAAGAAAAAGGTCCTGTTTCATCATGACAATGCACCAGCGCATTCATCCATAAAAGCAACTGTGAAACTGGACTCTTTGGGCTATGAAGTACTCCACCACCCACCTTACTCTCCAGATCTGGCCCCCAGCGACTACTATTTGTTCCCAAACTTAAAAAGATGGCTACAGGGAAAAAGATTTTACTCTAATGATGAGGTGATATCCGAAACAGAGGCCTATTTTGCAGGGTTGGAGAAATCCTATTATACCAAAGGTATCCAAATGTTGCAGGACCGTTGGACTAAGTGCATTTCCCTTCAGGGAGACTACGGTGAAGAATAAAATTAATTTCATATGTAAAAGTTAGTTCTTTCATTGCAAGGCCGCGGACTTTTCACCCCATGTAGT
>CM055405.1:7544509-7556459 GCA_029228625.1 Pseudolycoriella hygida | reverse complement strand
CCTGATGGAAGTTGAAAAGTGCTAGAGAAATCCACAAGAATCCCATAAACCTAGGAAGCTCCATTGCATGACCTCACTCATATCGAGAATAACCGAAAAATATCAAAAACTCTAATGGAAGTTGAATACCTCACACACCCAACTGTGACACTCACACGCGTACACATTATTTTATATGGGATTTGTATGGGAGCTTCCAGGAGCCCTAGCGCCCAAACGAAGCCGGTGACCCCACTTTTTTAAAATCTTAGATGGCGTGGAATGCCCATCCGAAGGTCCCCGCAAAATTTAAAGAAGATCTGACCGCCAGTTTTCGAGAAATCGCCAAATCGCCATACAAATGGAAATGCCACAACTAACTAACTAACTAACTAACTAACTAACTAACTAACTAACTAACTAACGTAGGATGTATACATTTTCTTTGGCTTCTATGAAGCAGCGCATTTTGTATGGAAAATGACGATTTTCTAATGGTCATATCTTCGGATCCACTGGACCGATTTTAATGAGTGAAAGGTCGATTTCAATCAAAATTTTACGTAGAATCCGATAAACTAGGTCTCAGGGGGGTACGACGCAAGGGAAAAAAGTCAAAATTTAGCTGTATATATGGTTCCGCAGTCTACGAAAAAAAATTTCTGATTTTTTTAATCGTATGGGGACTTGCGTCACGGGCGCAATGCTACCGCGCGCCCATGATCAGATTAGTATAAGGAAAAATGTCGATACTTCAGTGTCAGTTCTTCAGCCTTGTTGCACAAGCCTTCAGAACTTGGGGGAGGTGTAGCGTACCGACCGACATTTTTCCATTCATTAAATGGAACGATCAAGTGATCCATTTGATTTTTATCGAATCTTAGTACGCCTAGAAGTTATATTTTTTGTATAAATACGAAATCATGAAATTAAGTCATTCTATCTTGAGCATTAAAAGCGTACATTTCATTGTAACATTAATTCAAAAGAGATAAAATCTCGGTGAAAGCGTACACTTCATATAGAACGTAATATCACCGATTCAAACGTAACTAATCATTACGTTACAATTTACCTATTTCCTCCTGATAAACCAACGAAAAAGTATTTCCCTCCAATGGTCATCTATTGGGCTATTTGCCTGTCTATTTCCTCTATTTCCTTGCCATTGGCGCTATTTGACTGTCTATTTCTCTCGTGATTTCCCTTATTTGCCTATTTAAATTCATTTAGATGCCTCATTTCAAACATAAACTTTACGGTGTATTGCAAGATGAACTGTGGACGGATCAAAACGTTTAAGTTTTTAGCTGTCTCTATTATTCACCTTCAAAGTTATCAAATTATTCTGAAAATGTACTGTATGTATCACCTTCTAGTTGTTTTATTTTTTTCTGTAAATTATTGCCAAAAAGAAGTGTTTTCTTTTTCTTACAAATTATTATTTTATTGTTGAAATGAGCTTCAGCGATCAAATAAATGAAATTCGGAGATTTGCTCAGTAAATTATTTTAATAGCCAAATATTTCTCCCTTACTTTAAGGGCATCTTCAGTGGCTGAAAAAACATTAACAAAATTTTGTAACTTATATGAAAACACAAACAATGAAAAAAAGGTACCTCAGAAATGAAAGATTTTTTATATATGTAACTCGTTATTTGGACTCTGAAAGTCGAGTCTATGTCATCAACACACGATATCTAAAATTCCACGAAATTATTAACCAAGAAACAATTACGAGGATAAAACAAAATTAGAAAGAGTTTTTGTGTGAATGTACGAAGTTTAAAATTCACCCAAAAAGTCTTAATGTTAACTTAAACACAAAATTTGCAATTGCGGCTCAATCAAAAAAGTTTTCAGAAGTATGCTGAATCAAGCTATAAAAACGATTCACAAAGACATATTCAACTAAATTGACAAATGAATTAATTGTGAAGATTCCTAAGCACATTTATGGGGATTGGGTAGTTAGATAGGGTAGCGCCTGATTGCATATGAGCGGAGTGTGGCAGTCCGTGTCATGTGCCAGGCATGCAACTATCTAACTATCAAGTGCTCTTTTTATGTCCACGTCGTAGTCCCCGGGACCTCAATTCTCTTCGGAGTTTTGTGCTAAACTTAAGAGTGCTACCTGATGACTTGCCCACGGGTCAGAGGGGAATCGAATTAGTGGGTGGTGCGTGTGGCTAGCCACCATACCACACTCAAAAAAAAGCAATATGGTTATGAATTCAACAACAGAGCCTTGGATTGGACAGGATAAACGGCAACGACTTGGGCAACGGAAATAGGACAACGATTTACAATTAGGAACATGGAATGTTAGATCTCTGTTACGGCCAGGAAGGTTGAGATCACTCACTAGTGCGCTAAGGGCGAGTAAACTTGACATTACAGCAGTACAGGAAACTAAATGGCCTGTGAATCAGTGATCAGTAGAGACTTTACGTTTTATTACATCGGCAAGAGCAACGACAGCCCAAGAGGATACGGAACAGGCTTCATGGTCTTCGGTAGAGCCAGAAACGCGGTGATTGGTTTCACTCATGTCAACGAAAGAATATGCACTCTACGGATAAGAGGAAAATTTTTTTAACGTCTACGCTCCGACGGAGGAAAAAGATAATGAAGCGAAGGAGCTATTTTACGAGAAACTGGTGAAAGTGTATGATGGAGCACCGAATCGAGACATCAAAATCATACTTGGAGATTTGAATGCCAAGATAGGTCGCGAAGTCTACTACCGTCCCACTATTGGTAAATATAGCCTCCACGAAAAGACAAGCGAAAATGGAACGTTGGCAATTGATTTCGCAGCGTCAAGGAACATGGTTGTCTGCAGTACCTATTTCGAACATAAAGACATCCACAAAGTGACATGGGTATCACCTGATGGACGAACCAAAAACCAGATTGACCACGTGTTCATAGATGGGCGTCACTGTTCAAATGTTTTGGATGTCAAAAGTTGTAGGGGACCGAGCATCGATTCAGATCACTACTTGGTAAAGGTGGTTGTTAGGGCTCGAATTTCGATTTCACACAATCGACAGCCGGCATTGGAAAAGTGGAACGTCGAGAAACTGCAGGACGAAAATATTAAACTACAATATGTGGATAGTTTGGAGAAGAAAATTATTGACGGAATGGAAAGCGAACAACGAAACGTAGACGATGCATGGAATCAAATTAGACGAAACGTAGAGCAAGCCGCAGCAGAGACGATAGGAACGAGAACGGGAAAGAAAAGAAATGACTGGTTCGATGACGAATGCAGAAAAGCACTGGATGACAAAAATGCGGCTCGAGCGAGAAATCTAAATAGATGCACTCGAGCTGGCATGGCAGAGTACCGTTCGAAGAGAAATTTCGAGAAAAAACTATTCCGAAGAAAAAAGCGACAACATGACAAGGAAGTTTTAATCGAAATTGAAAGGTTTGGTAATCGAAAAGAGACGCGGAATTTTTACCGGAAAGTAAACGAATCGAGGAAAGGTTACAGTCAACAACCTTTATTGTGCAAGGATGGGTTGGTCTTAGCAGATGAGGAAAGGTGCATCAGACGATGGGCGGAGTACTTTAAGGAACTGCTGAACCCGAACCGAAACTACACCAACAACAACTTACCATTTCAGACCGCGCAGCCACATATTGCAGAACCAACGCTACAGGAAGTGGAGCATGAAATTTTAAAGCTCAAAAATTTCAAAGCCCCAGGAACCGACAACATACCTGGAGAACTTTTCAAGCACGGTGGTAACGCATTATGTATGGAGATGCACGAGCTCATCAAGCGCATCTGGAATGTCGAGGAGTTGCCGGGAGAGTGGAAGACTAGCATCATCTGCCCTTTGTACAAGAAAGGCGACAAATTGGAGTGTGGCAACTATCGCGGAATTTCGCTTTTGAATATCGCCTACAAGATATTTGCGAATATTCTATACAAACGCCTTCTTCCATACATGGAATCTACTGTTGGTGAATATCAAGGTGGTTTTCGTGTAGGTCGTTCAACAACGGACCAGCTGTTTAGCATTAGACAGATCTTGTAGAAGCGTAAGGAGTTCAACGTGGAAATACACCATTTGTTCGTAGACTTCAAAGCAGCATACGACAGTGTCAACAGGAGGAAGTTATGGAGAGTGATGGAGGAATTAGGGGTTCCCAAAAAACTAATCTCGCTAACAAAGTTGACAATGGATGGAGCTAACAGCCGAGTAAGAATCCGAAGCAAATTGTCAGACGCTTTCGACATTGAGGAAGGACTACGTCAAGGTGATCCGCTCGCGACGCTGCTTTTTAATTTGACCCTTGAAGCAGCAGTGAGAACCATGGACATCGACACCAGCAGCACCATTTTCACCAAATCCAGTCAATTGCTGGGATTCGCTGATGACTTGGATATCTTGGGCCGAAACATGGAAGCTGTTAAGGAAAAGTTCACGGCTTTGGACAGAAAAGGTACCGACCTCGGGTTAAAGGTTAATGACACAGAGACCGAATACGTGATTGTCTCCACATCGAATCGACAACACGACCAAAGCGTAACAATTGACACACACACATTTAAGGTGGTAGACAAGTTCGTATATCTTGGATCTCTGCTTAATTCTGACAACGTAATCATGGACGAAATCAAAAGACGGATAACTCTTGGCAACCGGAGTTATTACAGCCTGATAAAAATTTTAAAGTCCAAATCAGTAAGCAGAAACTCTAAATGCGCACTGTACAAATCTGTGATAAGACCAATAGTTACGTATGGGTCGGAGTCGTGGTGCATGACTCAGAAAGACGAACAATCGCTGCTCACGTTCGAAAGAAAGGTACTGCGGACAATTTTCGGACCAGTATATGACGAAAATATGAACAGATGGCGAAGACGATTTTATCATGAGCTTTCATGAGCTAATGCAGCTTTATGGAGAGCCGGACGTAGTTAGAACAACAAAAATTAACAGACTACGATGGCTTGGTCATGTGCAGCGTATGGACGACAATCGTATCCCGAAGAAACTTTTTATCACCAAACCGGAAGGCAAAAGAAGTGCAGGCAGACCAAAATCCAGATGGTGCGATGCAGCTTTTGCCAACCTGAGAACTGCTGGAGTAACCAGCTGGAAGACGTTAGCTGAGGATAGGTCTGGTTGGAGAAGCATGTTGGAGAAGGCCAAGACCCTTAATGGGTTGTAGGGCCGGTTAAGTAAGTAAAGTAAGAGTTTGTTAAACCTCGCCATGTGATCTTTGGAATAATCCTGAAAAATTCGGTTGTATATTCTGCTGACGTGAATTTTGAATTCTTCATAAATGTGCTTAGGAATCTTCACAATTAATTCATTTGTCAATTTAGTTGAATATGTTTGCTAAGATGCAATGTCTTTGTGAATCGTTTTTATAGCTTGATTCAGCATACTTCTGAAAACTTTTTTGATTGAGCCGCAATTGCAAATTTTGGGGCACAAAAATTGAAGGTGTTTAAGTTAACATTAAGACTTTTTGGGTGAATTTTAAACTTCCTACATTCACACAAAAACTCTTTCTAATTTTGTTTTATCCTCGTAATTGTTTCTTGGTTAATAATTCCGTGGAATTTTAGATATCGTGTGTTGATGACATAGACTCGACTTTCAGAGTCCAAATAACGAGTTACATATATAAAAAATCGTTCATTTCTGAGGTACCTTTTTTTCATTGTTTGTGTTTTCATATAAGTTACAAAATTTTGTTAATGTTTTTTCAGCCACTGAAGATGCCCTTAAAGTAAGGGAGAAATATTTGGCTATTAAAATAATTTACTGAGCAAATCTCCGAATTTCATTTATCTTACAAATTAATTTATCAAATATTTTTCTATTTCGGGATCGTTGGCGACGATTCCTTGCCTATGATTTATAGTATAATCCTTTAAAACACAAACCACATCCTTCAAAGATACGACTGACATTCGTCAATTTGCTTTTTCTTGCTGTGATGGCAGCGAAATACACAACACATTACACATGTTTTGTGATAAGAGAGAGGTTGCATATACAAAACACGAGGAAAACGTCAAATATGTTTACATAGAAATTATAACATATGGTAACCCTCTGTTATTATTTCTCTGTGACTAAAATATCGCCGAGCAAAATTCAAAAAATAAAATGGATGATTTCCTTTCTATTAGCTTCTATTTCCTTACTATTTACTCCTATTTCCTCATATTTTCTTACTATTTGCCCCCATTTTCCTTCTTTTTCCTCCTATTTCCTTTCTATTTCCTCCTATTTCCCTTCTATTTCCTTCTATTGTCCTACTATTTCCCAACTATATTCCTACTATTTCCTTCTATTTCCCTCAATACTAATAGAGCCTGTCCCAGTATTTCCTCGAGTTCTTTCCTCCTCGAGACTAATGCAAACTTCTTTACCAGAAGGTCAACACAAAAATAGCTTCCGTATCAGGGAGAAGTCACCTGCGACCAAGAAATTGCTTGGAAAGATTCACTAGATTATGTAGAGCCCAACTTAGACCAAACACTCACTTTCAAATTCCACACTGATAAGACGCAAGAGAAAGTTTTGAAGTCTCTAGAGGTACTTTATCCCATTCTAAATAGGAACAGAAGACTGTGCTAAGCGATTGCGGAGACAGTGAAACTTGAGTAGTTTCCCGATGTTCAGCAAAATTTGATTTTTAGTTTTTTAGCGTTATACGACGTCATATTTGATGGAAAACTATGAAGATGGAAAAAATAAATAGAAACTGTTGGAGAAGAATGCATAGCAACACGTGGTATTTTGAGGTTACAAAATTAACTCCCTGGTCTTAGGCAAAATTAGTAGGTTCTCGGCTTGGTTAAAATTCGAAATCTGTAAGACAAAAATATTCACTCTAATTTCGTCTAAAATGTCAACGTCCTTGCTGACTTAGTTTTTAAATTTATTTACAAATTAAAGTACAAAATAATTTAATAATAACCTAAGTTTTAAGTACAGTCCTTACCTAAGAGCTAACAAGAAATACGTCACATATCACTTCATTCATTGTTATTGATTATAACAATGGTGCTATTTATTTTTTAAATAAGACTCTTAGAATCCGTACCACAGGAGCTTCGAACATCACTGATACGATAAATGCACAAACATACGATATCACCGCATTCCCCAAAAATATCGTGAATATCATCAAATGACGAATGTGGATTGGTCCTTGCATTTGAAACGATGTTACCACTTGGGTGATTGGATGTATCAAGTAAGTGCAATAGGTGAGACGGCTCAACGGTAAAAAAGCGGGATACGAGAGAAAACTATTAATCGGTTGTGCCAGTCCCCATTTACACGATAATGTGATCCAAATTAAAGCATATCCCCAAGCTAAAATGTATGTATAATTATTTCTCGAGTATATGTTTTCTTCATAGCTACGCCGAGGCTAAGCGACCAATTTGAACTGCTGCTCTTAAACGACAAAGGGATCAAAGTATTTCTTACCTGAGTGTCCAAGACTAATGTAAAGCGCTGTGTCTATTCTATCTAATGTTCCATTCCATACACCGAATACGCATAATGAAAGAGTTGACATAGACACAACCCACATGAAAACGTTGAATTTGAATGAAATTTTTGGTGGCTCCTTAAAGCGATTCAAAATGTAGCCGGCTATCATGCCTGTAATCGTTTCATTTGTTTAAATTGACGGCAATGTTTCCCATATTAATAACATTTCTCACCCATTATGTATGGTCCAATTCGTGTATACACTTGATCGTATAAAAATCCGAATGATTCCAACGGATTGGATATACGGAATATGTAATTGACATTGAGTGATACAGCAGCTGATATTACCCACGACGCAAGCAGGAAGCCAAATACCAGTGTCACAGATGTTTTAAAGTATCTAAATGTTGGATACATGGGTTGAGTTTTCGAATGAAATTTTTATGAGAAATTTAATGTGAAGGAGCTTACTAAAAAAATAGAAATTACAAATTGTTTCGATTGGCTCAATTCTGTCTAAAAAATTCAAATATTTGGCTGACGGTTTGTTGAACGCGTACGAAGCAAAATAAATTACGACAAGCATTTTAAAGTAACATGGGGAAAATCGAGGCATGACTAATGTTTAGCATCATCTAGAGAAATTCCATGCAACAGCAAATGTCTAATCTATCCCATCAGCCAGTACAATGAGCACAACCGCGGAGACCCAGTGCGGGTCTACTCTGGTGAAAAAAATCATTTAGAGATGACGAATCTCAAACAAATGTTATTCGTCGTGTGCCCATCTCCAACGACTGACTGAGCCAATCACCCCAATAGCGTAGGGAAATTAACTTTTGACCTTGCAAAAATTAGGACAAAAGCAAACTAAGCGGGATGCGGTAGGCCTTAGGTACCTGAATGACGTCCAAAAAGTCCCCCTGGATATTTTGCGAGTGACTCGAGAAAATCGGAAAAATCCGAAAAAAGTGAGGTCAAGTGTAACGTTTTTTTCGTTGTTCAACGAAATTTTAATTTTTTCACTTTTTTCACAAAAATGTATTTTTCCCTTATTCCACACATCCCAACGTTTTCAACGATGTATCAAAATACAATTTTGGTTGTTTTTTACCCGAAATATGACTTTTCAAAGTCAAAATTTCATGTAAAATTTGACCTCTGCGAAAACTTGTCTTGACTTTGAACCGCCATTCCCAAAATAGGTATCTCTAAAATTTTGATGTTAGTGACTTAAAAACATCTTTGGACTATGCTGAACACTTCCTAAGAAGTATGTTATAACTTTCCACCTCATAGAAAAATTTTTCTGGAATGTCGAAAATTTCCTTGCACGGTGAAAAATGTCAACGAGACCAAAATTTATATGCAAAATATTCGATGTTTTTATTAAACAAATTCGTTTTAAATTAATTATTTATTCAGCAAAATGGTTTCTCGTTGTCTGATTGATGTCAGGGTGATCAAAAAATTGGCTGAATTTGGTTATAGTGGCGTCACCATCGCTTTTTGAATGAAAATTTGATTTTTTTCGTTATGTTTAATATGAGTATATTGGTCCACCGGAGGAGGCCCGAAGGCTGGCAAGCGTAAGAGTCGCAAGCGCATACCGAACGATGTCCCTAGAATCGGTATGTGTCATAGCGGTAACGATGCTTCATACGCACAACGCTGACGGAAGACAGCGAGTGTCATAGAAGGAAGAGAAGGACTACCAGAGAATTTAGGACGCCATTAAGAGCCGAATCACTGGGACAGTGGTAGCAAGAGTGGGACTCCTGTGGGTACAGAGGAAACATGGAGAGGTTAACTTCCAACTTACACAGTTTCTGTCGGGCCACGGATGCTTTAGGAAGTACCTGCACAGGTTCGGATTCGCAGAATCACCTTTCTGCCCGACATACTAGAGGGAGGAAGAGACTGCGGAGCACGTGTTATTTGTCTGCCTCCACTTCGAGCAAGAGCGAGGTGACCTGATGACGGTGACTAGGTCAAAGGTGAATGCCGAAAACATAATATGGGAGATGTGCCGCGATGAGTAGGTGTGGAAAGTCGTGGATAATGTAGTTGAAAAAATAATAGGGAAGCTGCAAAGTGCATGAAGAGACGATCAAAGAAGACTGCCAGTTGATCTGAGAGTGTAAGTGCGAAAGCACAGCCCCTCCCCGAAGTAATGCTGTGAGGCGGTTCCGGGGAAAAGAGACCATAAAAAGAAGCATGGAATCCAACGCTACCTTGGTCCAAGAGGACCGGGTGTCTATGAAGATTTCCTCACACTTATAAAAGAAACCTCTCTCTCTCTCACCAGAGGAACTTAACCTAAGATTACTGAGCGATATCCTATCCTTAACTACAAATAGCGGATTGTTAGAGTCATGACTACCCTCAATGTGTAGCAAACGAGTATGGCCTAGGTGCTTCATTGGTCTCGTTGACATTTTTCACCGTGCAAGGAAATTTTCGATATTCCAGGAAAATTTTTCTATGAGGTGGAAAGTTATAACATACTTCTTAGGAAGTGTTCAGCATAGTCCAAAGATGTTTTTAAGTCACTAACATCAAAAATTTAGAGATACCTATTTTGGGAATGGCGGTTCAAAGTCAAAACAAGTTTTCGCAGAGGTCAAATTTTACATGAAATTTTGACTTTGAAAAGTCATATTTCGGGTAAAAAACAACCAAAATTTTATTTTGATACATTGTTGAAAACGTTGGGATGTGTGGAATAAAGGAAAATAGATTTTTGTGAAAAAAGTGAAAAAATTGAAATTTCGTTGAACAACGAAAAAAACGTTACACTTGACCTCACTTTTTTTCGGATTTTTCCGATTTTCTCGAGTCACTCGCAAAATATCCAAGGGGACTTTTTGGACGTCATTCAGGTACCTAAGGCCTACCGAATCCCGCTTAGTTTGCTTTTTTCCTAATTTTTGCAAGCTCTTCCATATAATTTTTTTTAATTTCCCTACACTAAAACTTTCTTTCATGTAAGAGAAAGAGTATTTATGCTACAAGAGCTTGGAAGGGATGCTTTCAGAATGTACCTTGAATTTCAGATTCATATTGGTTAATCTATCGTACTGTTCAACGGGGCATCAACGAATTCCGTCAAGTGTTTAAGCGAAACTAAATATTTGACCCCATCGTATTGACTTTCTAAAGGTCTGTTTCAGAGAAACATTTGATTCTATGGCTACGATTACCTTTTCGACAGTACGAGGATGATGATGGCCCATATGTAAAATTGCATATCATTTGCCAAATACCACGACCATATCATACACAACTCAGGGAATGGGAACCAATTTTGAATGTAGAGCATGTTACGCCACCAATGCGATGGACACGTTAAGTGATCTGCCAGTCCAGATGGGAACACTGAATGATTATAAGTGTCCCTAGAAATTATACAAAAGAAAAAAATAGAGCATTTGAATTATACGAATTGTTGATTCGAATTTACTTAAAGGACACTTCCGATATCAATAAGGCAACGAAGTACGCTGGAGTTAATCTTAAAAATCTGTATAGGTATAAAAGGAAGACTTTCGTTGCATCAGCTGTGACGGTTGGTTTTTTATTCGATGCTTTTTCAGCGGTTCGTAGAAACAAAAGGGTGACCAAGAATCCACTGGAAAAAAATATATTAAAAACATGAACATTTACTTTTCCGAACAAGAAGAAAATTTTCTCAACCTCAGGTAGAAAAATGTGTCAACAGCGTAATTGGCATTTCCAATAATTTGATAGAAGAAACTTTGTTCTGTTAAAACTTTTTGGTACTGAAAGAAAAAACGAAATTTGAAGATTGTAATGTTCGCCTTCGATCAATTCAATCCGCGAAGTATTTTATTACTTTATTTTCCGATATGCCAAAGGTTTGCAGATATGTGTGTACCATAATAGTCCATAACATTGAAAACACCCGCATGCCATGAATGCAGGACACTGACTCCTTTAAATAAAATAAAAAAATTAGAGAAGTCACATTGGTCATATTATCAAAATGATTTGAATTTGAGTTGAATGTGGACGCACATCTCTGGTTTTATCCATTAAAATACCGACTTCTTTCGTTGGAATTTTAATCGATTTGAAACACCAACATCAAAGTTTTCTGCATTCGCTTGAATTTAATTTATTAAAACGATCCATTAGGTTTCTTCATGCGAATGGTGCTTCTCAATGAACTTATTACGTTTAAATAAGACAATCGTAACTACTTTATGACAAAATTATTCCAGTTACGCGGACGTGTTTGAACAAACTTTGTAAATTTTCGTATTAGGGTCATTACAGCAGAAAAGGCACTAAGGATCATTACAAAATATTTACCTCATATCCCTCAAGACATACATATTTTCACCCTGGTAAAGTAGATAAAGTTTGTTTTGAATACACAAAAGCCAACAACTTTATCTATTTACTCTCATCTCATGTGCATCAGCTGGATTACAAACATTAACATGAAAATATCAAA
>CM055405.1:7516009-7544009 GCA_029228625.1 Pseudolycoriella hygida | reverse complement strand
ACACATTGATCTAAATCCACCCTCTCTTTATATACACATGGCAAAATAAAAATTATATTTTCTGCCAGCAACAAAACGAATATGTCAACGATTTCATTAAATCTTTTTCAGAGTTTGACTTTTGAAACTTTTTTCCATTAAAACAAAAGTCACAAAGTGTTTATGTTCTTGAGTTATATCTGCATGTTATTTGCAATAAAATAAACACAGCTTACTTCTAGGAAGGCGATGAAATCAATGAATGTATAACGTCAGCCCTCGTATCGTTAGGGAAATAAATAAAACAAAGAAACACTTTCCATAAATCATTGACGACACTTAAGTTAGTAAACATTTGTAGATCCAAAGGGGACGCCTTGATCCTTGTAAGAATTTTATAGCTGTTTCAAAACGGACTCCGTCTCTAGGACAGCGGATATTGATATGAAGGTTTCCAGCCACTTTGTTTCCTCTCATTCTTCGCAGCACAGTAGGCGGTAGCTTGCATATGAAAGAATCGGTATTTCCATGGAAAACATAGCGCCTTCAAAAACCGGTGTTATTCTCTCAGTGATGAGACAGAATCCGAAATGATAAAATCCGGACGGAAAAGTCAGGACTAGGGTCGAGGGGCGGCACCGATAGGGTCTAAGGGGCAGAGCCTCTAGATGGGTTAGGGGCAGAGCTTCATGGACGTAATGCCGCCTGCAGAGCATAAAAAATCACGCCACATTGTACTTTTTCACACAAAAACATTCTTCTCAGCTGCTACAACCGACCTGAGTTGTGAGTTCATCCTGATTCCTTCCTGATTCCATCCCACCTTATTTTGTCATCGTCAGGATATTGTCTGTCCTGATTTTGTCCTAATCCGGATTATAGCCATCCGAATTTTAACCTAGAGCCATTCTCTCAGCTTCAATGTTGCATGTGGCTGGCTATTTCAAATTCCCCTTTTCCCCCGAAAAGCTCTCCTTAGGGTGATATATTGAAAAATCTTACCTGTGACAATTTTTCAGCAGACAAGATAGCTAAAGCGTTGGAAGGTAGACTGAAACTTAGTAGCAATTGTTGTGATACACCTGAAAACGCAAAAATATTTTATTTATTAAAAATCCCAACAACACCAAAATTTTTCAAAGAAATTAGATGCACATCACAACTTCACAAAGCATTGTGTAAAACTATTCTTTGGTGTAAGTAGAACATGAGGTAGGATATCGCACGATTAATGCATGAAATGAGCTTAACATGTAAAAAATGTAAGAGTTCATAGCAGGCATGAGAGCTGGCGCTGCCGATTGTGTTCTCAAAACTCGGCTGGAAATCAACATTTGTAAGATTTAATAATTTATAAAGAAATTGCGCGTCAAATTTATAAATTTTTAACTTTACTATACAAGAATTGAGGACTGTTAAGACATGCAACTGAAATTGCATGAGAACGTCGCTCGAAGCAATCGACATCTTGTTCTCGATTCGTACGATAAATTTCTTTAGTGACTCACACACTTTGGCTTGACAAATAACTTCTTAGTTGATAGAATTCGATTAATTTTCATTTCTGCCCATTAAATGCTAAGCCCGTTCATTCTTCATCGATTTAAAAGAAAATACTCACATCCTACTATCTGTTACATGCACAACTTTTCAAACACATTAAAACTTTTAGATTTCCACCTCCCAATACGAACCACTTATGTTCATTCAAACAATAAATAAGCTTTGAACCCAAAAACCTCATTTACACGTACCAACTTTTTCCGTTTTTATTGTCTCATTCGCACACATTTTATTCCTTCGTTTACTGGATTCCACATCGCCAGCATCTGTTACAATGTTGTTGTTTTCTATCGGCAATTGATGTAGCTCTAACTGTTTGCCATTCACAGATTTATGGGTGAGATTTTCGTTGGTCAACGTGTGAATGCCATTTCCATTGGACAGATGGTGTTTCGTCGACGATTTTGCAGATGATGAATTCGTTGATAATTCATAGATTGTAGCAATGACAACGACCAATCCGATTATTATGAACAGTGAACTTGAATTAAAATCAATTAATTTTCGTGTATTCAATAATTCGCTTGGCGATGAAGTAAACTTACGCGAGCAGTTGAAATCTTCGGTCTGTCCACAAGTCGTATTCACCTGGTACGCTTCTCAGATCAAGGTACTTCATTTGATTAGACTGCGATGCCGATATAAGTGCTTTTGTGGTTGGATCAGCATTTAAAATGTGTCGAATATCGTTTATAGTACAGCTTTGCGGTAGACATTGGGCTAATTGAAGTGCATGTACCTACATGAAAAGAAATTTATTTTACAATTTTTTCTAACCGCTAAAGTATACTTTTGTACCGTAAATTCGTATAACTTTGACCGCCTGCATAACATTAACCATATTTCTCTCTTTTTTCGTTTACACCAAGAAGATAGATAGGGAAATATGGTCAGTGCTATACAGGCGGTCAAAGTTATACGGATGTTGCAATGCATCCAATTAACTCACCTGTTCCATCGGCATTGTCACATTGAAGAAAATTTGCGCAACAAAAAACTTGAAAATAGGTTGATGGCCATTTGTTGTTTGCAGATCATTATTAATTTCGAAACAAAATTGTTTAGATCCGACCCAGAAATCATTTCCGAAAAGCAGCTGACCTCTATAACGTCCAGATGCATCAGAAGCTGAAAATTTTACGCGACAAAGTAGGTGACAGTTATAGAAAATGTAATTACAAAAAAAATTCTATAAATATTTATTGCATCTACTTTTTAGACCCGTACGAAGAACGAAGTTCTTCGAAAAGAGGTCTTATGCGTTTACCACTACGTTTGTATACAGTCGAATTTCGGGGGGAGCACCGATCATGGTCCTTAGATGACGAATCAACAATCATAACAAAAACCCTTTAAAAGGGAAAAGTGACGCAAGTCCTCGTCCCTTCTTCCAAAACAACTCATATCAATTTGGGTGACGCTTGCAGCTTCGGAACGCACAAAATTCTTTTGAAATATTTTCACTTTTGATTAAAAAAATGCGTCACAACTGCTGGACCCGCCAATGTAATAATTTTTCTACGCTTTCAGCTTTCATACACAGAAATTTGATTTACTGTACAAAAATACGCCATACATCTCAGAAAGTCAAATTTTTGCGTTGTGAAAGCTGAAAGAACAGAAAAACTATAACACTGGGGGGTCCGGCATTTGTGACGCATTTTTTAATCAAAAGTGAAAATATTTCAAAAGAATTTTGTGCGTTCCGAAGCTGCAAGCGCCACCCAAATTGGTATCAGGGTCATTTCGCGCAAAAATGGGAAATTGAACGACGAAAAACCGAGATTTTCTTTGTAAGGAAAACATGCTCAGGACACGTTTCTGGGGCTTTGTTCCATACAACACAAATAAAACTTTTTTTGTGGATCGCGCAGACCAAACCGTTCTTACTTATCACCCCGGCGGAATGACCCATCAGTTGTTTTGGAAGAAGGGACGAGGACTTGCGTCACGTTTCCCTGTGATTGTTATATTTTACATTTTGTTGAGCCGCCGCCGCCGCCGAACCGAAGCGCGGCGGTTACTACTTTCATTGGCGAAAATGATCCCCTCAACTTCCTCTACAACATATCAAAAGTTTTTTTTGAGCCGCCGCCGCCGAGCCGAAGCGCGGCGGCTACTAGTTCCATGGGCGAAAATGATCCCCTCAACTTCCTCACCAACATATCAAAAGTTTTTTTGAGCCGCCGCCGCCGCCAAACCGAAGCGCGGCGGCTACTACTTCCATGGACGAAAATGATCCCCTCAACTTCCTCTACAACATATCAAAAGCTTTTTTTGAGCCGCCGCCCCCGAACCGAAGCGCGGCGGCTACTACTTCCATGGGCGAAAATGATCCCCTCAACTTTCTCTGCAACATATCAAAAGTTTTTTTTTGAGTCCCCGCCTATTTTCCGCCATTTTGGCGGTCACCCTGATACACTACACACCCAACCCAACAAACACATACGTATGGGCTTTATACCCGGTACCCCCCCCCCCTTTTTATCTCATATGGCGTAGAATGCCCACCCGAAGGTCCCTGCAAAATTTCAAGAAAAGTTATCGAGCCGTTTTCGAGCACGAGCCAAAAAAGTCAGTTTTCATACAAATGGCCCTGGAACTAACTAACTAACTAACTAACGTAGGATGTTTCCATTAACTTGGGCTTAAATGAAGCAACACATTTTGTATGGAAAATGACGATTTTCTAAAGGTCATATCTTCGGATCCACGGGACCGATTTTAATGAGCAAAATGTCGATTTCAATCAAAATTTTACAAGGAATCCAACGAACTAGGGGGGTATGACGCAAGGGAAAAAGTCAAAACTTAGCTGTATATATGGTTCCGAAGTCTACGAAAAAAAATTTTTCTGAATTTTTTGTTCGTATGGGGACTTGCGTCACGGGCGCATCGCTACCGCGCGCCCATGATAAAAAACATATTAAGGGACCCGTACGTATCAGAATAGATGCGGCAAACAGAGTTGATGCTACGAAAAGACTGGAACGTATTTAAGTAAACATTGTTTGAATAGTTTGAAAGTTTGAATGACTCATAAAAATTACCCAAGGTAATGTTGAAAACCCTCCCGAAGTACATTTAAAATTTAATTCTCTACAAATTTGTCTTTGGAAGCTACTTTCTAACTGCCTTAGTTCTAGAGATAGGAGTCATCCCTCTGAACTCTAGAAGTGGCTGAATCCCAGGATTGGGACATTTCTCGGGGAAACCCTGAAACACGTGTTCGCTAAAATTTAATTCTCTACAACTTTGTCTTCGGGAGTAAGTATCTATGTTTCATAATCATAATAAACCATAGGTTGATGAAAACCCATCTCGTATAGTATATGGCTGAGAAATAAAATTTTCTCCATTCCGTGGGTTCCAGTGCCCAAACCACTCAACCGATTTCAACAAATATTTTTTCCCAATTTGTGACATCCAATTCTTTCATTTGACGCTATTTTGAACAATTTACGTGCTGTACTTGCTGAGATATGCGTGAAAAAGTTTCACCGACCTTCGAAAAACCACATTTTTGGACATCTTCTCGACCATATCTCCGGAATCTTTTCTGATTTTCAATTTTTTTGTTTGAAGGACCTGGGCATAGCCGAAAATTTATGGAAGAAACTTTTTTGAATGTGAGTCCTTGGACTTAGCTGGGGCACTAAAAACGAGTCTCTGCTAGGGCTCTATGTGTTTTTTGTCCATAACTCGGGCAAATCTTTTGCTATTTTCATAAATTTTTTTTTGTTTGAAAGATCTAGGCATGACCGATAATTTATAACATTTTTGGCTATGGAATTGTGTGTCCGAGGCCTCTACTTAGGGCCCTAGGTCGACCCTAGCCCAAAAAATGGTTTTTTCTATGTTGTAGAGAAAATTGAGTAGAACATTTTTCTATATTTGGTGGTCAATTTTGTGCTTTTGAAAAATTTTTTTTTACACTGTTTCTTCGGACGGCAATTTCCAATACAACTTAATGTGAACGCAATTTCATACACTAAAGAGTTAAGGCAATATTTACTCTTCGTAACATTAACTCTGCCTGCCGCATCTATTCTGATACGTGGGGGTCCCTTCATATGTTTTTGCATCTAAGCAACCATGATTTTCTGTGAGAGTGTTTTTCCGTTACTAGGCTTACTTTTCGCTGCATGGCACCAACACATTCTCGCATATAAAAAAATATCTTTCAAAATAGCCCAATACATACATACATACATACATACAAAAACGCAAATGCAAAATCCAAGCGAAAATGGAAATCTGAAAAATATTTAAATTTTAACACGACGGATTTTGATCAAATAAAATGCCAATGTGAAGTGCATGGCCTCAGGACTCCAGTAATGTAATTAGTCTTCAAATCGCACTTTTATCTGCCGTGCGAAAGGCCTTCGAAATCGTGAGGTGTGTCAACACGCGTGTAATGATTTCAAAGTATCGTACGGCAGGAACAAGTGCGATTTAATATGAGCGAAAGGGACAGCTTTCGCCCTGTGGGATTACATTTTTCTTTTCGTCCCTGATAGCAATCATGAAAAAACTAATTGCATTACAGGATTGCTGAGATCATGCACTGACACTGGCACGATGTTTGATGAACATCCGTGCCGTTATTTAATTATTTCTTAGATCTCCTTTTTCGTTTAGCTTTAGCGTTTTTGTTTGGTAAGTACTTAGTGTTTGAAAATCTGATCAACTACTCCTTCGACTCGCAACGTTTTGTAGCGTAATAAATAGGGAATAAAATCGATTTTACAATAAAGGTAAAAGAAACTTGCTTAAACTTAAGAAGATGAAAATCATCATTTTTTTCAGTAGAATGAATTAAAAACACAATAAAATTGAAATCGAAACAATATAAGTTTCACAATTACCTCTTAACGCCCATTCCACTTCGTTGTTTAATGCAATCAAATAAGTTTGCATATCTAATCCGCATTTATTGCTTACATTGCTCATTATATCGTTTATGTTCCAACGGTATTGGTCATACATTTCGGTAAACATTTGAAAGCTCGTTACACTTCCGTTTGTCCACGGCCGAAACACCGATGTACTGTTATTGGCAATAAAAGCATCAGCTTGCGGTTTCAATTTGCTTTTCGCAACACGGTAAACATTTCGCTGATTATCATCTACCACATTTTTTTTTACATCATTGTCGGGTATCCCTTCTTCAAGGGTAAATTCCTCGAATTGAATTGGAGTAGCTGGTGAATCGTTTATAACACTGTCATCAGTATCATCTCCATCCACCGTCTGGTTATTATGAATATTGAAATCTTCCAAGTCACCCAAATTGAAATCGAAATCTTGCGGAAATGATTTCATTTGATCTTTTGAGGAATTGTTGCCGGCATTACGTTCAGCTACCTCAGCATTTATCATATCGACAATCATTGCAGTCCGATTAGCTATTGGTGATATAACAGTGGATTCATTCATGTCGTCATTGTCATTTCCATTTTTGTTAGAATGTTCATTCACAAAGTCAACACTTGATGATGGTGTACTTGTTTTCATAGTTTGTCTTACATCATGAGTAGTAACATTTTTTTCTGTTTGCACCGCCACGGACTGGTCAGTCTCGTTTGCTGTGAGTTGTGCATTAGAAAGTATTACATTTGCAATTACGTATGCAAGTATGTATATGCACTTTGCAATGTTTGTTTTTCGATGCATATTGGATATGTTTTTCTTTTGCAAAATCGATACGTTTTAAACGCGGTTGTTCAACATTTGGATAGTTTATGCATTCACTTTTGTGTTTGTTATGATTCTTACAAAGTTTTTATTTTTATATTTTTTAATAGTTTTGTTGATGCTAAAACAATTAGAAGAAAAAGTTTCAATCATTTTTGGTCTTCATGAACTGTTCAACAATTGATTGAAATACAGAGCCATAGAGAAAATTATCATTTTCTCCGTCGAAGATGTTACTTTGAAGAGGCGTGGTAAGTGTCAGAAAATTACTAAATCTTTGCTCAACTTAGACCTCAGATATCATCATGTAAACCTTTAAGGTTCCATTATGAATTTCAAAAACTTAAACCGCTGTCTCCTCCGAATGCTCAATGTCTCTGCCGAATACTCAATTTCTTATTGATAATTAAAAAAAACATTGGCTAATTGGACGCTGTGTCCGCGTAGCTTTGGTAATTATAGAAAAATCTAAACTATCGATCGACACTACACTTGGCATGAGCCTCACTGCAATGTATTGCATTTATTCTGTGAAATATTTAATTATTCGATGAACTAACGTTATTGCTGTTTTAATTATTGCTTGATACACAACTTTGTATTGAGTTTATATTTATGGTTAAAAATATCAAGACAAATCGAATTAAATTCAATTAATTGAAACATTATTTGAATTAAGCAACGAAAATTCTGTCGGAATTACACAATCGATTATTTTTTTATGCATTTCCATTTCCGTTTTTTTTTTTATTTTCTGACCCTATGATCACGCACTCTCCACTGTAAGCCCAAGTAAGTGTACCCTTAAGCAAAAAGTTTATTTATGTCACATCAGCACTAAAAACCTTTTTTTTTTGTTCATACACAATTTTTTGATCAAATGTACAAAAAGTTTATTTGCACCATGTGAACCGTCCTGCAATTACAACTCGAATAGCTTCCAAACAAATTGGCTTTACCTTAATATATAACAAATTATTCTCTGCTGTAACAGACAAGTTATGTTATCTGTGTAAGTGTTCGAATAGGTCCTAAGAGTACGTCGACCATTGATACAAAAATTGTATTTTTAAACAAAATTAAATTATTTTCGGTTATTTGCATGCTATTGTTAAATTTGATTTTTATACTAAAAGTCATTGTCAAGGTTTTTATCCAATATTTCGAGTCTTGATCTGACTGAGTAACTTGAGACAATTTAATTGTTGTAAAGAACTGCTCAGAAAACGGGTTGTTTTTTAGAAGTAGATTGTCAGGGTCGGGTGGGAACACTCCAAAAAAATTGGAAATGTGAACCTGTAACCTGATCTGAGTGTATAAACAAAATTATGCAGTCAGGTAACTCATGTTTGAATAACCTGACGTGAATTCTACGAGTTGTTCCGAGTAGTTTCATAATTGGTATTTCAGATTGGAAACCCGAAAGTTTTCTAAGAATAGACGTTAAGTCTTTGTAAATAAAGATTTTCCGAAACATCTGAGCTTTAGCGAATATTTACAAACACGTGCTTCACGTGCTTTTCAATGTATTTTTTCTATGGCAGAACTTGAAAACAGCTGAAACTTGATAACAGGTAGATTTATAAGCACACGACCGTAATATTTGGTTAAAAAAATATTTTTTTAATCTCAGCCGTTATTTTAACTATTTGAACGTTACAGTGCAGTGTCTGTAATAATCATCACACTATAGACAAGTATTTAAAACGGCGAAAAAAAGTTAACATTCTATCGGTATTGCTTACTACAGAGTACAGAAAAAGTATTTTCGTTCACATACTATGTAAAAGATACCAGTTTGCATTGAAAACAATGGTAACGAAAGCAAAATAAAGTTTACAAAGTATAGATGCCTTGTTACGTAGGGCGTAATATGTTTGTGATCGAGTTGTAACGTCAAAGAAAGTCAAATATTCGCACTCCACGTTATTTCCAATGGAAATACCCAGCGTAAGCACGCTTCATGCGATATCTTTGGTTTCGCATTGTATCGTTGTATGTTATGAATTTATATTTTGTGGGATGAGCTGGATTGAAATCTCACAAAAAGCTGATTTTAGTCCAATTTATCCCACAATGCACACGTCCATCCTATTCAGTAATTATGGCGTCATAGTAGGCTGTACACTTGAATGTTCGCAGTATAACGATTTTCATCTTCCTTCGGATATAATTCAGATAAATTCACCTGATGGCGGTACACGGTGTGGTTGAAAGAGTGCTAATTGAAACTTGATGGTACATCCGTTTTTTTCTTGATCTTCGTTACTGGTCTCAATTAGATGATTTTCACATAAAAGAACATTTAGGTGAGGCGGTGGCTTCTAGTAGCAATTTCACTTCGAGCATTGAGACCCACTTCATGGCCGATTTTCGCATAAAAAACTTTTCAATCGTTTTCTTTTTTATTGTTTTATTGTTTTCGGAGATGCCAGTCATCATAGCTTTTCTAAGGATACCAAACAAGCCATACTTCATTTGATACGAGAGCATTTATAGGCCGAAATTGCATTGGTCTGACACTAACACACTCGAAATTTTATAGTTTTAATATTTTATTCAGAAAAAAAAATTAAATTTAGCTAAGCACACACATCTGACCGTAACCGAAATTTTCACACATTTTTCCGGTTAACCGTACAATTCGACCGAAATTTGACAGAAGTCCAATATATTTTCAGTCAAAATTTCGGTCACGGCAGATGTGTGTACTTAGCTTTGATGTGAGACTCAAAGCGAGAGTGTGTGTTGAGTATTTATGAAAAAACACATTGTTACTTTCAACCTAAAAGAATATGGCTACACATTGAAATTGTTCGTAAGACGCTTTGAGTCTCACATAAAAGCTAAGTACACTGCCGTAACCGAAATTTTGACTGAAAATATATTGGACTTATGTCAAATTTCGGTCGAATTGTACGGTTAATCGGAAAAATGTATGAGAATTTTGCTTACAGTCAGGTGTGTGTACTTAGCTAAATTTAATTTTTTTTCTGAATGAAATATTAAAACTATAAAATTTTGAGTGTGTGAGTGTCAGATTAATGCAATTTCGGCCTATAAATGCTCTCGTATCAAATGAAGTATGGCTTGTTTGGTATTCTTAGAAAAACAATGATGCGAAAATCGGCCATAAAGTGGGTCTCAATGCTCGAAGTGAAATTGCTACTAGAAGCAACCGCCTCACCTAAATGTTCTTTTATGTGAAAATCATCTAATTGAGACCAGTAACGAAGATCAAGAAAAAAAAACGTATGTACCATCAAGTTTTAATTAGCACTCTTTCAACCAAACCATGGGTAGAGATATTCTCGTATGTTTGATTATGTTACATGTTTGCATGTGCCGATCATATAAACTCGTATAAAAATGCACAACAGTGTACACTGTACAGCCTGTGAATTAAACTAAAGGAAATGTAGATACAAATGAAACGAAGGGCAGTTTTAGTTCATAACTTCTGAAAACTTTTAAAATGCATTTTAGAAACTTAATTGGCACAATTTTCGAAGTGCCTTAGGGAAATATGTTTTTTGAAAAAAGTTCCTTCGAATTCTGCCTAATATGAAGGAGGCTACAAGATAGTACGGCTCTGGTATGAGGGTGTTACACTTGAAAGAATTATGAAACGAAAGTTTATTTGTTCTCGCAGGCTATTCAAACCTTTTAAATAACAAAATTTGCGCTTCAATGAAAGAAAATGAAAAGATAATGTTTTTAAATGAGAATTTTTCGATTGACATCAAAATAATACGGAAAAAAATCGCAATTCTCATTCGCAATCTCTCTAGTATACCGACCCCGGAATTTGACTACAGCGTACAAGCACAAGAATATCAGTGAAATAATTGGAATTAGTTGCGCGTCAATAATTTAATTTATGTGTTGATTTTGAACAAAAATTCTCATCACAGCAAATTAAAGCATCAACTTAAAAATCGATTCGAATTTGTTGTTGCTTTCCTATTTCGTATAACAACAAGGATGAGACGCGCTTTCAACCATTAAGCATAAACAACAATATTATGAATTCTGTAGACGATCAATGTGTAGTTGATGTTGAAACGAAACGAAAATTATTTTCAGAACAAAATGTGTAAATCTAATTAAGTTTTCGGAAAATGAACAGTAATTAAGAACTGTTTAAAATAAACAACTCTCTGATAAATTTGAAAGCTAAAATTGTCTACAATGTTAACCATTAATATTGGAATAGATTTACTGTGCATTTTACTTTAATGGAGCAACCGAAATAGGAATAAAATTAGAGTATAAACGACACAAGGTTAGCACTTTGACTCCATCTCTTAGGGATACAAAAAATTCAACATCTTTCTCCGACATTGGGCTTTACACTTCGAACATGTTTTGTTGATTCAATTTTAATATCAATTCCAACATCGGTCTTGTCCAACTAGGGTCTAGTTGATACATTCAAAACCGAACACAAATGTTGAATAATTTAATTATTGACGCCACGGTTGTCATTAGACGCAATAAATTACGTGCATTTACATGAGATAGGTTCGTAAAATACGCAGTTAAACAAAAAATCTCATATGCGTTGAGAGGACTTGAAGGGCATATTGAAATAAAAACAAATGCAAATGCAGAATGGATGTTTGCAAACTTTTCAGTATATGAAATTACATCCACATTGAACTGGCTTGGACCCGACTCTCATGAACAAAAAAGTTTGACTCTTTTTTCTCTACAACACTGCGCAAAAAATCACTCAACAGATTCTCAATATTTTTTTCTTGATTTCCTGAAGTTCGATTACCTTTCTGGCTGAGTGCAAAATCAAAAAAATTTTCTTCCATAAATTGTCGGGCATTCCTTCGCTTTCGAAAAAAAAATATTTATGGAAATCGGAACAGACCAAAACCACTAAATAAAAGTTTTTTCGATTGGCTTTCAGTGAAACAAAAAAAGATTTTTGCAATTCATCGTCACGTTATTTCGGTGTCGCATGAAGTCATTTTGCCGCACTAGTGCGATGACGTTTTTTTACGCACTAGGGCGATGAAGGTTTTTTTTACGCACTACTCGAATTGAATTTTTATATTAAAAGATAATCTCGTTTTTGTCGGTGAATTGCAAAAAAACGTTGTTTGATACACGTTACGTATGCTGGTAGTTTAACGTACACGATGTGTTGCCTAACTCGCCTTCGGCTCGTATCGGCAATCTCACATCTAGTGCGTGAAACTACCTTCATACGTAACTTGTATCAAAAATAATATTTGAAAATCGGTCTCGTTATCGTGTTGACAGACGGATAAGTTTTTTTTTTTTTTTTTTGCAAATTAGCGCAATAGACCCCTTTTCGAGGTACTTGAAGTATAAATTCCACAAACATTTTAGAACCGTTTGAAAAATGTGAAACGTCGGAATTCAATAAAGATGAAAACGTCAACGTTTATGGTTACAAGAAAAAAAAAGGAATTATTGAAATTCGGAAGATGCCTAATGCCTAGTGGATGTTCTAGTTTTAAGTTTATATTAGATATCTTTTCTTGAGACACTCCGTTGACTTTCAACTGGGGTGTTCGCAGTAAATATCGAGAGTTACAAACGTCGCAAATAGAAAAATAGCATAAAATTACCAATGTTCAAATTGTACATCTAAAGTGGCAACATATTTTCTATTAAAATTGAAGTTGAAGCGTTAATAGAGAGATAGGTATACGACCAAATTCATTGACAAAAGAAATCATAGTAATTTTAATTGGAAAGAAAAAAAATATCGTAAATGAGAATCTAGATATCGATATTCTCTTGCCGTTAGACAACACAAAAACGTCGAAAAAGAAGGAAAAAATGTATACCAAGAAAAGTGCCACATTTATAGACGAAATTCTTTGAAATAACATCGGAAGTGTGACTGAATCTAATTCATATCGGTGCTCTATAAACTTTTCGTTACATCATCATTACATTTTACGAAAAAACCACAAACTTATATTTGTTTAAAACTTATGCAACAAATCAATTCACACAAAATAACATCGAATGAGCACTTGGATTTTAATTAAAAACACTTTAAAATTAAATTTATCTTTGTATTTAACGAACGGGTTTAGTTCCCTTACGTGGAACTGCTAATATTTTTGTTTATTTATTTCACAATTACTTATATTTTGCAAATTGTAAAAACATCGAAGCATTTAATTCACTCATAACCGATTAACCGATATATCCATTCGATAGAAAGTAAAATTTTAAACTAAACAGTAAAGTGTGTGCAACTTCTAACGTGCATTCTGCAAGACGCATAGGTGCATTTTTTAAGTAAATTAAATCCAATATTATGAATTAAATAGAAGGGGGTCTATATTGTATAAGTGGGATTTCTTATTGACTTTTGTCATCTGGAATAGAAACGTGCGTCGTCCCGGGGAGGTACTTTATAGTTTTTTTTTAAAATGGCTGATGGATCTCAACAGGCAACACTCTCGTCAGTGACGCTCATTTTGTTGCTGTTTTCGGCGGCAATCGATTATAAAGGGCTCATTATATTGGACGCGACGCGAATCGCATCGCGTAAGGTCTGTGTGAAAGCTCAACTTGACAGAACAAACATTTTTTTTGTCAAGTTGAGCTTTCTCACAATCCTTACGCGATGCGATTCGCAACGCATCCAATATAATGACCCCTTAAAAGTCTAATCTCGCGCTTACTGCGACGTCATTTCATCGGCTGTGCAGTTTCTAACAATCTTTGTATCCAAAGTGCAGCGCACGGGTCTGATCTGGAATGGAGAGAAAAATGCTTCTATCTCTTCATTTTCACGAATACTATATCTATACGGATATTATGGTCAAGCGCGAATTTATTTCTTTATAATAAACGTTTAAAACATTAGACCAACATCTAAAAATCTACCATAAAACCGCTTTCTTTCATGTGCTGCAATAACTTCCTGTACCAACAAGTAAAAAGTAATACCAAGATTGAGAGTATCTGCGAGTATCTGCACAATAATCATATTTTGTAATATTGGTGTCTCATTACATATATTGGATTATGCAATAAATTCTATTAAAATGCTTCTTTGATAATACGTTTTTTGTGGTATGGAAAACCTGGATTATTTTTCCGGTCGCCGCGTTATCACTTTCGGACATGTTTCAAGTTCGCCATTAAGGAAAAAGAATTTTTGCTTTGTTAAGTTCTCTAGTGCAGAGATGCCAGCGTATTGGACAAACGACGACAGCTAGGTAGCTTCTAATAAGTCAACAACTTAGTTTATTAGTCAATCACAACTTATCAAATAATGAAATTATTTGGTATGCTCACTTTTTCGCCCCCACTGTCTTGTCTATATCTAGGAGTGACCATAATACACTACGATCTTTATGACTTTCTAGTCATTTTGATGACTAGACAGACGGCAGCCTCTAAGAAGTTAATCTTAAATAGTAAGCTTAAGTCATAGAAACATTTAAGTAATAAGTCCCCACGGGAACAAGTTTTCTTTAATATTTTGATAAACATTTCGCATTTTTTCCATAAAACTTCCTTTCCAACTGAACTCATTATCTTGCGCTGTTATAAAATGTTCGTTGCATATGCAGCATTCAAATCACTAGCAATGAAATGATAATCTCTTTATGAACAAAAACCGACTTATTTCTAAATGGGAATTTATTATTAGAAAAATTAGATAAAAATAATTTTAATTGCTTTCAACACTCATCTCTGCGAGTTTATGTAACTCCAGGCGACAATTATTATTATGGCCACATCGTAAGCGAAAATTGTATTTTGCATTTTAATTGCATTTTCTGACTATTATCATATCTGTCTGCAAAATAAATCATAACTATAGCGTACGGAAAATCAAAATTGTTATCCTAATGTTAGAAATAAGAAAAATAATATCAATAAGTGACAGCTTAACATAAAGTAAGGGCACAATTAGGACACCCACAAAATAATTCAACTCTCACGGTGCGGTGGTAAATTGGTAAACAAAAGTTCGTTGAACACAAATTTGCGGCTTAGTAGTAATAGTACATTCCTAATACATACCTTCGGGTCGGGCCGTAACCTTCCCACTCGTCAAAATAAAAATTTGGAACCACTTACGTACGGTTTTTTACGTGTTGCAGCAATATACATTGCATTTACATTGCTGAAACACGTAAATGTATATATCTCAAGAGCCGTGATGGTACAAATAATCTAAAAATATGACGAACGTAAAAGGACATTTTACTAGCTTCTAACTTAACAACCACAAGATTTTATAACCACACAGTCAACAGTGTTAATGCTTTTATTGGAATTATTCGTGGTATGTTCATCCAAAGATATTTTCAATTGTCTTCTTTTACACGCTGAAAAGGCTTGTGCATTTCATACAGGCCCGAACTGGCCATACTGGGCGATCTGGCGATGCCCGAAGCGCCCCACGGTCTTGGCGCCCCTCACACGGTCAAGTGCCCTTCTAAAAAAAATGTGTTATACATTCGCAACCGACGTCAATTCTTGAATTTTACGAATATTCAAATATTACAAGAGATGTTACTTGTGTCGTTGATAAACTTGATGAATTTCTTCCTTGCCGATACATTTCGTTACAGCCCGCAAATGAAGAAAAAACCAACGTCTAGGCTCTCTGCGGCGCTATAGTCATTCAATTATTGTATTAATAATCTTACATACAGAGATTTTCAGCTTAAAAATTTCGCTGAAATTAGACGTTAATATATGCGAAGTGAAATACGAAAATGGAATGTAAGGAGACCAAAAACTAAAAATTTATGAAGAACGTTCAAAAAATTTCGCTCGCTCCGCTCGCGTCTTTGCAGAAATTGTATTCAGCCTAATGGAATGTAAGGAGACCAAAAACTAAAAATTTATGAAGAACGTTCAAAAAAATTTCGCTCGCTCCGCTCGCGTCTTTGCAGAAATTGTATTCAGCCTAATAATCAAATCTATGGCGCTTAAAAATGTAACTGTGTAATGTCTAACTAAAACGGAGTTATGATAAAAGACTGTCACAACGTCAAATTTAAAGAAAAATTTAAATGAAGTACTCGAATGATTTACATTCTTAAAATTATGAAAGCTCGACATGACTATTTTTTTGGGTGATCACATGCACCTTTTAATACGCACTTCGGGTGTGTGGCCGATACTTGCGCCTTTAATCTCAATTTCGGCGCCTTTTAGTCTCATCGCGCGATGCGCCTTTTGGTAGCCAGTGCGGCCCTGATTTCATACATATACGCGTAAGCTAAGAAATGTATAGAAATAAAGTTCGAAAGCACATCTCCCATTTTATGTAACATTCCCATTTTGAAAACAAAAAAAAAGCTGTGGACCTCATGAATAACGCAATAAATCTCTGTCTGGTTTTTCTTATGCAAATTTTATTGAAACAGGAAAGAATTCGATGTGAAAAATATTCTGTTTTTGGGATCTTCGGGCATAAATGAATAAGAATAACGGGAAATGTTCAATCCAGACGGAACAATAAAGTGATTTTAGTTCTTAGCTTTACGCATGTAGCAACTTTTTTAAAACAAATGAATATTTCTTCTGGTTTACTCGGTTTATTGCGCCATTTCCACCAGTTGTTCAAAGGATGCACATAGGCGGTTGCCGGAAACGAAGCAGATTGAATAACGCCGGAACCGCCCTTTGAAAAAGTTTTTTGCTTTCTACCGGCTAATAGAGCCATTTTCCATTTTATCCTAACTTCACAATAAAGCAAAGAAACCTTACATTTGAAAAACCTTTTGTTCGCAAATTAAGCAAAATTATGAAGAAAATTATTCGTGTTACTTTAAATCTCATGACAATTACATTAATAAATCCTTTTGCAAACGAATGAAGTAAAGTATGAGGAATTATTTAAAATAGAAGATAATTTTACTCGCCCACATGAAATACACTCATTTCGTTTAACATTTCCCTTGAGCATTAGAAAAGTGCGTGACACGTATGTAATTTAGCTCCGTAGCTACAGCAAAAAAATTAAAAATGAGTGCCCCAAATTTAAAGTCACTCACTTATCCTTGATAAGTTCCTGGTTGGTACGGGTAGATTCGAATGATTTACATTATGAACGGGAATAGAAACAAAGGATCAGTAGATATGTGTTTCAAGACTCAGTAATGATTCGCCCAACCTGATAAACCTAAAGAAACAACGATTTGTGGCAAATATTCCCACAAGTGCTGAGGCAAATAAATACAATAGTTAAATGGCGATGTGTCAGTAGCAACCATTATATTCCATTTTCGCAGCCCAGACTTTTTTTAACCATAAAATAATTCCAGTAACATTTTCTCAGGCAAAATATTTGTCATTCGCAGTTTACATTGACTCCCTTTGTGTTTCGCAACAGCGGAAAACGTCTCGGAAAATGTGCAAAAAAATGGAAGCATTCGTTATTTGAATACCCAGATAATATCACGGTGTTGAAATTTATTATCAAACATTAGTCACGTTTCATATCACTGTTGCGCATTATGATTCTTATGGTTACAATATTTTATAACACATTTTCACAGAAGATCGAATGACAATAATCGCTTCCGAGTAAACTTGTTGAATTTGTTGTTTGTTCTTAAAGTGCATGGAACGGAAGAAATTACGGTTAAATTCAGACGATGTTTCTTTGAAACATTGTGATTCTGTTCAAGGGGATGAGATTCAGCTCTCGATATATATATATGTCTTTTTAAACATTTGACGGTAGGAACTGAGAAATATGTTTGTCTAAAAGCGACTCTTACTTGGAAATAGTGTAATGGCAACAATAGAAATCAACGATGCTTACCCTACGTGCTACCGCGCTATATTTAATGAAATGTCATAAGCAAACTATGATTTATATGCTTTTCTTTGCCGTTAGGAAGATAAACATTTTATGTTTCGAGCAACATATATCACCAGCTCAAGCATATTCTTCTTGTTGTACATTTTTATTTAGGTATACATTTGATAAGTGGGACCTGCGACGCACAGTGTTATTTACCACACAGGAATAAATAGACAGCATGGAGGGATGTCTAAAATGATAGCGCAAAATTTATAGAACATTATGAGTTATGTTAGTTTAGTTTCAGATGGGACTATGAGTGGTATGAGTTGTTACGTGCATTTATTATAAAATAAATAGTAACTTGTTGACTACGACTTATTATGATTGATATTAGGGGCTTTATTGCTCGTTAAATGATGACGTTTTCTTATTTATATTAATCAACTCTTAGTACTTGGAAAGAGTTTCACCTAAAATTAAATTCCTAATTTCATTTTTCTGGAAGGAAGGGAAGGATTACAAATTAGGTTCCAGTAAAACAAATTATCAGAACATTATAAAACAATTTGAATTACAAATTATTTAAGATTTAACACCGAAACAAAACCAACGTTACTTCGTAAGATTTCAACAGCTAATTATGTTTCCTTCTTCATTAATTTTGGTTCTACATATCGTTAGTAATTTCTTAGAAAATTGATCATTGTAAAAGTAGCACAAAATTGATAAGGTATACTAGAGGTGTGCGGGCCGAGGCTTTTAGGGTCTGGCCGGCCCGTAGGCCCGGTCGAAATCTAACTTTTAAACTCCGGCCTGACAAGTTTTTGGCTCGCCCGGGCCAGGCTCGAACTTTCGTCTGACGGCCCGAAGATTTTCGAAAAAGTAAAATCGGTTGAATTGAGTCAAAGTTTTATTAACTAAATATTAAAAAAATCATAAGACTTGTTGAAAAGGGTAGCTTAAATCACTAGTTTCATTAGCACCAAAAAACGAGTCCATTATAAATGGATTGATTTATTTATTCAGAATGAAAACTTATTCGAAGAATCGTATGTCATGGCGCTTGAAAATCTAAAAATTAGATAACAAAACATTGAAAACTAAAGGCAAAACTAGAAGGATTCACAATCTCCTTACATCTAGTAAATCACACGTATTCTGTTCCCTTAATTCAACTTCTAAATTCACTGATTTCAGGAATATACAAAATGAAAACGTCGTCTCTGATCAAAGATACAAATGTGAATGACAAAATGTTGCGATATTTCGCACGTAAATGAATGTCAAAATGCTTCTTTGCAAACCGCTCTGCTGGTCACACTGATCAATCGAATCGTTTCGAAATATGATTTCGTGAATGATTGGCAAATTAGCGGGAATTTTTAACAAGACTTCATACAAAATACGGGAGAAATTTAAAAACCAAAACAAGATCTGACACCGACTTCGGTCTTCGGTGTTACCGTCATCAAAGACTCATCAGCACACCTTGTAATTGATACCATGTGTATATTGAATGATTTTAAACAACGAACAATATGTTCTGAACAAGCGATTATATCATATACAGGGAGGCATCTCACTCACTTTTCTCACTTCCCCTCACTTATTTTGAAGTCCTCTAAAGTGAGTCACTTTTTTGCTAATTTCTCACTTTTCTCACTTCCCCTAACTTATTTCATCAACTATTCACTCACTCACTCAAATTTATTTTGAATGCATTTCTTTAATACCTTCGGTCGAAGGGTTCACCACTGAGTTATTAAAGAGTTAGAACGGAAAGAAGAAGGGGGAAATCAAAGAGCCACCACTTAAATTTAATTAAGAAAATTTATTTACATTATTTTTTATGGATAAAAACAGAAAAAATTGAGTTTCGGCTTAGGCGATCGCCCTTCCCCCACATTCCCCTATAAAATACAAGTTAGGGCCCTTGTTGGTTCCGCTTTTTGGGGCTCCAGCTAGGCCCACTGACCCAAAATTGAAAATTGTTACTCCATGAAATATTGGGCACTTGTTGACCTTTCCAACAAAAAAAAAAAAAATCATGAAAATCTGAAGTAATTTATCCGATTTATGTATGAAAAACACCAGGTGGCCTAGTCGGCTCGCCCTTTTAGGGCTCCTGCTAGGTCCATTGAAACAAGGTCAAAAAAAATTCTCCCATAAAATGTTGGGCACTCATTAACCTTTCCAACAAAAAAAATTTGTTGGAATCGGTTTAGATTTACTCGAGATATGTACAAAAGACTGAAAACCACTTAAGCGGCCCTAGCTCGGCGGACGGACGGACATTTTTTTTATTGTTGATTTGGCATCTAGGGGCCATAATCGATGCTCCCCCTACTCCCTCCGCAACAAAAAAAAAAAACACACAACCTTTGCTATTCTATTACAACTTCAAGTTCAAGTTCTATCACTTTCTAATCTTTCAGTTTTTTCAAAAACCGAAACGTTTTGTTTGTTTGACATTTCAGTTTTTTTTTAAATATTTATATCCGGAAAAGTGTAGTATTTACCTCTTTTACGAAAATGACAGAGCCGGTTTCTAAGAAATCCGGCACTTATTACCGACAAGAAAAAGCTAGGAAAAAAATCTAGAGAAAGAGCTTTTGTTTGTAAAATCAGACCGCTAGGCTGTTTTTATTATAAATTTGTTTATGACATCTAAAACTAGAAAATGTTTGCAATTTTAAGTTAAAGCAACTTAAATGCTTTTCTTTATAAAAAAATGTTTTTATTTTTGAATTGGCGCTGAAAAATCATCTAGCCCATGGCGCTGAAAAGCTTAATCCGGCCTTGATTCTGCCCTAATTAAGTCGGAAGATCTACTCACTTTTCTCACTTACTTTTTTTAATTCACTTATTTGCTCACTTATTTTTGCTTTTTTAACTCACTTCTGACTTATTTAAAGTAAAAATCGAGATGCCTCCCTGGATATAGCATTTAGAACGGCTCAGCCGAAAGAGTTCTGGTTTATTACCATTTTTTACTATGACGAACTTAGATTTTAGGTAGCAATCTAGCTAGCTCTCAGTGTAGAACCGTTGTTTGAGTTTTTCGAATCCTAATGATTCCTTTTCCTTCGGATCATTCGACGCTGAACCAACGGTCGACTCATTCCGTTTTGTCCTGCTTGTGATTGTATTTTTTCATAAAATTTATAAAATAAAATAAGAGCCGGGACAAGAATGTTCTTTTGACGAGGCCCGCCCCAGTCCAAGCCCGATAAGACATTTAAAGACCGACCCGAGAAAATTGATAAAATGTAGAACCGCCCGGGCGCGTGACGGGTCGGGAAGTATGAAAACTCATGAAAGTACGTGAGTAGTTACAATTCTAATTGACAGCATTACTGCCTTTCCGGAATCGGATAAATGTAATTTCCGAAGAACAAACCAGCTAATGAGATCAAATTGGAAAAGGTTGAGATAAACTACTTAACAATGTTAATTGAAGGTAATTTCATCATGTACACCGTTCCATAGACGTGAGAGCTGACACCAAAAAGTGCGTAGAATGTGAGTTTAATTTTTATTCTAACAAGCGAGAAGCAATTTGGGAATCATCTTGAAAATTTTATTTCAAAAATAGTCGTTACCTGTGCGATGGATGTGTTACATAATGATCTAAAAAAACAACTTCGTGACTTATTATCGAACAAGTTTGAAGCGTTTATTATGGAATTTGTATCATGCACTGCCTCATTTCTAAGTATTTTCAATAAAATAGTAGTTAGGCTGCATGACAAATCATTCATTCATACAAAATGCAATGTGACCTTTACTCAAATATTTTTATGGATACAATTTTATAAAACCTTGAAAGAAAAATGCGTTTGTGTGATACGACGCAATGGCTAAGTATCAACTGGTTTTCATTTTCCCGAAAGTAGTCTGAAGATTTGGGAATTTCGTTAAAATTATTGGTAATTTTGATGAAACGAAAACAAGTTAATGTAATTAACGATTTTGATAAATTCATTGTTGGTCGCGTGGTTCATAAAAATAAATTTGTAAAAACGGTTATGGTTTTTTCTGTCCAACTGTAAGGGCTCTGGGGTTCGGAACAGGTCGGTCAAAGCCTAACGGGAAGTTAACTAACAGTAGATTTAAATGGGTTTTTACTACATTTTCAGGCTTGAATATTGGTAATCCTACAATTCATCAGCTTAATGGGCGTCTGAAAAAATTTGATTCACATTTACTCCGAGAAAATTTTTATTTGAAAAATACTTGAAAATGAATAAAAGGAGCATTCTGAAGACTAAAAGTTGGTAGATAATCAATCAAACACACAAACATTTCACCTAGCACCAGATTCATTAAATGATTACATAGAAGACAATTTACTCTATTAATCATTTTGTCATTTCTTACACTCCAATAATCCACATAAGCTTCATTAGCAGCGTAACGTGATATCGATCCATTTCGATACAGGGGAGCCAATGTAATTCTGATAAGCTAAGAATCGATTGACATAACTTACATTAATTGAAGAAATTGTGTTACTTGATGCAACGATAATGCTTGGTGTATGCGACGTAGTACGAGTATATTGGTTTAGGTTGGAAATCTAAACTTAAGAAATTTAATATAATTCAGAAGTCCCGAGCTTTTATATTATTTTCGTTCACTACACAAAATACGAGAAATCCGCACGAAGTTTGTATTGTTGCACGCAATACCTCGTTTTAAAAATAATCACAAGGTGGCTCTAGACCTCTAAATGAACGATCGATTATCTATCTTATAAGCAACTATTTTCCTTGTTAAGGAAATCCTTGAAATTAATTCTCGTCTTGTTATTCGTTTATTACGTCTTCTACAATGGACAGGATTATATCTTCAATATTTTGATACGATGTTAATCGAACATCGTACTAAATGAACATTAAATCATCGACATTGTGGCTGTTCTATACGCATTTTGTATTCATATCACATCTAGATTGATATCGCGTAAGAATACAGACGTTTAAACAACGGTAATTTAAGGGCTCATTATATTGGACGCGATGCGAATCGCATCGCGTAAGGTCTGTGTGAAAGCTCAACTTGACAGAACAAACATTTTTTTTGTCAAGTTGAGCTTTCACAAGAACCTTACGCGGTGCGATTCGCATCGCGTCCAATATAATGAGCCCTTTATTCAACAAATTGTGAAATGAAGCTTTTTTGTCGCTAGATGTGAAACGAGCAAAGCGAGTTTGATAAACACATCTTGTGGCAAAAACACCCAATTTGGCAAAGATGAAACAACTCGGTGTCGAAAAGTAAAGACTGAAAATTTAAAGCTTTCGTTGCTTCTGTTGCATCAAACGTTGTGTGTATCTCGATGCAAAGCTCTTTTTTAGGCTCACGATGTCATAATAATATAATATGATAACATAATTACACATTTAGAGCCTAATAAACAACTTTGCACACGGTTGGATAAATATAACTATTTCAAAGTAACTTCAAACGCCAACGACAACACGCATGAAAAAGTTCACTTTTCACTACGGAATCGCATAAATGTTCACTGTCAAAAAAGTCTAATAGCAATAAATACACATTAGACCCATTAGACTTACAAACTCCTAATATATTCTCGCAAGTCAAATCTCACAGAAATGATGTCAACCTTATTAAGACACGTCACCCCTGTCACCACACACCATTATGTTGCTTACAGCAAATGAGATCATTAAATACATTTCAAATAATTTAGGGTAGGTGGGCTGATACAATTTTGTTCAAAGCATTTATTACTGGGCGAATTGCAATATAGAATTCCAATTTGTTAACGAAAAACATGAATTTTGAACACACAAAGCACATAGTTTCGAATGTTTTACATTGCAAACGTATGCATAACATATTAAACTCGCATGCTTCTAAGTGATAAATGACAAGCTCCATGTTAAATGTCTTACAGCACACAGAAAAAAGAAGAAGACAAATTGTTTGCAATATTGAGAACAGAACGTGGTCTTGCCTTTAAATTTATCAACTATGTGAGAAAATGTCGGTTAATAATAAAGAACCCGAAAAACATTTCATCTATTTGTTAGTAAATAAAATTATGAATGAAGGGCAAGGACATGAGGAGAAAGTGGGAAATTCTCGTAGTTTGTGGGCCAGATCAGAGAAAATTGCAATGGGAGTAGAAATAATTGCAGTCGGAGCACAGCGATAATATGCAACTCGAGTTGCAATTTCCTTACTCACTACATGTGCATTCCTTTAATTATAATATATTATATATATATATATATTCACGCAACCAGAATTCGGCGACCTTTCTGTGGACTCGGACGATGTAAACAGGAAGACCGTCAAACCATTCTGGTATTTCCTGTTCAATTTTCAAAAATTTGAAACGGCAACGAAGAAGTTCGCACGACGGATTACCACTAATGGGACTGATGTGAGAGATGTGTCGATTACGGAATGGCAGATCAATGACCAAACCGCAACAGTTGGAATTGGCAAACAGTCGTAAACGGGAAAAGGCTGCAGAACGTTCCGACGACTCCGATTCCGAGTCTAACGATGAGGAAAGCGAAACGTAAGCTTCTTCTTAATTTCATTTTTGTATTCAAACCTAAATACATTTTCATTTATCAGAACCGACCCAAAAATTGTTGCTTTACTCATGCGCTGTCCCAGAAATCTGGACAACATCACTGTGTCCGGTGTCGATCTCGGAATCAGCAATGTTGCAGGAACCATTATACGTACGTGGCAAAATTTATCGGACGAAATTCACATATCCAATGTCATTCACCAGGACTATCACCACGCAGCCGGTAAGTGTTATTGCCGAGATCATTGCTCGACAATTGTACATAATTCATTTGCTTTAAATTGATTTACTTCACAACTTCTTGACTTCATTTCAGGTTTCAAAAACGTCAACGCCGGCTACGTCAACTGGTCGGAGGATTTGATAAAAATTATGAAACCGATAGGCAAAAAAGCGGTAACCCTTTGGCAAAATCAAGTCAGTATATCGAATCGCTTAAAGTGGTTTCATGCAGGAACTAACGCCTAATGAAACATCAGGTGACAAATTTGAAATTCGATAAGTACCGTTCGACACAAAAAACCATGGCACAGATGGCGCGAGAGATAGTCGGAGAAGTTGACGTCCATGAACCCCACCAACAAACGAAACGTCCTCCGAAACACCACATCGTATTCATAGCGGATTGTTCAACGCCATCTAATTCGACAGTGAAAGAACACCGACGATCTACTGGGAACAAGCCAATTACCCGTGCGCTTCAATAAATACCGAATACGATCGTATGCGAAATAGACGAATTCCGTTCCACCAAACTCTGCGTCGATGTTTTGAGGAGCTGGAGAGTGTTGAGTTCTCGAAGGATAGGTAAAAACTACGAGAAATACAAATAGCGAAAGCATTTTTCTAATAACTTTCCTTCTTGTTTAATTTCAGGCTGAAAATTTGTTCAAAATTTTGTCAGCCAGCCGAGGACTCCATGCCAGCGACCCATATATCGACCTATAGCAGGAAACGAACAGTACGAGAGAAAATACGAATATACGAGCAACAAAATCCAAAACCAACTTAAGCGGAACGAGCGTCACGCGTGCATATGCATCGTACAGACCGCTGGACGGAAATAGATAAATTACGTATCGAACAACAACGCAGCCTCAAATCAACGATCCACACCAATATCCTCACCACCGAAGATAGTACGCCATTGTGGAATCGGGACATCAGCGCAGCGAGAAACATCCTGCATCTGGGCCTTAGTCGTTATGGTAAATACATCGGTACGACTTTTGCTCCACTCGACAAACGAGCCAATAAGGTTCGCATATATAGGAAAATAGTTTGATTTCAATTTATTGATGGTTCTTAATTTATTTCAGTAGAACACTGCGTTCCTCAGCCAGAACATGGGCGAAATGACCGCCAGCGGTCGAGAAAAAAATATATTAGACTTTCTTCCGGAAAGTCCTGTATAATTTGAATTACAACCAAAGCAATGGATGCTCCATAAAATTTTTCCTCTGGTGGAAGAATAAATTAAATTTTGTGTACAACGTATACATTTACAAAACGTTCGTAGTTAATAGCAGAGGTAGCAAAGAGCTTGAAGCTTACATGAATCATACGGATTTGATGTTACGGGTACGTACGCAAAAAAAGATTTATTTGTTTAGGTTAGGTAGTAAACTTTTGGCCTTATTAGTCGAAAGTGCAAAAGTGAAGTGAAAATTTAAATATTTAATTGGATGATACAATGTTTGGCTAATTACAAAGTATAGCTGAGAAATTTATTAGCTCCATTTATTTTATGAAAAGCGTATGCGTGGGCGCGTGTAATTATCATTTGGTAAACGAAAGTTGATATAAAGTAAACTTATGAACTTGACTTTTCTCAAACCAACTGAAAAGTCGTAGACTCATAACACTTTAATACCCTAAAGTTAAAGTTTACTTTCAAAGTTGACATAGGTTCTTATTCACAGGTAAAATTATTTTGTTTTGTCTTCTGCTATTCATTACAATAGGGCTATTCACATCTTCAAAGACAACATTTTCTCGATTCACGTAATTCTATCCCTCATTTTCGGGTCGGCCTATACACTTGGCTTCCTTCAAAAAAAAGTGTTTACAGTCTAGTTGCTCAAATAGCTACTACTTTACATATTTCATAGAGAAAATGGTAACCCGCAACAGAGAAAATACAAATCCCTAAAACCACAGCTTTGTTTAATACGAGCTTATTTCATGCTTTTAAACATTGCTTCATATACATGCGAGTCGTCCTATTGAACAAAAGAAACTTTTATCTCGACTTTGTATTCAATAACTTTAAACGAACATTCGTGTCTAGGTAGAATGTTCCTGTTTATTTGTTTGCATTCAACTAAACGTGTAATTTACATTCTAAATGTGTTGAATAGATTTCCTTACCTTTGTCTTATTTTACTACTCAAACTCATTCGAATAAAATTATATCAAATGGTTAATAGTACATTACGTCCGTGCTTCTAACTGGGACTCTTCACAATAAATCGCTAAAACACGTAAAATGTTCTGTTTAAGTGGAAACGTATTGTAAGTACTATTTTACCAAAGCAATATTTAGACCCGAACGAAGTTCGTTTACCACGACGACGTTTGCAACCACCTTCATTTCGACCCGGGAATAAGGGGGAGCATCGATCATGGTCATAACATGAGTAAAACTCAACCGATTTCCAAAAAAAAATTTTCCCTAAAAGGTAATCTTTTTTGGAATTGAATCTGCGCACTGTCGACCCGAGGGCCAATGAACTAGGGCCGTTTAAGTGGTTTTTAGTCTTTTGTACATAACTCGAGTGAATCTTTTCCGATTTTCATAATTTTTTTTTGAAAGGCCTGGACATGCCTGACATTTTATGTTTTTTAATTTTGAGCTTTTGGGCTCAGCCAGGGCCCTTGTTAAGATTGTTAAGATTTCAAATGATGTCGCTCATTAAGAATCAAATTTTCTAATAATTTTTATTTTTGATTTTGATCAATGATTTTTGGTAGAACTTTTTGATTTATTTCTCTGCGACATTAAAACGGAAATAGCTCAGGAAGGTTTTAAATAAAAGATATGGACATCAGAAAATCACGCAATAGTCAAAATTTTTTGAGTGGTTCGAGCTGTAGAGTCCTCATTGTGGGCCCAACTCACGCTGCGCGATCCTACACGATATTTGGTGGTTTTTTGTGAATATTTCTTTAATGATGAGGTTTTTTGTGCAGTGTTGCAGAGAAAAAAGGAGCGAACTTTTTTGTACATGGAATTATGGATCAAGGCCTCTCATAAGTGGTCTAGGTCGGTTTCTAAGATCGGGCTTAGTGCAATTTTTTTTTCAAATTTTTTCCATTTTTTTTATTTAAAGATTGAAGATGTTTTTTGCGCCGTTTTTTCGGACGGGTTTTTCAATTTGCCCTTTCGGCATTTTCCA
>CM055405.1:7471457-7515509 GCA_029228625.1 Pseudolycoriella hygida | reverse complement strand
TCTGCGGTCGTCCAGCACAACTCCAAGGTATTTTAATTGGCGAGTGGATGTGATTTCTTCCCCGTCAATGTTCAAAATGATTCGTTCGGTTTTCCTGCAGTTACTTACTAGCATGATCTCAGTTTTTTTGGTGGGCCAGCCTCAGCCCCGCCGTTGTCATCCAGTTTTCGACAGTTTCTAGCGTCTCCATCGTAACCACCTCTACCTCCATCTTCGACGTTCCGGATACCGTGAGGATCAAGTCGTCGGCAAAAGCAATCGTCTTAGCACATCTTGGCAGTTTCAGCCTTAGCGCTGTGTCATACATAACATTCCACAGCGTTGGTCCTAATATGGATCCCTGTGGTACTCCAGCTGTGACGTCGACTGTATTTTTCCCTTCATTAGTATCGTACGTTAGTACTCGTCGCTCGAAATAGCTTTTCAGTGTCCTACAGAGGTAATCGGAGACTCTCATGACATGTAGCGCCTTGGCTATCTCTATCCAGCTTGCGCTATTAAAGGCATTTCTAACGTCTATCGTCGTTATAGCACAGAAGCGGTTACCCCGTATTTTTTGCTTCCGCGCCTTGTCGGTGGTCTCTATGACTTTTTTAATGGCCTCAATCGCCGATCTCCCTTTTTGAAATCCGAATTGTTCGTCCGACAGTCCGTGCTCGCCCTCCGTGTGTTTTCTTAGTCTATTCAGGATCGCGGTTTCCATCATTTTTCCCAACCCATCCAACAAGCATATAGGTCTATATGATGATGGCTTGTCTGGCGGTTTCCCTGGTTTTGGTATTAAGACCAGCTTCTGTTTCTTCCATATTTGAGGAAAATATCCGTCGTCGAGGCACTTCTGCATTGTCAATCTGAGCATGTTAGGCTTTGCGCATGCTGCTGTCTTCAGAGCTATATTGGGGATTCCCTCTGGTCCTGGCGCTTTGTTATTTTTTGGCTTTTGTGCAGCCATCTGGATCTCTTCTACAGTGATCGACCGTTCAAGTCTGTCTTCCGCTTCATCGTCATAAGGAGTTTGCGGCCATGTGATCTGTTCGTGCTGTGGGACGAGCTCTCTCACTATGACACCTAGCCTATCCGGGCACTTTTCTTTTGGCCCCAATGTACCTTTCATCATCGTCATTACTGTTCTGAACACTTTGCCCCACGGGTTCGTGTCTGCCTCTTGGCACAGTTTCTTCCAACAATCCCTCTTACTCGCCCGGATTGCTCGCTTCAGTGCCAGTTTTGCATTACGATGTTCTTCGGACCTCTCTATTCTAACATTCTCGTTTCTGGCCCTTTGCATCCTCCTTCTTGTCTTAAAACAAGTTGTTCGCAAAAGTCTTATTTCGTCGTTCCACCAAAATGCCGGTTTTCGCCCATTCCTCGGTTCCATCCTTCTTGGCATCGCCGTTTCACATGCATTCACCATTTCTTTCGTCAATTCTTCTGCAGATTTCTCTTCGTGATCGTCTTTTGATTGGAGATATTCCTTAAAAACTTGTTGATCGAAATTTCCGGTTCTCCATCTTCGCTCTCTTCTATGAGTCATCTGTCTTGTTGCCTCTGTACGCTTTTTCACGGTGTACCTCAATGCCTGGTGATCGCTGTGTGTGTAACTTTCGTCGACTCTCCAGTTCAGACTTGGAACTAGTACTGGACTGCAGAATGTCACGTCAATAATCGACTCTCGCCCATTCTTGCGGCATGTAGTTGCATTTCCCACGTTTGCCAGAACCACATTTAATCTAGCTAGCGCTTCTTGCAGACTGAAGCCTCTATCATTTGTGAATCTACTACCCCACTCAACTGCCCATGCGTTAAAATCACCTCCAATATGAACTGGGTTGAGCCCCGTCAGTTCTCCTGTGAGTAAATCTAACATTCGTTCAAACTGCAGAATCGTCCATCTTGGTGGTGCATAACAGCTGGCAATATACACTCCATCAATTTTCGCTATCACGAATCCTTCGTGAGCGTCTGATACAACTTCTTGTATGGGGTACTTGCCCGTTGTCAATATTGCGGCCATCTCGGCTCTGTCTGCAGCCCATTTACCGTTGTTTCTATATACACGGTACGGTTCTGAAATAATCGCTACGTCACATTTTTGTTCCGCTGAGGCTTGCCACAGAAGTTGTTGTGCCATGTCACAATGATTTAGATTTATTTGTATCACTTCCATTCTTGTCCTGTTTTAGATTTAAGCGCCTGTTTAAAGACTGGACATCTCGCTCCACCAGTCACGTGGTCATTTTCTGACGTACACAGCAGACATTTCGGCGGGTTCGTGCAATCTTTGGCTAGGTGGTTCTCTCCCCCACCTCTCCTGCACAGGTTGGATCTATCCTCTCCCCTACAATTCCTTGCCTGGTGTCCAAAATTCATGCACTTGAAGCACCTTTCTAACTGCTGGGTTACCCTTATCGGGCATACGGTCCAGCCCACCTTTACCTTTCCGATTTTCAAAATCTTTATCGCTGCGTCCACCGGGAGTTTTATTTCCGCCGTTGGGAGTTCGTCTCTCGCTTTCCTCATACGGATCGTCATTGACTCTATCTCGTCATTTATATTACCTTGCTCTTTCAGAGCTTTTCGAAGGTCTTCGCTTGTCGTGATCTCGTCCATATATCTACATTCGATCGTGGTCATGTGGGACACCGCTCTCACTTTTGTTGACTCGCCCAGTGATCTCTTGACTAGATCTTTATAATCTGCACTTTTAATCTCTGGGCCCTTCTTAAGTTCAAACAACATTTCACCCTTCTGCGTTCGTCTTATTCTCGAGACGTTTTCGCCCAGGTCCTTGCGAGTTTGGTCGTCCTTTATTTTTTTGAGGATTTCAGCGTACGTTGTTCCTTCTTCCGCCGCCACTATCAGAGCATCAGCCTTCGGTCTCAGTCTTTTAAGCTTCGGCTTCTCTTTTTTTTCTCCTTCTTTTTGTTTCTCACCTCTCTCCACTCATTAAGACTAGGCTTTGGTGTTTGTGTATCTGGCCTCCTTGTGGTCCTTTCGTTATTTTTCTTGTCTTTTTTGCTCCTTTTCGCCGCGTTTGTTGCTGTGGGCGTAACCTCCGGCGTTTGTTTTCTCTTTGAGGAGAGTGGGGTAGCTAGCACTTCGGCATCTCCGTCTGTTTTCTCCTTCTTGTCAGCTGTTTCCCGTTTCACATCATTTAAGCAGGCCCTAATATTGACCACCATCCTCTTTATGTCCTTATGCACGTTATTCTTATCTTGAATAATTTTTTTTTTTTTTTTTGAATTTTTTATATTATTTATTTAATCAATATCAATAAGCATGGGGAAAGGTGGAATAAACCGCCAGTAAACCCATGATCTTTAACAAAAAAAAATTTTACAAAACAAAAATAAACAGAAGATGTGGTCAGCCGCAATTACAAATTTGGAATACATATAAAATTAGAAACGAAAGAAATATAAATAATTCACAATAAAATAAAAAATAGGATACAAAATAAATAAATACGACACTATTCAATATCGCACCGACGAACTAAGCTTAAGGTTTAAAATCTACATAAATTCATCGCCCTCAAAGACAGCAACTGGAAAGCTGTCACGTATGCAGGCTGCGTTCCCACGCTGGATCGCTACAGAGATCTTTTGCAGCAAAAAGTCTAGAGAGCGTGGATCACCCGAATTCTTCGACTTAAGTTTTCCGAGTTTCTTCAGGAAAACCGATGTTTCTGGACCAACAGCACCAAATGACTCGAAAGCTAAGGGTGTGAAGATGTATTGGCCTTTCAAGTCGACATAATTGTTGTGTTTGTCACATTCGGCATTATCAGCTACTGCACCACCGCGCCTCGAGCTCCATCTTAAATAACTTGGGGCAACCGTATCCACGACAGTTACGTCCCACACTAAAGATTTTCCGTGGCACCAGGGATAGTACGTAAGACCATCAGGGCGTTTTCCATCACGACGAGAAAGTCCCGGAGGTTCTAGCTTGTTGGGAAAACCAGCCGACGCAAAGGCGGCGCCAAAGATTTTGTTTATTTGCAAGTGCCTGGAGTATTTCCCTTTCGAAAAATTACATGATAAGTCGTGGTGGCCATTTGACTCGACGATGGCGCCACAGATACATGTGTGAGCTTCACAAATTTTGTTGCCCAGTCTCAATGCAATAGCGATTCGAGCTGAGTCGTTGTCTAAAAGAAGGCCTAATTGATGGGACGGGACAGCTTGCAGCCACTTGGACGATGGTTTTGTAGATGACGCAAGGAGTCTGGCCCGATCGATAGGCCCGCTGGATGACAGAAGTTCGCTGTGGATGTGACTAACACGCAACAAACCCCACAAATTCATGCAACTCTTTCACCTCTTTGGCTTGCTCCAATTTTGTCATCTTCGATTCGCCGGTATCGCTGGTCTGAAGCGCATTTGTTCTTTCCTCGCTTGTTCTCACGGGCGACCTCGTTATCTTCGCGCTTCTTGCGAACACGTCGTATATCTTAACCTCCGATTGATTTATCCGCTGATCCTCTGATTTTGTCTGCTGATTTTTGTTGTCATTCTTATTCATTTCTTCCATTTTGTTGAGTCCCCCCTCCAAACCGCTATCTCCATCTCGTAGTGTAGTTACCTTCATGATCCCATGGTTACCTATGCAAAGCAGTGAGGCCATGCTAGGGTTGATACGATCCTTCATGGGGCACCGTATTCAGAGCCAGATCGGTATTAGTCAGGAATGTTCATCTGAGCCTACACCTCCTATTTTCACAGGACGAGCTTTCGAACGTACTTGGAGGCCTGCCAAGGTTTTACCGGGACGGGGGCAACCATGGTATTAGCCCACTAGCCGTTTCGTGAAAGTGTCACCCTTCCTTAGTAAGGTAGTGGAATACAATAGTTGTCAGCCCTTGCCTACTCATCACAACCATTTAACCAAATTCATTGTCCGTGTTCGATGCTTTGCCAGTATGCCATAATTAAGACCTCACTGGCGTTGGCCTTAATGTGCCCGTAGCACTCCATCCATGTTTGTTGGTTGATGGTAGTCCATCTGACTAGGACTGTGCATGCTGCCGTTGTCTCTTACCGTTGAGATCCTCCGCCACCATGCTAAGTCGCCATCCCATCTTAATAGCGCCTAGCTGTCTTCGACCCTCCCTAAACGTAGCGTCTAGGTACTACCCGAAGACAGCCCCCCTCATCCTTCAGCTAAGTGACCCACACTACTACACCAGGGTTGTTTACCTGATCGTTCATGGGGTTGCTCACTATAACAGGTGTCACCACGGGTAGGTAGGATGTAGGAGTAGGTGGACAGAGGCTAAGGTACATAAGGAGTACTATATTGCGTATAACACACCATTTGACACCCTCAATAATACACGTGAAGTTCTCACACTTGTGCGGTCACATTCGTAACTTCCATCTAAGTCCATTAAAATTTGTGATTTAGAACATTCTCCTTTCAGACGCAAAAATATTCAAGCAAAATGTGAACCTTTAGATTAACCTTTTCCACTTGAGTAATTGTATTGATCCGTTATACAACGACAATAAATGGATGCATATAAATAAATGATCATGGTCTGTTCGCAACACAAGGTAAATAAAAAATGAAGTCACACTGATTATAACCACGATAAATCACAAGCTATTCACATAATAAGAAACTGTATAGTTTCATTTAGACAGTTTCGCGACAATATCGTTAGCTACAATATTTATAATAAAGAAATCCACCCGTTCACATATTGTGAGAACGGTCTCATTTTTCATGCTCATCCACTGAGTATAGTTCTGACGTTATTAGAGGAAAATAGACTGTGCCATAAAACATAACCGGATCACAGATACATTCAGAGCAATTTAAAATTTATGTAAATTGTGACGACAATTTTCCAAATCTATGGCTTATTGCTGGTTATGGTTATGATAAATAAAAATATCAATAAATATTGTTCAAATAAATGATTGCACTGGCAAACTACTGATCCGCATGATATTCTATTAGTCTGTGTGAATAATTGGTGCAATAATTCGATTAAATTCGAAACTGCTAGAGCGCATTGCACAAAATCATTTATAAAGGAAATGTATCAAAGTGAAAAGCGTGTAATGGAAAATGCTTTTTTTAACATTAAAGCACAGAATAAGAAACAGGAAGAGACAATGAACTCAGCAGGAAAATAAAATTTCTGTTGCATAGTGCTCATTCAAAAGAAGAAGAAATATGATTTCAAGCAAAAAAGTATATTTGTTTGAAAAATTACAAAAACAGAATGTCTGATGTCTGCTAATGCTTTTACATTTTCTTTTTGTTTCGTTTTTTTATTTTAATTAACTTTACCAAGTTAGCATTTCATTTGGATGATATGACCACACGCATACGCATGAGCTTTCCTGTTCTAAATGCGAGAGCGTTATGTGGGACAAACAACTCTCAACTATAGCGATGATTATATTGGGTGAAAATAAACTTTATAAAGACAGTCTAGTCTCATGACCATTTGAGAAGTTGTTTAAGCTACGGGCGTTCATATAGCATTAGAGTGCAAGTCTTCTCTTCGTCTGCACGACACCCTTGATCAGGGGCGTCTTTAATTAGACTGGCAGTCTTTAAAAAAAATTAATACAACACACGATTCACGTATTTTGATTTTTGCTTGAGCTTATGGTTACATCGAGCCTTCATTTATTATTGATTGAGATTGTAAAATCGCCGAAATATGCTATTGGTCAATAAAACCCTGAAGCGAAATTCTTAAAATAAAATGCAAACCTGGACTGAATACTAATAAAAACCCTTCAACCATAACGGTAACTCTGCACCAAAGGATTCATAACTACGATATTAATTTTCTAATGTACAGAAACAGGAGAACTTCGTTAAATACAAAGTGTAGCCTGTGTAACATGAATGTGTTTTAATGATTGACGTTATGAAAATAGTAAATTGAAACTCATCAAATAAACTCTAAATCATCGATCACTTACAGCAAACTAATTATTTTCATTAAAAACTATTGAAAAGTTGCACCCGTCGCGTCGTATGAACTGTATGTTCAGTTATGAAATTTGATATTGTGCGTACTTATGTTCGCCTCGCTTCCGCACGTAAATTATTGTTCTTCGGATAGGGTCGTAAAGTTCCCACTCGTCAAAAAAAATTTTAAGCGCGCACGTAATGTACTATTTTAAGCTTTGTTGATTGTATTGTGGGTTTTGATTTGTTCAAGTAAATTCGGCTATGTACTGCATGTAATGAAACCGTATTAACGCGCACTAAACATCCAGGTACGTACATTCATGAGAATATTTAATTAGGATCCGTTTCAAGACAAATTCTTTGAACTATTTTCAAGCTACATTTGTAATCGATTTATGTACAAATAACAATTTTAACACAAGACTTCACGCTGAATCTACGAAATGCTTGATTTAACAAACTTGAGGATGTTTCTAGTACAACAAAGAAAAATGATTGAAAATAATCAAACCAATAATTGGGTTAATTATCGATAGAACCACCCTGGGGCCTACTACGGTACAAAGGATTTGGAATTCAATTATATACATGAACTAAATACATATCCGTTTTATTGCTTAATAGCATTGTATTAACATTTTCGGAATACTTTTAGCTCTGAAAATGATCTCTCCAGATGTTATGGAGGTAAGTTCTCTCCCGAAATATTTTTTTTTCTAGTTACATTGAGCGTATAGTGACATAAAATGCAATGACCTACCTCAACAATTTATAAACAACATAACAAACCACTCTGTAAAGTTTTCCATTTTAGCAAATCTATTTCTGTTCACCAGCATAGGCGGCATGGTATAAAGGGGCCTGTAACTGGTGATAACGGAAACGAAATAAGGTAAGTGCAACAATTACGACCTGAATTTTCTTAAATTGGTTCGGAAGGTCAGGCCTACATTGAAATTGAAATTGGAAAATTCTGAACGGATTTTAAAGTTAAGGATTTGGTTATTATTCCCCACAATACAACAAATAAATAAAAAAAAAAGAAAAGTAAAAATATCTACAGGCATCGTTCAGAGGTGTATGACACGCTTGACGGTCTGGGCATGGAAGCAACGATTCATACATACATCATCATGTACTTTTTAGGGGTGACATTTTCAAACAAAAATTTAGTGTAACGACAAAATTGTATTTATTTATTTTTTCAATTTGATCGAACCTTGTAATAGTTGTAATTTTAATTGAAGGGGCCTTCACGCCCCGCTTCCATCCCATCACCGTCTACGCTCTTGAAACGAAGTACAAATTCAAATTTTCCTTCTACGTCACATGGAAAGAGAGGATGTGATGGAAACGAGAGAGTAGCATAATGTTTGAACTGAAAATTTTGCACTGAGAAAACTTTTCCGATATCCCTTCATTCGGCACATCAAATGAGACTTTTTATCTTTGCCAGTTCTGTTTTGATCGTGAATGGAATAGTACGTTCACGATTAGCAAATTGTCGAGACGGAACTCAAAGCATTTACTATCAAAATTTAATATGAAAATGTATTCGGTGTAAAGAAAATTTTGTATCATCGTTCGATGTGCGAAATATTCGTAAAGCGATTTTGATGATAAGTGGATAATGTTACTTTAAATTTATGTCACTTAAGAGCCTTTCAAACATTGAATACATAATTTCTGTTAATTTGAATGATATTATATAACATCTGTGTATACAAAAATTCAACATTTGCACGTTTGTTGATTTTCGGTAGAAAATTATGCTCTTAACAACAAGCTAATTTAATAGTGCGAGTGTTCATTATTTTGTAAATTACTTAGCATACGAATGTTGGTTCTTAAATTTGCAGTGTTGGTTTGCAATTCGCCTTGTTGGTTCGGATTAATATTTTTGCATAAAAATCCACAATCTTATTTATATCTAATGGATTATGCAAAAGGTTGACTCAGTACTTTATCCATGATGAAAGAAGGTAATTAATTATAAATTCTGTTGAAGTTACCAGCACCTTGGAATAAGAACACTTTTGAAGAAAATATAATTTGAATTCCTCACTTCCTTTGTTCAAACAGTGGAAATTGATTTATGTTGAAACATTTGTTTTCAGCGTTGTTAAGTCCAACAAACGATTATCATAGTCAGATTAAAAGAAATTTTTGGCGCCCTAAAGATTCCTTGTTATGTTATTTCATTTAAATGTTGTGATGTATGTCGTAGAAAAACTATTTTCTTATTTACTTCTTGCTTTCAACCAAAACATCACAAACATAACAACAAAGTTCCGGATAAAATGTATGCAAACCTCCGTTGAAAATCGACATTATTTAGAATATTATACAGACATATATGTTATAAATAACCCAAAATTTAGGCAAAATGCTTGTGTATCATTGCTTTCTCCGAATTTTCCTTGCTATTGCTAATGTCTTTTTGAATATTATTTGAGTGTCTCTTTCCTCATATTAAATGAGTCCCCTGTGCAGAAATTTGACGTTTTTGCAAGTATTTGTCGTAGACTTCATGTTCAATATCTTGTGAAGGTGCGAAGTGTCCCCAATATGAAATAAAAAAAATCGCTAGATCAAAGAACAACAGATTAGTCAAGCTAAATTTTTTACGGTATTTCTTATTTTCGCGAGATACTTCACATTTGAGTGATTTTTCTGGCAGTTTGAAGATACCTAAAAATGAGGAATCGTCAAAAAATCGACAAAAATTTTTTTTATTTTATGCTTGGGTGTGGTTAAGAATGGGTTACCTCAGTGGCAAAATACTAGCTTCCCACAAGGATCAGTCCATGTGAGGAAAAATTCTAAATTTGAGTAGTTGTGGTGTTTTAGTTTGGTTTAAAAAAATAGTTGGCTGGCTAGAATTTATTGTAGTATGTGCGCACATGAGACGATGTTCATTTGATTAACCGGTGTGTTTCTGAATGGCAACATGGATCATACACAAAGGACGTCCTAAATATTTTTGGATTTTCTCGATCCTCCCTCCCCCCTTGTACGCTGCTGTCACGTTTAGCTCACACCCCCTAAAAAAATCGTTCAAAGCTGACACCAAAAATTTTTTGATGGAAGGACGGCTAAAAGGGAACACATTCTGGAATAAAACAATTTCTTGCACAGAAAAATGGTCTTTACCGATAAAAAACATATGGAGGGACCCGTACGTATCAGAATAGATGCGGCAAACAGAGTTGATGTTACGAAGAGACTCGAACGTATTCAAGTAAATATTGCCTTAACTCTTAAGTGTATGAAATTGCGTCCACATTAAGTTGTATTGAAAATGGCCGATAGTGCAATATTGAAAAACCCGTCCGAAGACACGGTGTAAAAAAACCTTTCCGAAAGCACAAAATTGACCCCCAAATATAGAAAAATGTTCTACTCAATTTTCTCTACAACATAGAAAAAACCATTTTTTGGGCTACGGTCGACCTTAGTACCGACCTAGGGCCCTAAGTTGAGGCCTCGGACATACAATTCCATAGCCAAAAATGTTTCCCTCAATTTCCTCTGCAAGCAAAGCATAGCAAAAACAAATTTTTTTTTTGGCTACGGCCGACCTTAGGACCGACATGGCCCACTTGAGTTGTAATCACAGGCAAAAGTTTCTTCTATAAACTGTCAGCTATGCCCAGGTCTTTCTAAAAAAAAATTATGAAAATCGGAAGAGATTTGCCCGAGTTATGGACAGAAAACACATAGAGCCCTAGCAGAGACTCGATTTTAGTGCCCAGGCTAAGTCCAAGGACTCAAATTGAAAAAAGCTTCTTCCATAAATTGGCAAAAGTTTCTTCTATAAACTGTCAGCTATGCCCAGGTCTTTCTAAAAAAAAATTATGAAAATCGGAAGAGATTTGCCCGAGTTATGGACAGAAAACACATAGAGCCCTAGCAGAGACTCGATTTTAGTGCCCAGGCTAAGTCCAAGGACTCAAATTGAAAAAAGCTTCTTCCATAAATTGGCAAAAGTTTCTTCTATAAACTGTCAGCTATGCCCAGGTCTTTCTAAAAAAAAATTATGAAAATCGGAAGAGATTTGCCCGAGTTATGGACAGAAAACACATAGAGCCCTAGCAGAGACTCGATTTTAGTGCCCAGGCTAAGTCCAAGGACTCAAATTGAAAAAAGCTTCTTCCATAAATTGTGAGCTATGCCCAGGTCTTTCAAACAAAAAAAAATATGAAAATCGTAAAAGATTTGCCCGAGTTATGGACAAAAAACTCATAGAGACCTAGCAGAGACTCGATTTTAGTGCCCTAGCTAAGTCCAAGGAATCAAAAAAAGTTTCTTCCATAAATTGTCGACTATGCCCAGGTCTTTCAAACAAAAAAACATTTTTGAAAATCAGAAAAGATTTACTCGAGTTATGTACAAAAGACCAAAAATCACTTAAACGGCCCTAGCTTGGTGGCCCTTGGGCCGACAGTGCCCAGATTTAATCCCATAAAAAATTTTTGATTACCTTTCAGGGGAAAAAAAGTCGGTTGAAAATCGGTTGAGTTTTACTCTAGTTATCGTGTTGACAGACGGACGGACGAACGGAAATTCAACTGGTTACGAACGTCGTGGAAACTTCGCTCTTCGTACGGGTCTAAATACAGCAACACTTTTGTCTCATCACTTTAAGACTCTTCAAAACGTACTGATAAAATAGTGTTCTTCGTAGTCGACTATGGGGAAGGACTGAGTAAAGTGCTTTTGACTTCCTTTTATGTCCCATTACTCGGATCAGAAGTTATTTTGTGGGTACCCTTTCATTAAACTTAATCTTTGTTCATAGTGGTGGATATCTACTTACCACAGAACACATGACTAGGTAGAAAGCTCGACCAAAAAAAAAAAATCCCAAAAAACACATATGTAGAGACCCGTACGTAGCAGAATAGATGTGGCAAACAGAGTTGATGTTACGAAAAGACTCGAACGTATTTAAGTCAATATTGCCTTACTTCTTAAGTATATGAAATTACGTCCACATTAAGTTGTACTGGAAATTGCCGAAAGGGCAAAAGGGAAAAACCCGTCCGAAGAAACGGTGTAAAAAAGCCTTTCTACGATGTAGGAAAAAACCATTTTTTTTAGGACCGACCGAGGGTCTTCAGGACAGGCCTCGGACAAATGCTTACATAGACAAAAATATTTACCTCCATTTTTCTACAATTTAGTGAAAAACAATTTTTTATCTTAGCTGACCTAGGCCCATAAGGAAATGCCTCGGACACATACTTCCATAGACAAAAATGTTTCCCTCAATTTGCTCTGTAACATAGCAAAAAAAAATTTTTTTGGTCAGGGCAACCTTTGAACAGACCTGAGGCCCTAAGCACAGGCACCGGGTCCAAATTTGTTTTTGAATATAATTCGGTACTCGATTACCTCTCAAATAGAAAAAGAATTAACAAAATCAGTTAGTATTTATCCAACTTATGTAATAGAACAACACGTTGGGCCCTAGTAGAATCTCAGTTTTAGGGTCCTGACTGAGTCCAAGGGTCTATAATCAAAAAATTTTCTGCCATAAAACGGGAGACAGTCCTAGACCTTTCGATCAAACAAAATTTGAAAATCGGAAGAGATTTACTCGAGTTAAGTACAAAAAACATGTAGAGCGCTAGCAGAGACTGGTTTTTAGTGCCCTAGCTATATTCTAGGGCCCAATCTCAAAAAAGTCTCTTCTACAAATAGTAGGGCTTTCATAGACCTGTCGATTAAAATAACAATTATGAAAATCGGAAAGGATTTACTTGAGTTATGTACAAAAAACACCTATGGCCTTAGCAGAGACTCGGTTTTAGTGCCCTAGCTAAGTTCAAGGACTTCAAAAAAGTTTATTCCATAAATTGTCGGCCATGCCCAGATCTTTCAAACAAAAATAAATGAAGGGACCCCTACGTACCAGAGTAGAGTTGATGTTACGAAAAGACTGGAACCTACTCCTACATCCTATCCTACCCGTGGTGACACCTGTTATAGTGAGCAACCCGCATGAACGATCAGGTAACCAACCCTGGTGTAGTAGTGTGGGTCACTTAGCATAAGGATGAGGGGGGCTGCCTTCGGGTAGTACCTAAACGGCACGTATAGGGAGGGCCGAAGGCAGCTAGGCGCTATCAAGATGGGATGGCGACTTAGTATGGTGGCGGATGATCTCAACAGCAGGAGACAACGGCAGCATACACAGCCCTAGTCAGATGGGCTACCATCACCACCTGGTGACTTTCCTACGGGTCATCGGGAGAAGGAAAGTAGGTTGGGCGCTTGGCTAACTCCCAGACACCGTAAAAACAGTCTTGTTATGAATTCCCCAACACAGCTTCGGATCGGACAGGATAAACGGCAACGACTCAAGCATCGGAAAAAGGACAACGATTTACAATTAGGAACATGGAATGAAAAGATCTTTGTTGTGGCCAGGAGGATTGAGATCTCTCACAAGTGCGCTAAGAGCGGCAAAAATTGACATAACAGCTGTGCAAGAAACGAGATGGCCTGGAAAGGACACCATGACCAGTAGCGACTATAAGTTCTACTATAGTGGGAACAGTAACGACAGTCCAAGAGAGTATGGAACAGGCTTCATGGTTCTCTGCAGAGCTAGAAACGCGGTGATTGGTTTCAGTCCTGTTGACGAGCGATTGTGCTCTCTACGGATAAGAGGAAAATTTTTCAATTACACTCTTATAAACGTTTATGCGCCTACGGAGGAAAGCGACAACGAGGCGAAGGAGCTATTCTACGAGAAACTGGTGGATGTATATGATGGAGCGCCGAAACGAGACATTAAAATTGTGCTTGGAGATTTTAATGCTAAAATAGGCCGCGAAGTATTTTATCGTCCCACAATCGGTAAACATAGCCTTCACGAAAACTCGAACGAAAATGGAACGCGGGTGGTTGATTTTGCAGCATCAAGAAACATGGTTGTCAGCAGTACCTATTTCCAACATAAAGACATCCACAAAGCGACATGGGTATCACCGGATAAACGAACCAAAAACCAGATTGACCATATTTTGATAGATGCACGTCACTGTTCAAATATGTTGAATGTCAGAAGCTGTAGAGGACCGAATGTAGATTCCGATCACTACCTGGTGAGAGCGGCAGTTAGGTCTCGAATATCGGTTCAACACAATCGACAACCGGCATTGGAAAGGTGGGACGTGGAAAAACTACAGAACGAAGACATATAACGTCAATATGTTGACAGGCTGGAGACGAATATTATTGGCGGAATGGTCAGCGAACAACGAAGCGTAGACGATGCGTGGAATCAAATTAGACGGAATGTAGAGAGCGCCGCAGCAGAGGCAGTGGGAACGAGAACGGGAAATAAAAGAAATATCTGGTTTGACCATGAATGCCAGAAGGCCATGGACGACAAAAACGCAGCTCGCCTGAAAACTCTAAGTAGATTCACTCGAGCTGGCCAGGAAGAGTACCGTTCTAAAAGAAATTTCGAGAGAAAACTCTTCCGACGGAAAAAGCGACAGCGTGACAAGGACGTTTTGATCGAAATTGAGAAGTTTGGCAATCGGAAGGAGACTCGGAACTTTTACCGGAAAGTGAACGAATCCAGAAACGGTTACAGTCAACAACCTTTGCTGTGTAAGGACAAGCAGGATTGGTCTTAGCAGATGAGGAAAGGTGCATTGCGAGATGGGCTGAGTACTTTAAGGAACTGCTTAACCCGAACAGACCGCTCAACCGAGACGACGAAAACGACGAATTGCCATTTCAGACTGCGCAACCATACATAGAAGAACCAACGATGCAAGAAGTTGAAGCTGAAATTTTAAAGCTCAAAAATTTCAAAGCTCCGGGGACTGACAACCTACCCGGTGAACTTTTCAAGAACGGCGGCAACGCGCTATGTATGGAGATACACGAGCTCATCATACGCATCTGGAATGACGAGGAGTTACCGGAAGAGTGGAAGACCAGCATACTTTGTCCCATATACAAAAAAGGTGACAAATTGGAGTGTGGCAATTTTCGAGGAATCGCTCTGCTGAATATTGCTTACAAGATATTTGCAAATATTCTTTACCAGCGCCTTCATCCATACACGGAATCTACGATAGGTGAATACCAAAGTGGTTTTCGTGTAGGTCGTTCAACATCGGACCAGCTGTTTAATATCAGACAGATCTTGGAGAAGTGCAAGGAGTACAACATTGAAACACACCATTTGTTCGTTGACTATGACAGTGTTAGAAGAAGTAAGCTATGGAGAGTCATGGAGGAGTTCGGAATTCCCAACAAACTGATCTCGCTAACGAAGCTAACACTAAACGGAGCTAAAAGCCGAGTAAGGATCCGCAATCAAATGTCAGAGACTTTCGACATTGAGGAAGGCCTACGTCAAGGAGATCCTCTTGCAACGCTGCTTTTCAATTTAACACTCGAAGCCGCTGTTCAAACCATGGACATAGACTCCAGCGGCACCATTTTCTCCAAGTCCAGTCAGTTGCTTGGTTTTGCAGATGACCTGGACATTATTGGCCGAACTATGGATGTTGTTAAAGATAAGTTTATGGCCTTGGAGAGGACAGGTACCGACCTTGGGTTGAAGGTCAATGACGGAAAAACGGAATACATGATCATCCCACCTACGAATCGATATCGGGAAGATAACGTAACGATCGACACACACACATTCAAAATGGTCAATAAGTTCGTATACCTTGGATCCGAGCTGAACATAAACAACGACATTGCGGACGAAATAAAAAGGCGAGTAACTTTGGGCAACCGGAGTTATTACAGCCTGCTGAAAATTCTAAAGTCCAAGTCAGTAAGCCGAAATTCAAAATGCGCACTTTATAAAATTGTGATCAGACCGGTAGTTACGTCCGGTTCGGAGTCGTGGTGCTTGACACAGAAAAATGAACAATCTCTGCATACGTTCGAGCGAAAGGTACTGCGTACAATATTTGGACCAGTATTTGACCGAAAACTGAACCGATGGCGCAGACGATATAATCACGAGCTCATAGAGCTTTTTGGAGAGCCCGACACAGTCAGAACAACAAAAATAAATAGACTACGTTGGCTCGGTCACGTACAACGAATGAATGAACATCGTATTCCAAAAAAAATTCTGAAGTCCAAACCTGAAGGCAAAAGGAGTGCAGGGCGACCCAAGTCCAGGTGGAGCGACGCTGCTTTTGCCAACTTAAGAACTGTAGGAGTAACCAGCTGGGAGACGTTAGCTGCAGATAGGCCCGGTGGGGAAGCATGTTGGAAAAGGCCAAGACCCTTAATGGGTTGCAGTGCCGGTAAAGTAAGTAAGTAAGTGAGTAATAGGGCAATATTGAAAAACCCGTCCGAAGAAGCGGTGTAAAAAATTCTCCGAACGCACAAAATTGAGGCTAGGGCCGACCTTAGTGCTGACATTGGGCCCTAAGTAGAGGCCTCGGACACATACTTCCATAGACAAAAATTTTTCTCTCAATTTGCTCTGCAACATAGCCAAAAACATTTTTTTTTGGTTAGGGCCGACCTTAAGACCGACATGAGGCGCACTTGAACCATGAGCACAGGCAAAAATTCGTCCATAAATTGTCGGCCATGCCTAGATGTTTCAAACAAAAAAAGTTTTTGAAAATCGGAAGAGATTTACTCGAGTTATGCACAAAAAGCACGTAGAGCCCTAACAAGGACCTGTTTGTAGTGCTCTAGCTAAGTCCAAAGACTCAAATCGAAAAATGTTTCTTCTAAAAATTGTCGGCCCTGCCCAGATCTTTCAAACAAAAAAAAAATTTTGAAAATCGGAAAAGGTTTACTCGAGTTATGTCCAAAAAACACATAAAGCCCTAGCAGAGACTCGTTTTTAGTGCCCTAGATAAGTCCAGAAACTCAAATTTAAAACAGTTTCTACTATAAATTGTCGGCTATACTCTTCAAACAAAAAAAAAATTATGAAAATCGGAAAAGATTTATTTGAGTTATGTACAAAAGACCAAAACCACATAAACGGCCCTAGCTCGGCGTTCCTTGGGCCGATATAGTGCCCAGATTCAATCCCATAAAAGATTTTTCGATTACCTTTCAGGGAGAAAAAGTTTTTGAAAATCGGTTGAGTTTTACTCAAGTTATCGTGCTGAAAGACAGACGGAAGGACGGACATTTTTTTTATTGCTGATTCGTCATCTAAGGACCATGATCGGTGGTCGAAATTGGGGTGGTTACAAACGTCGTGGTAAACGCATAAGACTCCTTTTCGAAGAACTTCGTTTTTCGTACAGGTCTAAAAATATCAAAGGTAATTTTTGGAAGATAAACTTTAAAGCTTACAACGCACCCTTGCTGTAGTCAACATTTATATAAACTATGTGCTAACAATATGTTGAAGTCCATCTCGTAATTTATTATAAAACTCTTTTACTCCCTCAAGTACAGATTCACGAGAGGATACTTAACGTTAAAATTACTTAATGAACATTTTGTTATAAATTACAAGCAATTAATAAACGAGCACAGGATGCACCATAAGCTCCTCAATTTATAAGTTTTTTAAACGTAATCGCCTTTTACATAAGACAAAAAATCACTATAGTGAACGCAATAAAAATTTACCAGCCATGTGAAAAGGAATGGTATTTTTTTGTTTTCCTTAATTAATTTATAGGCATAAGCTTACTCAGACCCGTACGGTTCCCTTTCAAGTTCCCTTTCCGTCCCCGTTCGTCATCACGAATATCGATGAGTTTAGTGAAATATTGTCTTACGTCCCTATCGAGGCCACCGAGCTGCGACCGGACCTTGGATCCATATTTCCATGAAGAAGAATTTTACACTCAATTTTCTACTACATGACTCTGTTTTTTTTGCTAGGACTGACTTCGGGCTCTAGGAAGGACTTCGGCACTACATTTTATGTTGAATGTTTTTAAGCTTTCGAGACACGAACACATGATAGAATTTGCCCGATTTATAATAATTAAAAGAACACCTAGGGCCAGTTTTAGGGCCTTAGGCAAGTCCAAGTCAAGTGACTGCCTACAGGCCCCGAATTCGATACTCGGGGGCTCATACGATTTTTTCTAATCATGAATGATTACTCTTATCTATTAGTAACATCACACAAAATTAATGTTTGACTTCTCTTTTGACGTGCTAATAATCGAAATGAGTATTCGCACCCGGTTCCACACCAGATGCAAGAGTAATTAGCATTTTACAAAATGTCACTATAAAGAGAGTAACTGGAAGTGCGAATAGCACCTACCAATAATCATAACCGAACTTCAGGTGCTCAATTCACAATGAATCATCACAATTGCACTTACAACAAAGTGCGACATCTACCATGATCATGGAAAGTTGTGCTTCCTTACCCACATTATCCTATCCTATCCTAAAAAGTTCGAAGGCTGGATAAAAACTCGAGTTATGTACAAGAAACCCAAAACTAGGAGCCCTCTGCACAGAAGTTACTATTCTCGATCTCGGCTTCACTTCTCTAGGTCCTTAGAACGAACATAGTAACTAGATGAAGTACTAATCCCGGGAAGAGAGTGTCGTTTTAGCGACTCCTCTGCAGCTAGCAGACGAGTAGTCGAGTAAAAGTGTATATTCCGTAGAAAGTATTGAACTCGATAAATTCTTCCACTTGTAAGACATTCGTCGGGTTTCAAGCATGATGTATTTGTTGCATCAACTCTATCTATTGCTTATTTTCATTCTTCTGACAAAATAAACTGTTTCATTATAAAAAACCCATTAAACACATTAAAAAAAACAATTCCACTTGGCACATACATAATATCGTGAATTCATTTTTTTTTGAGTGGGTGGAAATCAGTAATCAATTTTTATTCCTCTCAACAGCACTAAACCAATGTTGTGCGAATTAATTCTTGAAAAATAATTGTTCGATTTGATTACGTTTATTTTCAGTCAATTATTTAACGGTTTACATTTTCAATGAAAAAGTTTATTCGAATCATGTCCACCAACGTTCTTTTACGATAAACTATTTTCATCAACCTGTAAAATCAAATCAATTGGTCGACTTAATTAGTTCGATAATTTCAATTTAAGTTTAGATTATCCGCTACATACGATTTAAACCTTTGTCAGTGTCATAGTACAGCATCGACCTTTGAGGGTTCATTTACGGGTATAATCTTAAAGTCACTGTAAATGAAGGATTTGCATATCAAAGCGTTAACATGTCTTATTAATTTCTAACAAAGTTATGCTTCAAACTTACGAAGGGCAAAGTAAATGGATGGGTTAATGATTTATTTAATCAATATTTTCCTAAACACATTTATAACAGCATACTCATCTCTGATGTTCTCAACCAACAATTAATTGAAACAAGATGCAAGAAATGCTGGAAAATTTGTATGAAAACAATTGCTTTAGGGTGTGAATCAGATCAAAAATACCGTGTAAATTATGAAGACAATACCTAACATTTGACATTCTCATTTGATTCATCGTCGAGCTCGAGACAATGAAGAGGAATGTGTAAGCCCTTGTTTTGCTCCTGTTGTTCGAACCGAATTCTTTACAAATGTAATAGTATATTAGTTAGACAGAATTCTGATGGGAAATCGGTTTTTTGGTTCGGGCAGTAGGCGTAACGTAGACGATATTTCGTGAATTGCATGAAGTTGAGTGTGAGGTAAAGCTTCCGTAAATATCCGATAATATTTTAGAATCGCTAAAGGAAAACTCTGACAAATTTCAATATTTAGACGGTAATTTCGCTACGATTGTGACAAAAATGTTCATATTCTCTTGACATTGTCTATTGGTAAGACAAATGACAGGTAACATCTGTGGTAATTAACGAATGTTAGATTTGGAAAATAACGTGCACATTACATGAAATTGGTTGCATACCGTCGAATAAAACTTGCCACATGTAAACTAAATACGTTCCACATATTGCTAAAAGTTCTGTTTGTAAACTGTTGCTTTTGCAAGTAATAGAAGCTCTGTATAAAGTCTTGTAACAAATAAGTTCACTTCAGCAAGTCCACGACTCTTGGTTGTCTTCAAAGATAACCAGTTACGATGTAACTTTCTTAAACAACCAAGCAAAGTTGTTTGGTTTAGATATTCAATTTTGCAGAACACGTTATCCATTCGGTTAGTTTTGCATAGAATTTTCTCTCTTTATTTATTGCTCAAGCATGAATAAAGCTCACACATTATAACGTTTGCTTTTAATTTTCTAGAACAGTAAAGTAGATACTAAAAACGACAGTAAAATAAAATAATAGAAGACTGAGATATGTGATTTTTACATCCGTACGAAGCATAAGAGACTAATGCGTGTGTTACGACGCGTGTGGTTATAGACAATCAGAGTTTTTAAGTTGTTTGTTTTGCGTTCTATTACAACACGACAACTCGACTCAAGTTTCGAGTATATCTTAACCGATTGTAAAAATCTGTTTTTCCCTGAAAAGTAATAAAACAGTGAAGTCGAGTTCGAAGATGACTATCGAAAAAGTGGTTCTTTGAGTTTCTCCGAAATATTCACGGAAATCGCTCTTCCAGGTTTTAAATATATTTTTTCATCGAAGTCGATTGAGTGGTTTGGACTCCAAGGTTCATAATAAAGTGGAACTTACTCGTTTGATATTTCGTGAACTACACTTATGTTAGGTGAGCGGTTGAAGAGAGGGATTGTGGCTTGGGAGGGAGATTAGCTCGAAAAAACAGTATTTTTGAAATATTAATTTAAAAACGCTTGCCGCTGTCGTCTTCAGTTCAAGTCGATTTCGTTCCCACTTCGCCAGATTTTTTTTTGAGGACAGTAATTTACAATATTATGAAAAACATTTCGTTTGCATCGCACCTCTAATTCTTTCAAGCTTTTCTCTGTCTTCTTTCTTTTAAACTTTATAGGGAATTGTGCGGGTTTGCGTAGCTTATTCTTATTTATTGTGCTCATTGAATTCTTAATAAAAGTTTGTATTAAAATTCAACGGAATCCTAGCAAAAGACTCATCCCAATTCGGTTGTAACATCATTGAAATGAAATAATGAAATAAAAAATTCTTAAAGAAAACATGATCAAATATTTGTCATTGAATTTTCGACTCTTAATGTACCCTCTTTATAACATTTATTACTGCCTTTGCAGCACGATTTTCAAATCCCATCGTCACCATGAACTTAACTTAACAAAAAAAGTCGAATACATGTAACCTTTTAACATAATCCCATTTATACTCTTGGTGTTTTATTGATTTTTGCTTGCTAGAGAACTCGAATTGTGCTAACATACGTTTATATTTCTTGTTTTCACAAAGTACGGTATCCTTATGGGGCTTGGCTCCGCTTTTCGAATCGACTGTGGAAATAATTTGCTTTTTAATGTCAATCGAATGTTTAAAAAATTTTACAATTTGTGTTTTAGGAGAACAATTTCATATGAAACACTGTGAATTTGGGGGAACACCCTTACCTACATAGTCCTTGTCTTCAACACTGGGTTACACCTGCCGCCACTCGTCAAACAACAAACTTACAACCAAGGTTGTAGTGTATGTACTAAAACATAATTTGTATAAAACTTTTCGCAGTAATTTACACTAAATTTTTATGTTATTCTGCGGTTGTAAATTAATTCCCAAGCAAGAAAACTCTTTTATTTTGCAACCGTTTGTGCAATCGTTAATTTTGAATTACTCTTCTAATGCACTTTATTTTGTTGTTTTGAAAGTGTTTGAAATGAATGGAATGAAAAAGTTAACCTAATCCCATAAGTAGTAGTAGCTGCTGTGATAAACGAAACGCTTCATGAACAAAAAATCTATTCATGAAGAAACTATCGGGTATTAACTTTGTAGTATTCCGGAAGGTCGGTCCGGAAGGTTATGTGCGATTGTTAGTCTCTGTTTCTGCACATCCTTGGTTGATCAGGCCAAAGGAGTATGTTCCGTATTTTACGAAATAACTAACAAGTCAATTCTAGTTTTATATTTTAATTTATTTTATGACGATGTGGTCCTTTACGTTTGCTTTACAATACTGACCACTCTATTCCAAACGTGTCATTTATCTACATATCAACTTATCGACTATCGATAACAGGGTGTCGATGATTCCAGTATTTACCAAGTGTTTTGACTGGACTTTGAATAATTTCAACTAAAGATGATTCGTCGTGCTTGTCTTCATTCGAAATGTCTTCTAAAATTTCCTTTTCATTCGATAGCCTCTGACGCAGAAAAATTTTTCCTTCGACCATGATTTTTTTGAGATCATTTTGAAGTTCCTTGCATTTTTTTGATGCTGTGACTGCCCGATGCCATGTTGTCAACGTAAAAGTCCTCCTTGACTATTTTCGGTGCTTCAAGGAAATTTTCGAAAGTGTCGTCCGCTAGTTGATTTAATGTTCTCGTAGCTAAAAATGATGCGGATGCTGTTCCATCAATTACTGTAGTTATTCGATATTCTGAGATGGGTTCGTCACAGGGCCGTAGCTAGAACCTTATGCCAGGGTGGGCGCAAGCCCAGATCGAAATCGTTAAATGTAAAAAATGAAAATCTCGATGTGTTCACAAAAACATTTTTTTAATGTTGCTTACATGCTTACTATAACGAAAATACAAATCAAAATAGTTGAATGCGTCTGTTCGGATTTGCATTAAAATCTATTAACACCTCTTCTACGTCAATTTGGGACAATCTTTTGGATTCGAAAGCTAAGAAAGACAAGTGTCGAAGTCTTTCGTTGTCCATGCTTACTCTGCTCGGTTTTCCGATTCTCTCCACTGCGGAAAATGAACATTCACAAACGGATGTGCTGCTTCCGAATGTGTCGACTGTTGCCATAAAACGATACACTTCAGGGAAAACATCTCTCTTGTGATATAACTCCTCCAACAACTTAAATCTTGTCGAAAATCCGTCGTTGTTATTTTTCTTGCGTTCCTCTTCGAAAGCTGCCTTTTTTCGTTCCATGTAAGTTTTTGCGACAAGAAGCTCTTCTTTCGGTGGAAGTTTTATGTTGATTTTTTGCAGTGGTTTCAACTTTTCGTAGCACAAGTCGTTTGCATCAGAAATTGCAATCAAAATGTCAGTGTTATCGTGGAAGCGTCGCTTCATTTCTGAAGTAAAATCGTCGATAGCTCGAAAATAAGCAGATCTAATTTCGATCTGAACATCAGGATTGTGTTCACCGATCTTGTCTGTGACGATATACGATTCCAGCGTTTTGGGTTTACGCTTTTCTCTGACAGGCCTGGCCTGAAAATCAAACTTCGGCTGACACTTATCCCACATTTTCTCGAATGACGATAACGACCTCAATTTTTGGATCTCAGTCATTACACTTTCTATTACAGGTACAGCCTCTCGAAATCCGACATCGCGGGATTGTAAGATCTTATCTGCCGGCGAAATTGTGTTCAAGAAAGTTTTCATAAATTCAAGCATGAACACGAATTCGGGTTTTTTCATTGCACTTAGAATTCCAGTCGATAGTGCTATATCATCCGCATCGAAGTTGTAGCTTGTGTGAGATTTGACCTGTTACAGTAAATCAAAATCAAATTCAAATTCATTTTTAATTTACGAGTTACCTGCGGTAGAGTTTCGATAATTTCATCATAATTTTCATACACGACATTTGTGGCTCTGACGTGACCAGCCCATCTAGTTACAACTAAATTCATAATCGTCGACCCCTTGTAAAGTGACTGAATCTTGGCTCGGTGAAAAAAGCTATAGATCAGCTTAATATTATCGAAGAAAATTCTGACCATTTCGATGTTTTCAATTACAGCAATTATTACCAAATGTAAGCGATGGTTGAAGCAGTGTACATACGGAATAACTTTGCCCAATTTGTCCTGAATGATACGTTGAATACCACCATGATCGCCTCTCATGACATTAGCCCCGTCGTAGCATTGACTCAATATGTACAAAACGTCCAGGCCATACTTTTTGAGGGTCTTCAAAATCAATTCGGCATTGGTCTCAGCATCGAATGTAGTTATCGTTTCGAAACACAGAAGTGATTCCACCGGTTGGCCATTTTTCACATATCGAACTGCCATGGAAACGATTTCTTTATTCGTTCTATCTTTTGTTCCATCGACGAGAATCGTGTAATACGGAATATCAGCACTCAGAACATCATCCACTATTTGCTGACGTGTTATCTTAGCGATTGTCCATATCAATTCGTTTTGTATATCCGGCGACAGGTAGGTCGCATTTTTTGGCATGAACTCCGCACATTTCCTCAGTTCTTTATTGTGTGAAATCTCAAACTCGAAAAGATTTCGGAAGACACCATCTTCTTTGTGATTGTCGATGTCCCAAGAGCCTCGTATTGCCACTTCGTTTGTTATCAAGAAAATCAAAATCTCAATCATTGTTTTCATATAAAATCGACGCTTCTGTAGAACAGTATTCGAAACGAGTTCACTAATTCCATTGTTATTTGCAATGTGTGTCTTCCTTTCGTGCCAAGAAATCATAGCGCTTTGATGCGTTACCGCTTGCTCATGTTTCACGAACCCAGCATTTTTTTCCAGAGCTCTTTTCCAGTTGGAGAATCCATTCACTTTAAATGCCAATTCTTTACTCCCGACAACATCGAATTGCCTGCATACGAAGCAATATGCGGCATCACGAGAAACAGAATATTCCAACCATTGAAACCTGTCCAGCCAGCCGAGTTGAAAAGCTCTTGTATTTGTTTTTGGAAATGTGAATCTTTCGAGCGATGTGGTCGTTACAGTTCGTTCAATCGAATCCAATGGCGATATATCAGTTGGAGCACACTCTACTAACGAAAACGCACCAAGATTAAACAAGAAATTTGTACGTGTTGCCGTTTGATGTTACCTGTGTTTGATTCGCCTCGATGTAAACCGTTCTGAACACCGAATTCGGAATTCGAATATGAAATGGAATCGCCGGTAGACTCTTCAAGTACCTGCTTTGATGATGCTTTGCATCTTTCGTTTTTGATATTGGTGCAAGTCGCCGAATCATTGAGTGTGGCTAATATATTAATTTACGATTGAAGATAATAATGACGTTCAAAGTATAATGATGTGGGTTTCAGTCTTACGTTTATTTTGATTTGTCGATTTCAGAAAAACTGATACCTTTGGTTGCACAAGTTTTTTCATATTGAATTCAATCAATAGTACACAAATTAATGATCATCGAATGTACGTAAACAAAATTGAAAAAAAATACAAAAACGTTTTTTCGATCAACACCGAATAAACTTAGTCAAACTCCACGCGACTTTCAAATGACTTTAACAAAATTTTTAATGTCGTTATAATTACAAATTGTTCTAGTAATAAGAGCAAGTATGTGTGTGGCTGTGTGTACTTAATATAATAGGCTCTCAGCAATAGGACTATACGGAGGGTTCCGTTTAAACGAGACGAAATAAAAGCTTGTGTAACGATTTCGTACACGTTTGACTTTGATGTTTTATGGAGCTACGTAATTTTCCAGGGTGGGCTCAGAAGCGGTCCAGCAGGGTGGGCTCAGCAGTGGTCCAGGGGGGGTTCAGCCCACCCTAGCCCACCCGTAGCTACGGCCCTGGTTCGTCATCATTGAACCTTCAAACATTCCTTTGAAAGTCTCTATCGTTTTCACTTAACTTTACTTGCCGATACATTTTCTCTATATCTGCCAACATCACAAATAAGTGCTTCCTCTATCGAATAAGAATTGAAAATAAATCTTCTTGTGTTCTCGGACCAGTCAGAAGTTTTGTGGTCAGACTATCTTCTTTTAGAACGGCATGGTGCGGTAAATAGAACTTCTCCGTTTCGTCGAGATCCATTCTTTCATGCACTAATCAGATTTCGAAAATATGTTTGATATCGTTCTTCAAGAATCCTTCCATCCTGAATAAACTCGCTAGAGCCGCAGCCGCCTTTTCGATTCTCCAAATTGCAACGATTGTTTTTCCGGATCGAAAGGAAGAAAGACGACTTACCTGTCTTCACTATTTCGCTGTACAGTTTCAACGAATATTTTTTCGGCTCGTTGTTCCTTCAATGTTAGTTTACGTTAATAGTAATTGATTTTAACAATAAATCTGCTTCACTGTCTTTCTTTACGTTCTTTACATTAGTTTTCAAATAGTGCAATTTTTAAACGTCACTAATTGTTTTGTTATTGTGAATCAGCGACATGAACAAATCTTTAAAGGATGTCCAATCTTCGTAATTTCCCGAAAATGGAGTTATTCGATTCTAGGTAGTTTCACTTCATGTTGATTGTTCTTAGCGTCCTCATTACCCTTCGAGTAATGCTTCCTCTTTTGTTCGTTGAGATATTCAATGCATTCCTGTAGCTTCGCGTAGCAGGCATAGTAGTATTCTTCCATCTGAGCCCTGACCACGTAACTTACTTCCAACCTCTCTTCAGGTGCGTTCTCTTTCCATTCAATTTGATTTTTTTCGAAGTCCTCATACAATTGTTGGATCTGTTGTAGCCGAAGCTTGAGAATATGGTATGTGTAGTTATTTGATCAGGCCAAAGAAGTATGTTCCGTGGAGTGGCACTTTCACATTTTACGAAATAACTAACAAGTCAATTCTAGTTTTATATTTTAATTTATTTTATGACGATGTGGTCCTTTACGTTTGCTTTACAACACTGACCACTCTATTCCAAACGTGTCATTTATCTACATATCAACTTATCGACTATCGATAACATGGTGACAATTTCATTTATAAACAGTCTCTACTCACTCCAATGAATCCCAAATAAATCTCAATATTTCAATTAGGGCTTCAGTCAATCGGTTCATAAATTACTGTGTTGCAATCGAGTCATTTGTCAAACTTATCGTCGAAAGGTGCTTTGCGTAATTGCTCATAATTGACTGTTTTTTGACTACTTTTTTTTCACATAATCAAATCGAGTACTTTGGACCTTTGTACCTACTGAAATCATCTTCTACAGGACAGAAATAGACAGGACAGCGATAAATTTTACTTATTTCACATATCGCTTCATTTCCTACATAGTTTTATGCTTTTGAAGAACGACTGGGTTCATTATTTTGATGAAGTGTGCACTCGTGAAAGTCGAAATAAAAAGTTTATGGTGCCGTGAAAATTTCGAATTCAAAACATTTCCTTATGCCTTCATTTTGGTCAAGTGAAGTTTACAGTAGAAATATATTTACAAAATAAAATGTTGCATCCACATTGTGAAAGGGGAATCAAAGTGGAGATGAATGTTTGCATTGCACGAAAGTTATATTTGAACAAACTGCTACTGACAATTTTAATTTTGGGTACGTGTGTGTACGACCACATTCATATTGGCACGCCTGTGTCATTAGCTGGTCCATGTTCAGACAACCGTACATTACACACAAATATGGTTGGCCATGAAGTATATTCGGATCTAATTCGAGATTTGTTGTACATGTGAAACAAATCTAATTTGAAAACTTTTACAATTATAACTAGTTCATCCTTTTTATATAAAAAATCCTGTTGACATCATAAAACCAACTTTTACCCAGTATTTTTATTACTCTCCTTTCAATTTTTAAATGAATTTATTCATAGTGGTTTTTCATATAGTATTTCCCGAGGTAATCATACCATACATGTAACTGAAATTCAAATTGGCTGTCATTGAAACACAACTCTTGGAAACGATTTTTTTTGTTGGAAAACCATGTAATTTATCTCTAATCTAAGGTTACAAACGTTGTTTTTGCGCAAAACATGGAAATAATATCAGTTCATTTTACATTCAATTTGCTTACTTGTCGCAAAAACGAATTGACCGAAATAGATAAAAATGTAAAAGTTTATCTCTTAATGTCAGGAGGTAGAAAAATTCTTTAGAAGCCTAGGAAATGTATTTCCTTTACCTAGTAAGCAAATGAAAAAAGGAGTAAGGTGACCAGAAAACGCTGGCTGCCATCACACAGTCAATAAAATAAATCTTCTTAACAATCAGCAACTCAAACCGAGGAATTGTCAACTGCCTACAATATAATGGTCCTTCAGTGTAACGAACCAGCTTTATACAAAAAAAAAACATTCAAGGTTTCATATGAAGCAGTGGCTATGGGAAACAGATCGATTTTGGTAAAAAAAATCCCTGCTGAGCAATTCAAACTTTTTTGAATGCTTGCAGTTTTAATGCTTCCTCAATTTTCTCATACCATCCCACGGGTAATATCATTTGATAAAATTTTCGTATTTTTTTTTACCCCTGCACCCTCTGAACTTTAATTAAAATTGACTAACAAAATATTGACCTCTTAAAATCTAGTGTTTGTAAATAGCCAATTGAATCCAATTCCTCTTTTCATCTCATCGAGTGTTAAGTGACCATGATGTTCGCTAATAAATCCTACATTGGTACTGAAACTTTTCGAAATGTATTGTTAAATACATTTTACAAATATTGTTTGTCACTCTAAATGTCACGACATGTTCTTGATAAGTATACCGTTACAATACGAGAGGCAATTTCCAAGACAAAAAAGCATTCAATAGATATATTTTCGAACGAAGTTAATTTGAGTTTTGTGTAACCAGAATTGCCCTCATTCAAAATGTATTCTTCCATTGGCATCGTTTCACTTCTAAGAGTGATATTATTGAGTTGACATTTAAAAAGTCATAGTTTATTGGAAAATGTGTATAATATACAGCACTCGATTTCGTTATTATTGTCTATCTTAATAATAAAACATGAATTATTTCCAGGATCAAATAATGTCGTTGTAAAACAATGAATGCTTCCATTAAACGAAGACAAGGGTCTGTGTAGCAATTCCACTTTATAAAATATCCATCACCTGATCTAGCCAGTTGGTTTTGATAATTTAATTTCGTAAACCCTCAAAGTAATTATTTCAGTATTTTTGGAATCTTTTTACCGTTGGGAAATAACAAAACAATGAATGCTTAAACGAGTCTAGCTTTTTTGTGTATACCTGGGTACTTACTTCAGAAAAATTGATATTTCACTTCCATTGTGCATTACCTCATAACAAACCGGAGAGGTATAGGCTCTCTGTTTCGTAACACAATAAACCGTTCGTATCTTATCAATTTAACGATGCTTCTCGCCACCACACACAATTCCCCAGCTTGATTGCTTTTTCAATATTGTGTTAGGACGATATCATGGCATAATATGATTCTCCCTTCATAACGGGAATTTGATTTCCTATTGTGTACCATATACCTACAGTGGTTGGGGCGATTTTCATATCTTTTTTTATCGTCGCTTAAACGAACGAGAAAAATCATTTGCAACATTGTGAGCACTTAGATTCATAAAAAAGGTATCGAAGCAATGTAAATTTAAATCTGTAATTAAATTCTACTTTACGTGTGTAATTAAGAGATCAAAAGCAAAGACAAATTGTTAAAGGAAAGTTTTCAAATAAAGATTGGAAAATTAATTACTGAGTAGCTTATAAAAGAGATTCAAGGTTAAAGTTCTTGTTGACTAGCAAGTTAAACATTATAAAGTCGGTGATTATAACAGAAATAGCAAGAGTTATTCCTAGAGCCAAAGTCACTAAAAATAAAAATGTGGCATAGGTATCGCTGGGTGTCAATTGGTGTTTTAAACGTAATATATTACTCCTTGATGTACCTTAGCATCTGTTTACCTACTCCTATATCCTATCCTACCCGTGGCCACATATGTTATAGTGAGAAACCCGCATCAACGATCAGGTAACCAATTCTGGTGTAATAGTGTGGATCACTTAGCGTAAGGATGAGGGGGGCTGTCTTCGGGTAGTACCTAAACGTCACGTATAGGGAGGGTCGAAGGCAGCTAGGCGTTATCAAGACTTAGTATGGTGGCGGATGATGACGGATGATCTCAACAGCAGGAGACAACGGCAACGGCACAGTCCTAGTCAGATGGACTACCATCACTCACCAATCCGCAAAAACGAATTTGTTGCGAATTCCCCAACACAGCCTCGGATAGGACAGAATAAACGGCAACGACTCAAGCAACGGATAAAGGATAACGATTTACAATTAGGAACAGGTAATGCAAGATCTTTGTTGCGGCCGGGAGGATTGAGATCTCTCACTAGTGCGCTAAGAGCGGCAAAAATTGATATTACAGCGGTGCAAGAAACGAGATGGCCTGGAAAGGACACCATGACCAGTAGCGACTATAAGTTCTACTACAGTGGAAAGAGTACCGACAGTGCAAGAGAGTATGGAACAGATTTCATGGTTTTCGTCAGAGCTAGAAACGCGGTGATTGGTTTCAATCATATCGATGAGCGATTGTGCTCTCGACGGATAAGAGGAAACTTTTTCAATTACACTCTTATGAACGCTTATGGGAAAGGGACAACGAGGTAAAGTAGCTATTTTACGAGAAACTGGTGGATGTATATGATGGAGCACCGAAACGAGACATTAAAATTGTGCTTGGATATTTTAATGCCAAGATAGGCCGCGAAGTCTTTTATCGTCCTACAGTCGGTAAACATAGCCTTCACGAAAACTCCAACGACAATGGAACGCGGGTGGTTGATTTTGCAGAATCAAGAAACAGTACCTATTTCCAACATAAAGACATCCACAAAGCGACATGAGGATTACCGGATAGGCGAACCAAAAACCAGATTGACCATATTTTGATAGGTGGACGTCACTGTTCAAATATTTTGAATGTCAGAAGCGCCGCAGCAGAGACAGTGGGAACGAGAACGGGAAACAAATATCTGGTTTGACGATGGATGCCAGAAGGTCATGGACGACAAAAACGCAGCTCGTCCTAAAACTTTAAGTAGATCTACTCGAACTTACCGTTTTTTTAAAGGAATTTCGAGAGAAACAGCGTGACAAGGAAGTTTTACTCGAATTTGAGAAGTTTGGCAATCGGAAGGAGACTCGGAACTTTTACCGGAAAGTGAACGAATCCAGAAACGGTTACAGTCAACAACCTTTGTTGTGTAAGGACAAGAATGGATTGATCTTAGCAGATGGGGAAAGGTGCATTGCGAGATGGGCTGAGTACTTTAAGGAACTGCTTAACCCGAACAGACCGCTCAACCGAGACGACGAATTGACATTTAAGACTGCGCATCGCGCAACCATACATAGAAGAGCCAACGATGCAAGAAGTTGAAGCTGAAATGTTAAAGCTAAAAAATTTCAAAGTCTTGGGGGCTGACAACGTACCCAGAGAACTGTTCAAGAACGGCGACAACGCGCTATGTATGGAGATGCACGAGTTCCTCACGCGTATATGGAATGTCGAGGAGTTACCGGAAGAGTGGAAGACCAGCATATTTTGTCCGATATACAAAAAAGGTGACAAATTGGAGTGGGGCAATTTTCGAGGAATCGCTCTGTTTAATAGCTGTTTAATATCAGACAGATCTTGGAGTGCTAGAAAAAAAGAGATGTATCAAACACTTGAAAATCGCACCTGTTCATCGTCAGCATACTTGGAGTATCGTTGCTAATAACCACCCCAGATAACCTACTCGTCAATAGAAGTAACAATACATTTTGATGAAATATAACCGAGGGGTGGCGCACTTCATTTATTCCATTTATTCTTTTATTCCATTTATTCCCTAAATTTTTTTTGTTGTTTTTGCGAAATATCTGAACCAAACACATCACAAGTTAGACAAATAAGTTCAAAAAATTGTTTGCACAAATTATAAAGCATTTAAACCATCTTGAGATTAATTTTTTTTTTTTTTTGAATAAATGGAATAAATTCATTTATTCCATTTTTCAACAAAAATTCTTTTAAGTTTTCAAAAGTGGGTTTTTTCACTTTTTGACAAATTAGTATGGTTTGTTGTGTGCGTTGCCATCAAAATCAAGTCTATTTGAGGTTTTGACGAATTTGAAAAAATTATCATTTATTCCATTTATTCCAATATTTATTCCATTTATTCCATTTATTCCCATTTATTCCATAAGCCGCAGAAATGCGTCACCCCTCGAATACACCAATCTAACTTTTTCCAGTCTAGCAAAACCTGACTTTTATAGAGAGACTAGTCTACTAGTCATGCAGACATTAGTCATGCATCGACCATTTTGACATCCCTAACGATAAAACAAAGTTGAGACTTTCTTAGACTTATTGTTTTCGAGACAGCACGAAATCCAATTTCAGAATCATGGTGAATTTTATTTCAGGTAAACTTTATGAAATGTATCGTAGCGTGATAAAAAAATATGAAGCAAGACCAATTACAACCACTCCAGAAAATAACACATTAAGTAATATATCCGTTTTGTTCTTAAGCCTTCGCAGTTGAGAAAACTCATAAAGAATGAAGAACGTTACGTGTCTAATTAAAAATGACCTGAGTTTCATACACATTGTTTTGTCATATCAAATAAACTTTCATTTCAGACTTCATTTTGCTGTTATATGCGTTGAATCCAATGCTTTAATTGCAACATTCAGAGTGTTGAAGACGAATGAATTTTACAAGATGTTTGACATCTTCATGAACTCGTAACAGTCCTCCACTTCATACACTTATACGTGTGCAAGTGGAAATTTCAATTCACTTTCCTTACGAAGAGATAACTTTAGAACAGAAACATCACACAGAGAAATCTCATGTTTACTTCAATTGTATCGGAGCCAATTATGGAAAATTTCCCCATCATAATTGGAGTAAACATAACAGGATTATTGGAAATATGTTATGCTCACTTCAATTATAAAGAGAAAATTTTCCGTAATTGTCCTCGATATTTCATACAATTTCATGATGATTTGTTTTGTTTCCTGAAAGAAGACCACTATAGCTCAATTTGCCTCAGCGAAAACTTGCTTTTACTTTATACCATCATATGTCAGGCAACAACAATTCCATTTTTGGTCTGAGTGGCTTAAGAATATCTTTGGACTATTCTGGAAACTTTCTGAGAAGAATGTCATAATTTTCCAACTTACAGGAAAATTTACTCTAATGTCGAAAGCTTCATTACACAGAGTGAAGAATGTCTTCGAGGCAAAATTCGATGTTCAAAATTTTCGTTGACGTAAGGTTAACATGAGATTTCTCTGTGTGATTATAAAAAATATTGCAGACAATATTTTCTCAGAATATTTTTGAATACACAAAACAGTCTGACTAGACCGAGGTTTGAACTGATTCACATTGGGTGGCACAGTTTGTATAATTACGGACGAACCGAGCATAAAGTTAAATATTCAAACCAAATCTTGATGACTCTTTTACAATTGATGGTTGTTTGGGGTGGAAGAAAGTTGAATGAATGTAACCTTTTCACCGTCGTACGAGTCATTTAACTGATGATAAAGTAATTGTAGCAATTTCATTTCATGTTCGCTTTTTACTTTTCGCAAAATATTTATTTAATGGTATGGTGATACAAAGTATGCGAATAATAAAATCTTTTCGAATTCATTCCATTCCATGAAGTTATGTACTTCAAAGTTTTTGTGAAGAATGCAAGCACATTGTAGAGGAATGTAAAGTTTTCTTGATTATTGGCCCTTTTCAAACATAAAGGCTTAGATAACAAGTTTTACTGGTACATAGAGCGTATTGGGTTTACAGTTGAGTAGTGGTATAAGAAGTTGATAATCAGTATAGAATACCGAGCTGTCGTCAGAAGCAGAAGCAGATCCAAATTGTGGTAATATTAACTTTCTTTTCGAATAATTTAACGATTATATTCTGGGTTTCATTAAAGTTTTCATTAATCATTGTAAAGTATTTGGGGTAGTCAACAAGCACATTCAACTAAAGTGAACCACCATGACAACGAATACTACTGTTTTTAACATTACATATGAAAACTTCCATTTTCTCATAAACAGTTATTTGACTCAGAGATTTTAAATCAAATTCCAGATGTTACAATGTTAAATGATAATGTCATGTATTAAGTCGCAAAAATGTAAGCTTTCATAATTGCGATGTTTTGTCTGAAGCAAATTGTCCGAAGTTATGGCTCATCTACTGCGCGATAATGGTGTTATATTATATCTGAATCAGAATTAAAAATGTTTTTGTGAAAAGTTGCTCAAAGTGTCTCATTCACCGATTTGGAATGCGATGCGATGTTTTTTTTTCAAAGCAACTTCAAGCCTTCTTTTCAAAACATGTTGAATTCTGATTCATCTAATGTCTAAAATTAATTTTCTAACATTAGATTAACCCATTTTAAGTGATTTCGATGTTTTGTGCGTTCGATGTTTTGTCAACCTCGGCTTCACCTTTCTCTTTATGTTCTTTACGCAAAACGTCCATTAAAATACAAGTTAGGGACATAGCTATTAAGGTTGAAGCACACGCATGTTATGGCAATTAAAATGATGGATGCCCGTAGGTGTTTTGAAACAGTAATCTAATATAACCAAAAGTCAAAGCATAATTAATCACAAAATTGAAGGCAATTAAACATTTCAAACAAATATGTGAAACCGAAATTGTTTATTCATCCAGTAAATCAAATGAAAACTTCTAAACTTTCGCGTTGTATGCCTTAGCTAATTAGTGTCAGTTTTCAAAAGTTTAAAATTTATGTTCAGTGCGATGTGTAATTTATTTATTACTTTGCGTTATATCCCTTATTATAAAAACCACATTGTAATCACGGATATATCAAATCCGTCAACCACAATTTTCTGTATACAGTAAAACAGATTGTCGAGCTTGTCTCGTATATTATGTATATCCTTGTTAATTAAATTTTATCAATTCAATCTCGAATTTATAAATTAGAAATACTGTGTCCATTGTTCCCAGGTATACAAGTAGCATTGTCGGGGGAATTTGCGTTTGATTTTCAAACCTAGTAAATTGTGTTTGCTTTGTAACATCAAATTATAAAATTCCGCCATTTTGGAAAATTGTATGAAGTCTACACCAGATCCGTACGATTAAAAGAGCTCAGATCCGGCATGATGAGTCATAGAAAACTATTTGGAGCTCTACATTTTCAGATATGGGTTCTAACCGATAGAAGCATGAAGAGTTTTCGGTTGGCGATAACGTTGCTTTTCGTTGGAAAAGTTCTCTAACCAGAAATGCCTAACCATTTTTACCAGTCGGTTCTGGTTTCAAAACTATGGGCTGTCCTTTTAAACGATCTACTTCCAAAAGTTTTCTAACGACGGACGCCGAAAATGCCCTTTGAAAATGACTCTAATGTAATACAATTTTTAGAATTGATAAAAATGCAAATGTCGAATTCACAACTGTTGTTCATTACAATAATCTTATGTCTACTGTTGGACGGACAAGCTCTTTTAGTTGATGTAACATGAAGGAAGAAATAAGGAATAAAATGTCCCCGTTTGGCTTTTCAAGTTGAAATAATATTTTATGTTACCTACCAGTCTTCAAAGTTTTGTTTTATTCTGTTAATCTTCTTTTTTTTATTGCGCGATGTTTTTTTCCTTCTTTTTTGTCGTACTTTTCAATTATAACTTAATTTGAAGTTACGAAACCGTGTAAAATTGTAAACGTAAATGAAATATAATATTTTATTAATGTAGACTTTTTCAATTAATTTTTAAATTCGTATTACCTTTTCAATGCATTTTCATTCATCCAGAAAATCGTTAAATTAAAGGATTCTCCATTTGTGAGTTCACTGCGAAATAGACAAAAGTTTCACAAGAAAAAACGGCGTCGACCAATCAGAAAATGGAAACATTGAAAAAAAATTGTGAAAATTGTTCACCGATAAGAAAATTCAATACAAAATTTCGCTTAATCGACAATTACTAAAAACTCATTTTTTATGCAAATTAAAGTGTTTTCCTATTCCCATAACAAAGAACATCAGTTTACCTCTCATTTTGTACAAAAATAGTAGATTACGATGGATGCGACGGTAGCATGACATGAGGGACCAATTTATACCTACATACATATGTACAAGGCGAACTCACGAGAGTTGAACATCGTCTTCCACTCAGAGATCAAAAGGAATAATAAACAAAAACCCCAATAGGGAATATGCCAGTTCACAAATTTTATTCCGAATCACATACTTCCAGCATTTATTTCATATCTCTTTATACAAAAAATATCCACTATACATGCTAATTAACGCAAAAAACAGAATACAGGAAAGGTTTGATATAGGGTGTCTAATTAAAAAAAACTTGTTGAGTAAGCGAAAACCATGCACTAAAATCATGAATTCTCTAATTGGGGAAAATTTTTCACGTGCTTGTGGCACCCTCATCCGGTTGGCAGATTGAAGCTTTTGGGCTACAGTTTATAGGAAGTTCCCTAGTGGCTTGGTGATAGCTAGCTGTTAGGGAAGTGAACTGTGTTCCGAAAAGTGTGTGGAGGAGTTCTCTCAATTGTTATTGGAGTTATTGACTTTAATTATGAACAAGTGTCAAAGGGTTCACGATGCCTATTTAGGCTATTCCGTTGTTATTTTTGCATGTTAATTATGGAATGAGGCGTCATTAGAAGCATTTCTACTTCCTCCACAACAAGTAATAGTAATTTGGATGACAAGGGAAAGTAAGAAAATTCAAACCCGTTTGAAGTGTGTAGCCCGAACCGAAGGTGAGGTCGGCAATCATACGGTTTGAATTTTCTTACTTTTGTCCCGAGTTATCCATACTATTTTTTATCACAGAGACAGCGGAAGGTTTGTACTTTAGCCACGAAAAAATACTGATGCATTCTGAATATAGTATTTTTCAAGAAAATGATTGGGGTTGAACGCACAAATATGCAATAATTCCCATTTACGAACAACATCACTGAATAACACTGTTGTCACTTGGCAAGGAGTTAAATTATTTGAATTAAGTCAACATAACACAACACTATTCCCATCATTATTGTTTCCATTATAATATAAAAAAATATTTGCTTAACAGCCAATAAAATATATGAATCCGTCAATGAAAACACAGCAAACAATAACTACTTTACAAAATAACAACAAACTTATTTTGACGCCATATTTCATGGTTAACATTGATTCCCTATACGACGTCGTGTTAAGTAAATCAGAAAAAATTTGTTAGGAAGTGATTATAAATGCTCTAATATTATTAAACCAGAAACAACCGCTGGTTAATATGTACCGCTCAAAATCAAAACCACTTCTGTGATGGCAACCTTCTTTCTGTCAAGTGAACAAATTTTAGTAGTTCATTGACGCAAAGAGCGCGAAAGTTGTTCATTTGTAATATTTTCGTTCTCTTGGCTTCCTTCTTTTACTTTCGCCCCGTGTGATGCATTTTTCTACTTTCGTCCCTGATTTGAGGGGCGAAAGAACAAACTTTCGCTGCCTCTGTGATAAAAAAGGACATGCGGTCGATTAAGTTTCAGCAAGAAATCGATGCCCAGCAACGCAGTTGAAAAGTTCGATTGTCGAAAAGAATGCAGGCATAGACTTTTCTAATAATTTATGAAAAAACAATGCTTGCTACGGAATAAAGTCAACCGATTCACTTTCGTCTATGCGTGAAATATATAAATTATTTTTCACATTTGTTAGGCGAAAATTGATATTTTCTCACCTCAAATGAGGTACGAAAATTTAATTTTGCATGGGTATGGGTAGTTTGTAGCGGGATGAAAAGTAAATTTTCGCACCTCATTGGAGGTGAGAAAATAAATACTTAACATAAAGTATCATGGCCGATCTGTTCATATGAATTTTTTTTTTGCAATGAAGCAAAAAATAATTAATTTTCGACTCGACGGATACGAGCTAAACAAAATGCCAGCACATAGTTTAGGATCACAGGATTACTCTAAAGTAATTCATTAGTTAATTTGGCAAATATTTCTCGAAATATAAGAGTTTCAAAAAACAACACAGTTGAATGTGTTTTTGAGTTACTTTCTATGTTTTCTGTGAAATTCGTCTTTTATATGCTTAAATGTGTTAAGTTATCTACAATAATTGTAATAGTGATAAAAAGTGTGAATCTTTTTCGGGAGAAAATATGAATTTTCACCTAACAAATGTGAAAAGTTTAATTCATAACTCGGGTAAAAATAGAAAATTCCTAACTCGGTTGAAGTCTGTGGCCATCGCAGAGAAAATTGCAACTTGAGTAGAGTTTGTAGCCCTCGTAGAGAAAATTGCAACTCGAGGGAATTGCGGCTCTCGCTACGCTCTGGCCACAAACTTCACTCTCGTTGCAATTTTCTCTGCTTGTGCCTCAAACTTTACTCTCATTGCAATTTTCTCTGCTTTGGCCACAGACGTCAACCTTGTTAAGCAATTTTCTATTTTCTCCCTTTGTCATGAAAATAACTATTTCACATGGTCACTAATTGTGTAAAAACATTTTGCCCAACGTGCAATCTTTTTTTTGTTATTTTTACAAATTCAGGACTTCAGCGCAATTGGTTGGGACTATATGAAAACGAAAATGCTTTTGGCACCGGGTGCCAATAGTCTTTACATATATACTGCGGCTAATGGCACCGGGTGCCAATAGCCTCTACATATATACTGCGGCTAATGGCACCGGGTGCCAATAGTCTCTACATATATACTGCGGCTAACGGGTGCCAATAGTCTCTACATATATAGTGTGGCTAATAGCACCGAAGAATTTAGCGCTTTAACGAAATGTCACAAAAACTATGTGGCTAACAAAACCAAAGACCTTTTGCTTTTACAAAATTTCAGAAAACTTGGTGGTTAACGAAACTACGGAACTTTTCTTTTTACGAAATGTCACAAAAACTAGTTAGCCACCAAACCTAGGAAATTTGCGCTTTAACAAACTGTCACAGACTAGGCGGCTAACAAACCTAGGTAGCTTTTCCTTTTACGAAACGTAACAAAAACTAGGTGGCTGACAAAACTAGTAAGATTTTCCTTTTACAAAATGTCATAAAAAACTTGGTGGCTAACAAAGCTAGGAAGATTTTCCTTTTACAAAATGTCACAAAAAACTTGGTGGCTAACAAAATTAAGAAGATTTCCTTTTACGAAATGTCGCAAAAAGCTAGGTGGCTAACAAAACTAGGGAGCTTTTCCTTTTACGAAATGTCACAAAAAACTAGGTGGTTAACAAAACTAGGAAGATTTTCCTTTTACAAAATTTCACAAAAAACTTTGCGGCTAACAAAATTAAGAAGATTTTCCTTTTACGAAATGTCGCAAAAAACTAGTTGGCTAACAAAACTAGGGAGCGTTTCCTTTTACCAAATGTCACAAAAGACTAGGTGGCTAACAAAACTAGGTAGATTTTCCTTTTACAAAATTTCACAAAAAACTTTGTGGCTAACAAAATTAAGAAGATTTTCGTTTTACGAAATATCACAAAAAATGGCACTGGGTGCCAATAGTCACTTTTTTATATTAAAGCCATTGGCCACAGTATAGTAAGGAGACTATTGACACCCGGTGCCTTTAGTAACTGTATGTGGAAAACACTATCGGCACTCAATATAAAAAAAGTAGCAATTATAGGAAAAATGAAAATTTATTTCACATATTTCTTTTTGTTTTCAATAAGATTTTTCTGGAAATTTACTCTACTTCTACTAGACATGGATTTATAAAAAAAATAAAAAATAATAATAAAAAAAAAATAATACAATATCTGCAACACTAATAAGTTCAAACTGATCAAACTAGTATGAGAGTAACGCCGTCAGTAACGAAAAAAATTACAGATCTACAGGTCTACAGATCGACAGATCTATTTTAAGTGTTTCTTCCTCATTCTGGTGCGAGTCTCACAGTTCTCGCGGTAACAATAGTCTCTTTATTATACTGTGGCTAATGGCACCCCGGAAATTTAGGAAATTTGCTAGGAGGCTACCAAACCTAGGAAATTTGCGCTTTAACGAAATGCCACAGACTAGATGACTAACAGACCTAGGAAGTTCGTCCTTTTACAAAATGTCACTAGACTAGACCTAGGTGGCTAACAAACCAAGGAAATTTGCGCTTTAACGAAATGCCACACACTAGGTGGCTAACAGCCTAGGAAGTTCGTCCTTGTACAAAATGTCACAAGGCCTAGGTGGCTAACAAACTTAGGAAATTTGCGCTTTAACGAAATGCCACACACTAGGTGGCTAACAAGCCTATGAAGTTCGTTCTTTTACAAAATGTCACAAGACCTAGGTGGCTAACAAAGCTAGCAAATTTTCGCTTTAACGAAATGCCACACATTATAGGTGGCTAACAAGCCTAGGAAGTTCGTTCTTTTACAAAATGTAACAAAACCTGGGTGGCTAACAGACCTAGCAAATTTGCGCTTTAACGAAATGCCACACACTAGGTGGTTAACAAGCCTGGGAAGTTCGTCCTTTTCTAAAATGTAGAGCTGTTTCATCTTTTCCTTTTCGATATTCTTGATGTCATTCCACTTGCATAGTTGCATTAGCTGATCCATACTGATCACATTGAGGTAACGAAAAGTTGTTGCTGTCAATCTATTTTTGTACGTGCATGACCCAAAGAAAGCATCAACGTCTCAAAACGTATAACATCGTCGCGATTTAATAAGGCGACGCGTTGCTTTTGAAATCGGAACATCGCTTTGATACAGCGCAGAAACTTGATTAATACGCTCAGAACTACGTAGAAAACTTTCTGTAACACTGATGGCTTCGCATGAGAGTGATTGAGACAGTGTTGCAGTGAGTAAAAAGAAATTAGTGTATCTATGATGAACAACAATTGTTGTTAGCATATTTACCATAATATTAATTAATTATTTTTCCCTTATTTTACGTACTTACGATTCCTTTATTTCACGTGGTGCCAATAGTCTCTACATATATACTGCGGCTAATGGCACCGGGTGCCAATAGCCTCTACATATATACTGCGGTGCCATTAGCCGCAGTAGATATGTAGAGGCTATTGGCACCCGGTGCCATTAACCGCAGTATATATGTAGAGGCTATTGGCACCCGGTGCCAATAGTCTCTTTCATACGAAAAACTTGCTTTTTGCAATGTTTTTGAGGGTGGGGTCGGGAGATATTTTTTCGCTCCGCCGAATTTTCGAATAAATATCTGTGGCGGAAATTTAAAATCTTGCCACAAATTTTTCAAAATTCCTTAATCCTGTCACATTTGGATCAGATTAGCAAAAAATGCATCTATATTTGTGGCAGAAATCTAAAATCTTGCTACTACAAAATATTTTGTCATGTTGTAGACGGGTACGTTGAGTTTGCTGAAGATGTTTTCAGCCTGGAAAATAACACATTGTTGTGTTGCTTTTAGGACACGGTAATGAAAACTTTGCAGAACATGTTAGTTAGCTTAGTGTGTGAGTGTGTGTGAATGACGTCACGAAAATAAAATTATTCAATTGTTACGATATTGTTAAATCAGCAAACAATATTGTTATTTCGATAAACTTCATTGTTTTTTCAATAACTCGTTCATTACCTAGTTACGAATTGCATCGACTCGCCTGGCGGCTCGTCGTGCAACTATTCGTAACAAGGTAATGACTCGTTTTCTTAGCAAGCATGAAATCTACTATTATTTCGCAAAAATAGTACGATAAGACGAATTGTTGCGAACAGGCACTTTGTTGTGCTAAATGGGCAACTTCTGGTCGGAGGAGAATAATTCTGACAGTGATCGCGAAGCTGAATAAAAAGCTTTCGTCCAAGTTCAACTTTATTGATACACTTCAAAATTTCTGTAAATAACAAGCAACTTACAATTTGTTAAAATTAATATTAATTCTCATCTTACGTTTAGTTCTCCCTGTCCGATATTTACAAACTTCATTCAAATAATCTTAATTGCTTCACTCGCTTGAGTGTGTGTGACGCAAACTATAACTAAACCATGACTTCAGATTAATTTGGATCAAAAATTAAAAAGAAAAACAAATCAATTCTTACATTATATTGCTCTACAGATCCACTGTAGTTTAAAACGAGCAGATTCAATCTGAATTTCTACCTATAATCGAGTTAAATTCTCTGTTAGAAATTTACGCACATGGTGCATCCTGAATTTAACGATTTTACCTCTTTGAGCAGAATCACTGAATGAATAAAAATAGTTCTACGACACACACTTCGCGTTCGACTAACGAATAATTTTAGGATGGATTTCGATTAATAAATTGCACGATGACTTAAGATTTAATTTTTCTCATTGAATTGAAAGCTATTGCTTGAACTTGAAATAAATTTTAGAATGAACAACTTTTTCGAGAATCAAATGTCATAGACAATTATGACGAATCTGGCGAACCCGCTGCTGATTGTATTTCGGGTAGATCGGTGTTGTCAGTTTTGCATCGCTGCTCAACACGAATTTCGCAATAAACTCACAATATGAAGTCATATTAATATTACAGTCTTCATTTTTCCTTTTGGCGAAACGGATATTTAATTTTCAATTTAGCGGAAATCGCATAGAAAGTTGTTTAATAGATTAAAGGAACGGTTGATGGCGTTGGGATTATAAATGTGAAAATTAATTCAATTTATCAGAGAATCGAATTTCGAAGCAAAAATTCTTAGATATTCATCCACCTTTTCTTTTTGAATCAGAAAATAGTGTGCGAGTTTTCATAGAAAAAGGTGTGTGATCGGCATTGAAGTTTACAGACGGAAGTGGCGGTTTAATGTTTAAAGTTTAAATTTAATTTGCAGAAAATGTGTGCTCTGACAACATGTGGAGCTGTTTTTCTGGTTCCGCCTTTAATTACAATTCAAGTGTGGAAACGAGTGTCCATTGCTAGAGATTTGATTTTAATTTATCCCATTAAGTGGTTCTTTAATTCATTCAGAAAATTTACGTTTTCATTAAACACTTTTTGTGGCAGCGGTTGCACCATAAATACCGAGACTGAAGCTTTAATCCAGATTTTCTTTCGTAGCACTGAAATCCGCTCAGTGTATACTTATGCAAGCTATAAACATTGGAAAAGCAGTAATTTAAATTAAAATAAAATACCGCACAATCCATTCATCCTCGGATATCGGGTAAAATATGTGAAAACTCAAATTCCGCACGATATACATAATATTCAAATTAATCTTTATTCCACCGTTGCAACGCTTCATTAATCAACGTAATGGAATTTATGCAAAACATTACTAATTATAAACGTCTAATGTCCGTCTGTTTATCTATCTATGCGTCTATCTATGTGTCTATTTATTCGTCTATTTATGCGTCTATTTATTCGTCTATAAGTCTGTCTGTCACGATCCCGTTATTTTTTCGTTTAATTGCTGGCGAAGAAAAAAAAAATACTTTTTGATATGTTGTTAGGTATGGTGCAAAACGTCGAGAAAACATGTTCCGGGGTTAGATATTGTTCTGAAATAAGGGAGTTATGGGTCAAGAAAGGGTCGAAATTGAAAATTGTCCAAAAGTCAGTTAAGATGACGTCTTAGAGACTTGGTTGGGGAAGCAAAGTCTTAGAGTTTTTGATGGGCTACAACTTTGTAGAAGAAAGTTTTTTGATCCGACTTCATGCGGAGGAACTAGGCAGCAAAAACTGTTAAAATTTTGGGGTTTCCTCACTTTGTTGTTAGGGAACTTTTGTTGTTGGACAAAGTAAAGTTAACTTTTGAATGCCAATCGATAGTGGAGGCTTGGGGCAACAAATTTGCTGAACAATGTTGGATGAAAAAGTTTCATACTACCGAGCTATAGGTCATTATTTGGCGATTTTATCCAGAGCTGGAGCACTTATTAACCAATATCTCGGCCGGTAGTTGTCGGAATGAGGCAATTGAGGTGTCAGATGAAAGGTTTCGGAAGTGCGAAGGTAGCGGAACCGATTTTAAGAAAATCGGTTGAGCGGTTCGGTGTTCAGGGTCGGTCAAAGGAGGCAAAAATGGGCAAAAATTTGCTCCGCTGTCCGAAAATTACTGGAAAATTATTTTTGATATGTTGTCGGGGATGGTCTAAAACGTCGAAAAAACATGTTCCGGGGTGGGTATTGTTCTGAAATAAGGGAGTTATGGGTCAATAAAGGGTCGAAATTGAAAATCGTCCAAAAGTCAGTTAAGATGACGTCTTAGAGATTTGGTCGGGGAAGCAAAGTCTTAGAGTTTTTGATGGGCTACAACTTTGTAGAAGAAAGTTTTTTGATACGACTTCATGCGGAGGATCTAGGCAGCAAAATCTGTTAAAATTTTGGG
>CM055405.1:7438042-7470957 GCA_029228625.1 Pseudolycoriella hygida | reverse complement strand
GGGGGAAGTGGAATACGGGGAGTGGAATACGGGGAAATAGAATTCGGGGAAAGTTGAATACGGCGAACTTGGAATATGGGGAACTTGGAATGCGGTGAACGTTGAATACGGGGTAAGTGGAATACGGGGGAAGTGGAAAACGGGGAACGTTGCATACGCTTCACGGAGGAAGTGGAATACGGGGGAAGTGGAGTAATTTTGCGGCAAAGAAAGTATTTTGATTTATAGTACCTTTCTCGCCCACTTTGATTTTAGTATTATTAGCGGTAATATCAACGAAGTGATATAATGACATGAAACATTACGCATCATTATTTAAAACGGAAAAAAATATGCTTTGACTCTCTGAATAGACAACACGCGAAAATGATAAAGAATGCGTAGCCCCTAGGGGCGGGAGTTCGGCTAGTTTTTATATATTTAAACAAAATTTGATAGCATGCCGCTTACACAAGGAAAAGTGTATAAAATTCGAGGAAATTCATCCGCAACAAAATACCAGCTATTTTTGCTGTTTAGTTATTTTGCTAATGGAAATGCCTGTGCAGGAATTATGTCAGATTATGTTCTTTAGTTCTCTATTCAAATTGCAATGAACTGGACAAATTTGACGTGCTCTGCTAATTGAAAGGGTAAATAATTTCGGACTAAGTTTAGAAAACCCCCAATTGGGGTTAGTGTATACGTCTTCAAAATTTTCTAAATAGTTGAAATTCTTAATCCTTCCTAACATCCATAAATCACATAAATGGCCAACGAGTAATGTGCGTTTCCTGTTGTATGTACATACAATAGCTTATTTTACGATCCATCACACCTTGTATTTTACGCAGCACGTTTAACTTCGCGCCGTTACAGTTTTCACAGTGTTGTTATCGTCTCTGGTTTATGCCCGACAAGTTCATTTTATTTTTAAGTTAACGCTCATCGGTTTAACATTTCGTTTTTAAGAAAGTGCACATGTTACGGATATCAGATTTCGTTTTACATCTTTTGTCATAAACGAAACACGTTAACATTTTATTCGATTTTTCTTACATTATTTGCCATAAAAACTAACCTTATCGGTGATGGAATGACCTATACGTCCATAAGCTTTCACATAAGCTCGACATTGAGTACAAAACTTTTGAACTTTCCAAAACGTAATTATTTCTTCGATTATTCATTGAAGTATAGTAAAAATATTTCATCTGTTACCGTGAAGGAAAATCCGACTTAATTTAACTTTGAATCCATCATCATCAACATCGACATTTATTGACCATAAAATATCCTTCGGTGGAGACCATACCACCCACCAGAGAGTTCGTCTAATGTGAGCCCTCTAACTTCTAAATCTGATTTAATGGAAATGTGGTTGAATAAAACCATAAGTTCAATAAATAATAATTGTTCTGACAGACATACACAGTATGTGGCCGGGATTTTTATTTAGTAGCAATAGGACTACCTCGAACTGTAAATCCTTAGACTGTGTGCTATCTTCCGATTGAGTCTGATTCTTTATATGATTTTAAATTTGATTATCTACCCACTTCAAATGTTCTTATTTTATTTCCTAAGCCAATAATGTGAACAAATGAGTTTTTCTTGTAAAAACTTCGGTTTATTGATTTTGCATAAGAACCGGTCCTTGATATTTTGTCAAGCATTTTATTGGAAGAAAAGAGTTACAAAAAAGAAGAGACTGTTGAACCAAATAACTAGAAAAGGGCCATAAAAAGTATATGTTTTTTTAATGTTGTTGATGACAAAAAATCATTTTCGTGCTTAAAATCATGGGTCTCACAGCTCATGTAGCGCTTTAGATCGGCCCTTAAGTTAATAAGTTCTAGAGGATGTTGAGAGAAGCATTTTCTCATTTTTTGGCGTAGCTTTGGGTGTAGGAACTATGCCCAATTAACCAGAACGGAAATTCGTTCGGACAAATAACAATGAAAGCTTTCAAAAGCGGAAGAATTTGGTTGATTGGGTCAGTTGTGTAAAAAAACTTGTAGCGATCTGAAATTCTTTGACCAGACATTACATTTTTCTGACGTCATATTTGTGGCATCATTTTTATCACGTCATTTTTGTGACGTGATTTTTATGATGTCATATGTGTGACCTAATTTTTATGACGACGTACGGACCGGCAGGAAGGGTGAAAATATAAAGTAGCTACCGCCACTTAAACGTACGTATAAAATAGAGTTAAGAAATATTTGGGGAAATGCTCAAAAGATCTAATAAAATTTTGTAAAAGAAAAAACTCCGTAGAGAAGTAGTTGAAATGAATGTATTGGTAGAAAAGTATCGGTGATTCATCATTTTTGATCGGTAAAGTTGAATTTTTTTAACGGTCGAATATAATATACTAACAGGCAAGAGTTGTTTTAATAAAGAACTCACACCGAAAGGTGCTAAAGTAGAGCATGATGATGAAGATGACTACCCTAAACTTCATAAGGAACCGTACGGGCCTCAGACAGCGTCCTTATGATTATTAAATGTCAGCCAGTCGCTATGTGTTGCTTACAAATCTCATTTTTTTTAAATTCAATAACATTTCGCGCCTCTTCGTTGAGTTCTTTATTTTATGATAGAAGTGAAAACCGCCCAAAAGTGTACAATAACAAATTGCGCAACCCCTCGCAATAAGCACGATATAAAAATAAGAACCACAGCAGCACGCGTGTATCCTTACTTGAGATAAAAAAAAAATCATAAAAAATTCGCCAAAGATTTTTTTCTTGTTATCGCTGTAATAATTTATCTTTTAATGGTACTTTATCAAAGCAGAAAATGTTTCTTTGCCATTCTGCTGTAGTAACGACTGTTCATAAAATGTTTGAAAAAAATAATATTTTCCTTTTTTTCAAAATCAATATGTGAATTCGGAACTGCCAAGCAATAAATTATAACTCGTTAAAGTATCATTGGATTTTTTGTACTTACTTTTGAATTAACTTATCAATCGAAGTTAAAATGGTTGCCTTCAACCATCGCCCCTTTGAAAAAGGCAATTTATAACAATTATCTATTTTGTGTGAGGTAAGTGAAAGTAACGGCTTATCGGAAAGTAACTGGACTAATTTTGAAATGTCAAGAACAGTTATGAAATATTAATGAACTTGTAATTTTTTATTTGAAATACGTTGTACTGTGTCTACATTATCATTTCTAATTAAAAAATTCCCAGTTTTGAAGATGAAAGTCACCGAAATGGAACACCTTCGAAAGCGAATATATTCGATGTTAGAATTAAGGCCAAAAAAAGACGTCGTCAAGCATTTTTTGAACGAAAAGATACCTCGATCAACTATCTATGCAGTTATCAAACGATTCGGGGCTAACCTCACATTCGAAAGAAAACCAAAAAGTGGCCGGCCATCTAAATTCAATCGAGATTCGTTACGAAAATTGAAGAAAAACCATGTTGACAAGATTGGTGTTTCTCAAAATCAATTGGCACGTAATTTTAACGTTGCTCAATCAACAATTTGTGCAAATTTGAAAAAGGTTGGCATCAAATATCGTAAACGAATAAAAGCACCCAAATATACCAAAAAACAGCTCGAGCAAATTCCAAAAAAGTGCGAAGAACTTAGAAAGTTTTTGAATGGTCGCCAGAAAATGTTGGTGATTGACGACGAAAAGTATTTCACTTTCTCCAATTCGTCTATGGCTGGAAATCGAGGTTTTTATACTGAAAACATTCAGAACACGCCAGATAACGTCAAGTATGCTGGAAAAAAGAAGTTTGAGGAGAAGGTCCTTGTTTGGTTGGCCATTTCGAAGATTGGCTTTTCAAAGCTCTTCATCACACCCACCAAGGGTTTTGCTGTCAATGCAGACATATACATCAAAAAATGTTTGCCAAAAGTGAAAAAACTAATTGACAGCAGCCGTAAAAAGTACGTTTGGATCTTTTGGCCAGATCTTGCAAGTGCCCATTATGCAAAAAAGTCCATTGAATGGTTGGGAGCTCAAAACATCCGTTTCGTGCCAAAAGAGTTGAACCCTCCCAACGTTCCCAAAGCTCGTCTTATCGAAGACTTTTGGGGTATTTTAGCTGGTAAGGTATATGAAAGTGGATGGGAAGCTAAATCAGTGGACAATTTGATTCGCAGAATTAAAATAAAGGTTAAGGAGATTGACATGTCCTTAATTTGTAGGATGATGAACGGCGTTGAAGAAAAACTAAAAACAATCGCTGAAAATGGACCATTCGCTGTAATTTAAAAGACATTTCTGTTGTATTTGAAGAACATTTCCATAATCCAAAGCATTGAACAAAATTCATTTCAATCAAAAATCAAAATTGGCATTTTAAAATTTGTCCAGTTACTTTCCGATAAGCCGTTATTGTACTGACAACGTTCCACTTGAAGGGAATTATTTACAAATATTTTCCTAATCCACTTTCCCAATCATAATGCCACTTAGTTCATCAGTATATCAATGGAATTCGTATACCATTATCCTTTCTTCGACATCGAACAAATTTATTGAATGTATGAATGCTAACCCATAGCCTAAATTTATAAGAATTTAAACATGCCGTAAAACACCTTAAATTATGACCCTTTTTCCCTATAGGCTCCATCCAGTGAGTGTAAATAAATCCTTGCATAATACTGTTTGTACAGAAGCGATTTTTCAATATTATTGCAAATGCTGTAAGAAGCAAATCAAGTCGTTCGTATTTAATGTAACACCGACGAAAAAAAGTTTTTTTGACGAAGCAAAAAAAAAAAAGGTTTTAAGACATTTTGAATTGATATGCGATATACGAGTATAAGAAATATATTTCTTTGAACATAGAGGTAGCAGCATACAGCAATCGAATCGGTAAAAATTTGGGATAAACAAATAATGATTGGTAATTCGAAAACCTTTTCTTTTGTAATACTATAGTCTTACGTGATATCGATGAAAGGATGTAGGACGATCCCAAACGCAAATATTGCGTAAGATTTTGGGTGAAAAATAAACTTTGAAATTGAACAAATAGATGAGGCCGGTTGACTTGTAATTTGTTCAATTTTATTTAAAGTGGCATTCCAACTTTGGAAGCAAATAAAACACGAAACATCGTATAATTTATGCAACTTCTTCTGTAACTAAACGAATAACGAATGGTGTCTTAAGTATTCAATAAAAATACTTTTAAAAACCCTTTTCTCAGCAGATGGCTTTAGATGGGTTTAGATGGGTCGCTCACGTAAGAAAATAGATTTGACATAGGTAAACTCCAGGCTACGATGGGATGCTATTCGTGTGATATCAAATGGAAGCTGTGTATATTTTGCGTCGGCTCAAAATAATCTAACCCCAATGCCAAGAAATGAAATTATAATTGTTGAACGGATTTTGGTATTTTTTGCAAGCATTTTTTATGATAAAACAAAAGACAACACGTAGCAAATGTGACAACCGTAAAACCTAATGGAATACAAAACTGAATTTTTTTTACATTTTTTTTCGGTATCTATAACCAAAGTAAAGAAAATTTACGATTACGTTTAGTATGAGGGGCAGATAAACATAGAAAATCCTTTTGTGCTCAAAAGAAGATCCTTTTAAAAGAAAATTCTTAAAATCGTAAAAAATCCTTCAAATTTTCAGAAAATCCATCAAAGAAAATGCTGATCCGAATGAGAATCATTAAAAAAATAGCTATTTATTGGCATTGGTTAAAAGTAATTTTCATTCTTAAGACGGAAAACTGCTTTTTTCGACCTATTGTAAAACAGAAAAGCAGTTTTCTCAACCCTCCGAATGAAAAATATTGTAAGAAACTCAAAAAAACATATGTTTTTGACTGTGGTGTGATTGCAGCCCTTGGCTTCGCTGCATACCTCACACTCGTCAAAAGCATTATGTTTTTCCTAGTTACGTAAATAACTATTTTCCTTGTACAATATGGAGTCTGAAATTTCGTTGTACTTACCCCACTAAATTCAAAATGAACTTCTAATGCCTTCCGAAGTTAACATAACTCTCTATTGCCACACCAAGTTGATTTAAATGAGGCAACACTACGAAAAATGAGAGAATTTCTCCGAACCAACCAATTTCACAGCATAATCATGGTCGCATGACCCGAAAGCTTTGAAAAAAATCAATTTGGTGTAGACGAATGTGGCAAAGTCATTAATTTGTGAGGCATCAAACAAATCGCAAAGTACAACGTCAGAGACATGACAAGACAAGACATGATATGAAACAAATAGTGTCATAAGAAGAAATTTTCCCAGTCCAAACAACTTGAGTCAAATAAATCCGTTCTAAATCAGATCTTCATAGTAATTTTTATTGGGAGTTCAGATCCATGAGACAGCGTTTTTCGTATTTTATGGTGCCGAAATGTCAAATGATGACGAAATTGTGACAAGAACAGTAAATATAATCCTCTGAGGATTTTTTTTCCTGTAAATTATTTTGTACCCAAAATATACGGTTATCTGCCGGTTATTATGGTTTTTTTTAATTTTTTGCTTAGGAAAATTCAATATGGCGCTGTTTTGGCTGCTGGCAGACATTTTCGGATGATCCTAAAAAATTCTGCTGACCAAATTCTAAAACTTTTCCGAAGAAACAAACTCTCTAGGTATTGTCACTCCTTCGCTAAAATTCGAAAACTCCAAGCTTTACCTGAAAAACTGTCAAAATTGACCAGTTTTTGACATGCCACGAATTTTCCTGGAAAAGCGGTTTATGAAATTTTTCATTTGGGGCCGGGACTGACGTTTCATCGGCTGCCTCGTCCTCGAGATCGAAAATTATTAATAGATAGATAGATACATACATAGATACCTAAAAACCTACAGATCACAAAAAAAGTTTATATCTACAATAATGAGAACAATAGAAAAATCGACGGACCATAGAAAAATGTCATTTTCAAACCTCGATATCTCAGGCAATTTCCAACCGATTTTGATGAGTCTGGGCTCGTTGGAAAGCTGCTGCGACGTGGAGGGGGAGGGGCGAGAGTAAAAAACTCAAAAGTTTGCGTGACTTGTCCCAAAGATTTGTTATATTTTCGAAATTCGCTTCCGCGAGAAAAAGACATAATAGATGACGCCCTCAAACACCCTTTATTAAAAATTCGTTTATAAAAAATTTTGACGAAATCCCATGAAATTTTGATAGTACATTACGCTGTTGCTTACAAACATGTTTTTCGATGAGTCAGTGGCTTGTTTAATCCCACTAGTCAACATAGCAATTTACAAGCAAATTATTTCGATGTGTTAGAGGTCACATTTCTTAAGTAAATGAGAAGGAATGAGAGCTCACTTTCTTCGATTTACACAGTTAATGTCTGTTTCGGAATTCCTATATCCGTTTCTCTATAGTCCGAACGGAAAATTACAGTCTGACAAATGGTTATATCGTGATTTCTTGTCGTTGTTAATGTTCAATGTCCAATATCAATAAATTTAAGACAGAACCGTAACCAAAATGTTTTTCTTTCCTTTCAGATTATGGCCTGTAAATGCGATCGTTACGGCACTTACAATTTCGCTTGAAATCGTTGCAAAACATTAAAGCATACAATCAAGAAGGGACAAATAAATAACTATCAAAACTCATAGAAATACCAAACGACCAAAAAGTCCAGAGAAAAAAATCATTGGCAAAATTGTAGTAGCGTATTTTCATTTAATTTTAGTTTCTTCCACAACGAAAAGAAAACGGATATTTATATCAGATTCAATGGACGAATAAAACGAAAAAACATTAAGCACATCGCAGATAAATAAGAAAAGGAAAGCCAGAAGATAATAAATGCCTGGTCTTCTATTAAGTGCAGCCAATATGACGACGGAGAAATTATTGCCAATGGTAGAGGCAACGACAACAGCAATTCCGATATCCAAAACCACAACGACCATAATAACAAACCTTTCAGCAGGATCTCATGGGCAAAATAAAAGACCAACAATAATTATATATCCAACTGGTGAGCATTGAGCTTCAACTTACGCGAGATATGCGAAACGATATCCTTTTGTATATTTGCTAAGGGATTTTCTCTTTTCGTTTCTTTTTTGTTTTTTCTTGTTGAATTTTCGTTTTCACTTCTATTTCCTTTTTCAATTATTATCTGGAAATTTATTTCCCAAATAAAGGGTAATGTTCTTTTTTTCAGTTAAAATTTAAAAAGGTATTTTTATGCCGTCAGCGACGTTAAACATTTTATTCTACAAAAAGAACAGACGTAATGCCTTCTATGTGGCGGCGTTTGTATTTTGCATTTCTTGTTTCTAGTGATGAATATTTTATTCATTCCGTTGTCATAGCGTCCGTCTTTTCACAGAAATATGTATAGCCGCTAAAAGTTTTCAAAATGCATCTTTCCGGCAACCCGATTATTGGATCAAGTTTTCCGCCTAATATCAGTTGTGCATAATGTTTACTTTTTTTCCCCTTAAATATAATCGGAAATTAGGAATCAAGTTCGAAGATGAGCAAAGAAAGGGAAGGTTCCGGAGATATGCCAAAATTTAGATAAATAGATAAAGCGGTACAGTGACGAAAGTCATGATATCGGGACAACTGATGTCAATTTAGGTGACGCTGATTTCAGTTGCTTTCTAAGAAGGAAAAACAAGGACTTGCTTCACACATCTCTTTTGAAAAGGTTGAATTAGCCTTTACAAAGTGCATCAAGCTCATGGTTCACTTTTTCTCAAATACAAATATTTTCATTGCTGGATAAACCAGAATAAAACTTTAAACGTAGTAGATGTCGAGTTATTGGTTGGCTTGGATGGATAAATAAACAAGACGGAACAGAGCGAAACAATAACTTTTTCATTGTTCTTCTTTTGTGCGCACTGCTAGACGCTATGTCTGTTTATGCGAATATTTTTTACAATCTTTGAATGGAAAACATCATATTTTTCGCTCTAAATGAAGCAAGAAAGAAAATGCAGTATGATAGACTCGCAACCAGAAATACATTCGTTATTCAACTGCTGCGTTGTATTGATTTGGTAGTTCGACTCAGAAGATGCACTTGCACTTGTACTGTGAGAGTATGACCCTTACACAAATCACAAAGAAAAAGCATTAACTGGGGTAAATGCACCAGTTATCGGCCATGTAAAAGTCTCCGGCCAGCACCAGTAACCGGTCATATTTCAATCCAAAAAGTCACCGATTCCATGAAACTCTTGTTTGGCCAGACACTACTACATGGCCGATAACTGCTGCATTTACCCTATGAAGGTAAAAATTTGCTCTGAAATAACATCGCAAACAAACTTGGAATGCGATGATTTTTCAAAACCACTTTCGAACTTCATGCTCAAATTTTTTGAATTCTGATTCATCTATTATTCGTGTAACAGTCATCCTTTCACAGTACATGAGCTTTAATTTTGAATAATTTGTTATTTACGGCGGATTCTGTTTTATTTGACAGTTTGTATTTTTGTAATGCGCTCTTAAAAGAGCGTGTCAGATATTTTGACAGTTCTATGTTTTGCGATGTTTTCTCATTGCATATTTCTAAGACAATGATCATTAATTTTAAATTCCAAAACATCTACTGCTTGCATAACACATCCCTTTATAGATTCTATGAATCAGAATATATAATTATTGAGTCTTAGCGTCAAAATTTGATCTGAAAAAACATCGCATTCGTCGAGTCCTTGCGATGTTTTTTCAGATCAAATTTTGACACTAAGACTCAATAATTATATATTCTGATTCAGATAATCTATAAAGGGATGTGTTATGCAAGCTGCCTTAGAAATATGCAATGAAAAAAAATCGCAAAACACAGAACCGTCAAAATATCTGACACGCTCTTGATACAATCGTAGACAATTATTTGTATCGTGAGGGGCACATCTTCTGGCTTCGGCTCTGGTTCAACGACCAAAAATTTAGCTTAATAAATTGAGCAATATTATGCTATAAGGTTGTAAGTCACAGAATCTCATCTCATCTTTAAATTTGACATTTAGAGCGAAAGAACGTGACAGAAAATAGGCTTACTTGATTATTGCAAAATTACACTCAATTAAATCCTAAAAAGCAATCTAGTCAGTCAATCGTCGACTCTCGAACAGTGAATATAGCCACTAAATTGAATTATTTTATCAACAGTGAATAATCAAAACTCGACTACCTATAACGTAATCCAATTTTCGAATCAACTATGTTGTGTTTACCATTCCACTTGAATGCACTTAATTTTTGAGTTCTGGTCGAAAACATTAACATCCTATCAAATATTAGACACAAGTGATATTTTTAGTTGGACAGAATGAAAAACATCTGAAACGGATATGGTCAAATCGTAATTCCCGTTCGTAACTACTCCGCTCAACAGGATGTGCGTCATTTTCGTTGATTTCACACTATCACACTAAATAGACTTTACACTTCGCACAGAATACACGTCGTATCATTCGACTTTTCAGATCTTGTCGACAGTGGAGTTAATATTACGTCTAATAAAGGGAAAAAAGCACCGCTAAAAATTTCTCATCTCGTCTCTTCATAATGTTAAAATTATATGTTCATGATTAAAGATATCCAGTTGATTTTTTTATTTCAAATGACACAATTTTCTTAGTGCTACGCGCTTTCAGAGTTTTCAATGTTCAATTGTACGACATTTTTCTGACATTCTTTCCATGACATCCCTTTAATTTAATCATTTCCCATCTTATTATTTCACACGAAACTCAATAAAGTTTCGCATGTAAAACCCAAAAATTAGACAAATTACAAAGTAAATAATAATGTCTCTGCCTGTCACTGGGGGTTTGGTATCTACATTATGTATTAAGCTGATGGTATACTTAGCCCAGTTTCTCAATGAAAATGTATTCTTCAACACAGTACGGATAACAGCAGGAAATTACTCTTTTCCTAAGATAATTTAATTATTTTGAGTTAATGAGTGTGTTCAACTTTGGTAGTCAGTAGGTGTGAGCGTTGTATTTGTGCAACTAATGTTACGAAATAATATTACAAATGCTATTTAAATAATTTGAGTGAATTTCGTTTTATTTGCTTGGGGAATGAAAGCTAAAGCGACCCATGAACTTAAAGTTACACCACCGCACCGGTGAGGATTGAGTAATGGATTTGAAAAAACATTTTCTTCTTTGAAATAATTATTACTTCATATTAATCACTGCTGCGGTGATTAAGCTCGCAAAGTACGGAGGTCGTTCTGTCAAGCTTTTGTTGTTTTAAAGTTTTTTGAGACGTATCAAATCCATAAAATCGCACATTTGCCCTCCACGGATAAATAGAATACTTTTTACTATATGCCCTAGAGTATGAGTACTTAATCAAGTGATGAACAGTGCACATAATTGCGAATGAATGTCACTAAAAGCAGGCGGCAAGTTTGCACCAGCACAACGGTGTAGATAGTAAAACATCATACGATACAATGAATATGTTTAATTCGATGTGTACTAACACTCAGACTGAAACTGTCTTATAAAATCTATTTAATTTGCCCATCACGTGCCGAGTCTATGCAGTCAAGCGCCGTAGCTGTGAATACAAGAAATTGATGTTCATAGCAATAGGCCATTGTCTTAATCAGCAAGCAATACAACATTGAAACAGAGTCCAGAAAATGTGTTGGGAAGATTATGTTGTGAAAAATATTTCATAAATTTGTCCATCCCCGCTATAATTACGTGATTATATCCCTTTTGTTATAACTAATGTATTGCCATAAAGAAATATGAATGCTATAGTCCGGAAAATTATACGTCAGCCTTTTGTTCATTAAGGAACCAAATTCACGTATGAGCACGACGGACATGGGCGCCGATTGAAAAACGGTGGCGGCGGCTAGCCGAAAAATGGCGGTAGGCTGCGGCGGCGATGTCGGCTCAAGCCGGCTTAAAACGGCGGCTGGGTACATTTTTGAATTTTTTCAAATTATAACAAAAAATAAAGATAATTCAAAAATTTCTAAAATAAAATTTAGAATATAATGTCAAATATTTAGAAACTTTAGTTGTGTTATGATATCCTCAGTCGAGAAGCGTGAGTGCCCTTCATGCGTTTGTAGCTCTAGTACGTATTAATAGTCCTAGTGAGAACGAATCGCTGTATAGTTTGAATTTTGTTTAGTAAGATCACAAGGCACGAAGCGTTTACTATACTGTCACAAAATGCCGCATAAGACCAATATACAAAGACAACAAAAAAAAAAAAACAAAATAGGTTTATCCATGTTGTGAAAACTGCTCAAAATACAGTTAAGAAAACCCGAACGAAGTTAGAATTGGTCCCTTCTTCTTCTTGGCATTTCGCTTTTTAACGAAACTATCTAAAAATAATTTTTACCGAAATATATATGATACAAAATCCAATATGGCGGCAGGCGGCCATTTTGTTAGCATCCCAAGAACACTGCAAGGGTTTTACGGCTTTCATTTCCCTTCAAACAAAACCATCAACATTGATGAAATTTTGTATTTGTGTTTGTATTTTAGAGACTCCACTAACAGCTTTTTATAGCCAATAACAAGTGTTGTCTGGACCACCGGCTTAACGTGACTTCCGAACCACGTGTCAGAGTAATGCGAATGTAGCGACTTATTCAACTACTCCAAGAATTGTGAGGCGCATGATTATTATCTCGCCTAAATGCAGGCTTAGATATTTCGTACACAGATTCATCGTATATGGGTTACGTCATACGATTCATTCAGTGAATACGTCGTTATGGGCACCATACACTCCACAACTACCCAACTTTTGAAGCTTGAGTGAGCTTTAGGACGTTATTAATGCGCTAAACTTCATAGGAAAATTCCATGAAAAATTTTTCCGACCCGGGATTTGAACCCTGATCGTTTTGGTGGAAGGCCAGTAGCTAACCACTGTGCCACCCCGTCCGTCTAGTCTACACTCTACTACACTCCTTTGCTACATAATAACTAAATACGAAGACTACCTCGACAAATACTTAATCTGAGGATCGTCACCACAAGTGCCATGAACCATGAACCAATTTTGAGAAACTTTTTTCTTGAGATCAATAGCTTAAGGACGGGACGGCTCAGTGGTTACCAACTAGCCTTTCATCAAAATGAGGGTTCGATTCCCGTGTCAGACAAATTCTGCTTTACTCCGATAGTATTGCACACTTCGTGGGGTGCGGTTCGGAAGTCGTCTTAAGCCGGTGGTCCAGACTGAACTTGTAATTGGCCGTAAAAAGCTGTTAGTGAGATCTCAAAACAAACAAAACTTACAAAATTTGCCAGAATGGAACTCTTTTGGACCTAATTTCAAGGGTTGGGATAAATTACGATTAAAAAAATTTACTATTTTTTGATGTTGTTTTTTAAATTTGCGGAAGTAACGCTTTTTTTTCCTTCTAGCCGTTTTCAGCCGGGTATAAAATACCGGCGGCTCGGCTGGGTCAAAACGTGTCGGCGGCGGCTAGGTCGGCGGCTGATTTTCGGTGACGTCCATGTCTGAGCACGGGGTGTCACTAAAAAATTTACATGGAATTTACACAATTTTTTGGCGTTTTTGAATTTCGTCTACATTTTATAGATGCCGTTTTTTCATTTTCAGTTTGTTATAGGATTCGGCAACATCGACAAATGTGCGCTGCATGGCCGAATCGAGTTACAAATCGATTGTTTCTTCTTCGGCAATAATTCATTATGAATGAATATTGGATGAATAAGTGAACATCCCCAAGCGTATACAAAAAAACACCAAGAACAAACTTTAATATCGATTCAAATAACCATAACCTGCCATATCTTAACAAAAGTGGTTTTCATCACGATTTTTATTGTGCGGTCGTTACCTTAGAATCTCCGTTGGCAACCAATGAACTTTGTGTAATACTACACGATAGAAATATAAAAGAACAAAAAAATCCTTACAAAGGGATTGCAAGAAAAAAAAGATTCAGTTTTTCATTCTTCACCCTCTTATCATTTGTGATGGAATGTTGAATTATAGTTTCAACATATAACCACATACAAATAGAGGTATCACATGGGGACGAAGCAACGTAATAAATAATCTAATCCCACAAAATTACTCATAATATAAGATATAATATTCCACTCACGTTGCTATGGTTCATAAAAATATAAAAAAGTTTATTTTCTCTTCTTATTTCCCACTCGCTTCACTGTCATGAATGAAAACACTACGAACGGCATACAAATTTTTAAATATTTTTTGAAAAGAATTTTTTCGTATGAAATTGTTAGAAATGGAAAATTTTATTGTACATGAGACCACAAAACCGTCACCGCAAATACGGTGAATTGAGTTTTAGACATTTTGATGTGGTTAAATTTACATTAAAAATGATGCCGGGTGTTAAAATTTTATTTTTCTTCTCCATCTTCTTTTCAATTTTTTTTTATTTACTAACTGTGAATTTATTTTCTATGTTTCGTTTCTCGGAAAAGTGTACTTGAAACGAAAATGAAAAAGGTACTCTTGAATCGTCTAAGGATGGGTGGTTGATAGAAATAACACGTTCTGTAATAATATCATCATGCTGTGATCCGTCGACTAATGTAGCGTACTTCGTCTTTTCAACAACTGCATAAAATCACAGAAGTTCAGAGTTTGTAACTCAATAGCATGAAACGAAAACTTTATTGGATTTTCATAGAATAGATTTTAGCACTAGTGTAAATTGATGAAACTTGTTTCTTAATGGTTTTGTGTCGTTGCTGAAGACATATTTTTTTGCATAAATAGGTACTGAGAGTGTATACTAGAGGTCAGCGGACCGCTCGAAACTCGACTGAAAACCTGAATCATTTTGTCGAGTCAGGTCAGGTAAAGTTTTTGATTTAGTTTTTTTGTCGCGTCGGGTCGGGTTTTCATTTTTGTTTTTTTCGAGCCGAGTCGGATTTGAAGACTTCAACTAACAAAACCCTACCCCACCCGAAAAAATAGATTTACTCTCAAAATTTAGTTAAGAAAACATTTCAAATCTAATCTTTTTAAAAAAGTTCGGGTCGGGTTTGATTTTTTATTTTGATTCGGGTTCGGGTCGGGTAAGAATTTTTTTTCGGATCGGGTTCAGTTTGGGTCTTGTCGGATTGAATTTTTATTTTGCTTCGGGCTCGGATTGGTATCCATTTGGAAAAAAGGTCGACCCGCACACCTCTGTTGTAAACCGTAACACAAATAGCTCGTTAGAAGGAATTAGGGCGGCACAAATCAGATCCACCGAATTCCGCAAAAACAAAATGTAAAAATTAGTATACTTAAGCCAACAAAATGAGAAAAATTGAAAAAATCAGTGAATTACTTAGTATGCCCCCGAGAACCTCTTTTTCGTCGCGAACACGCCCGGTCACGCTTTTCTATATTAATGGCTATTTGTGACTTTCGCGTCAGTTTTAACGATATTGTCGAGTTGGCAAGTATATTGTACGAACTAATCTCTTCCCGCTACTCTAAATATAGGCGAATTGCGCTCATAGCGTTAGTGTAAATATATTTTACGATACTTTTTATTCGAAAGAAAAAACAAAAGTTTTTGCGAAAATTATAAAACAGCTAACAGCATCGCAAAATCTCATTCATCATTCACAACGAACCTTGTAGTTTCCACAGGTGGCATATAGTTTTCTGACCTAAATGTTAAAAAGGTATTCGTTTGTTATGCTATTTATAGGTGAGCGATGCAAACTTGTTGAGCAAGTAAAATGTCATTTGATGCGGTGTATTCTGAGAAAAATGTTATATAGTACATAATATATTGACACAGAAATTTTTCGCAAAGCTTTTCGGAAACAAATATTGAAGATCGTCAAATTGTTAAACATACCTCACCTATAAATATTATAACTGAAACAGATCCCATGTGTATTTTGCCATATTACACAAACATCAAAATAATGAAAATACTAAGCGAAATGAAATTTGTAAGACATTCCCTTAGATATAACGAAATAAGAAAATCGATTTATTTATGCTAATAGTAAAGAATGTCTATCAGGTGTCAGGTGTTATATTTTTCTTATTTGTCATGTTCTTTTCCGCCTTAAGACGTTTATTATTGTCAATCGATTTGAAAAATAATAATAAACCTGCATCATAATTGATTAGTTATGAACCCTAAGAATGATGAAAATTAAAGAAATTGAAGTTAAGATGATAATTAGGAAATTGAGGCAGTTGAAAAGAGTCCATTTTTCTAGTGAAGCATCGAATTTGGTATAATTGGTTAGCAGAGGTGTAAGCAAAGCTGTTCCACGGCGTTTAAGGTGAAAGAGCGTTTGTTGCTTGGCAAACTGCAGACAATTTCTTCCTAGCAAAAACACTCACTATAAAGGAGATTGTGAACTCACGCATCGTTTCCACCAGCTGCCAATAAGAAAATGCAATACCGTTACCCCACACAAAAAATTGTAGGACTTCAAGACCTCCAATTTTTTTTTTTTTTTGAAAATTTTGAAAATTGGCCGAGTGATTTTTTGGTTTTTCCGCCATTTTTCATACGTGAAACGCTGTGAAATGTATCGCAAATTATTTTTTATAGGAGGCCTATTTTATTATATTATTTTGAACAGCAAACGAATTTTTTAGATCGATTTTTGTAGTCGCATGTCCCAATAATTAATTCCTTGAAAAAATGAGATTTCCAAATTTTTCAAAAATTTCCAGAGGAAACTCTTATGACAAGCGTCTACAGAAATCGTTCTTCAAAATTCAATTTTTGATCTCTAACGGGAGGTACGCTTGTGCCGAATAGAACACACATGTGAATAACAGTACGTTTGTGTAGGAGAATTGCGTACTAAATTTGTTTCATCCTCTCCCATACAACTCAGCTGTCATTCACATGTGCATGTTTTACCTCGACTCAGGCCTACCAACTTATCATTTCTCTGAACAAAAATAGGTTTCATAAAACATATTTTTTTACATATCATGGGATACTGTGGTGATCACAGATCAAAGAAACCTTACAAAATTCATTTAATTTATTATAAACATAGAATCCTTTGGATTCTATTAACCCATATAAATACTTGTACATTTCATGAATAAAATTAGATTTGTTTCAACCTTGAATGAAGAAACATCTCTCTTTCAATTGTAAAATAGAAATACCTATTCACTACAAATTGGTGACCCCGACGTTCACAGAACACACTGCTGAACGCAAAACCAAAAATATTTTTGAGCACAAAAGTTTATTGCTTTTGCTCAACAAAATATTTTCAACCAACACAGTTCTGAACAACTAAAATGCAATAAAAAACTAAAATAAACGACTACGGAGTAATAATAAATATTGATAAATGTCTCTTCGGTCAAAAAGAAATCCAACTAAACCATTAAATTCGAAAGTTCAAACAATTTTAAACTTTCCTCTACCGCAAACAATCAACAAATTAAAACGATTTCTTCCTCATGGAGCGCAAACACAAATTCCACTCTTTCCCTGCATGAAAGGAAATATCAAAAATTAAAAAACACTCATTTCTTTTAAAATAAAAAATTGATTTAAAATCAATTTTTAATCATAGAAGGACTTGCAATCCTTGCAAATCATATAAATACGATGTTTCCTTCATTAATTTTGTATTCAATTGCGAGCTTTAAAAGTATAAACACCTTCGTAAAATGGCTCCTTCCAAGCAATTAAATTCTACTAATCAAAATTCTAACCTTTTGCACGAAATTATTTCACACAAGATATAATCAAGAACACGGAAATTCGTCGAACATAACAAGCGAATGTAACGATATGTGGCAAACAGTTTCTCATGCTAGCTTGTCTGTGAGTCATGTAGGGCTGTTGGTATTGTTACATTACGTTGAATTTCGGAACACGTATCAGAAAATAAGAATTTCTTTATTGCCGCTCCGGATGGATGAATTGGTTAAATCGTTGGGCTAGCAACCTAACGATCGCCGGTTCGAATCCACCTCCGGACACATGGGCAATAAAGCCTTTCTTATTTTCAGTTAATTTTTCTCGCTTAATTTTCACCTAAATAAACATTGGGGAAATTATTTCAATTCGAAATACGATGCAACTGGCACAACAATCGCTATCTGGTATTGAACGACAGTTAGCGAAAGAGAATAAGACAGCAGTTAAACCAAAAAATCCAACTGCACAATCATCAACACAACATGAACAATCTACAGGACAGACCCCACGTCGTCAGTTGCTCTATCGCATTTTTAACACCGACATTATTGACAAAATATGTTATTATCACAAACGCTTTGGAAAGGCCGCAGATCTACGCAATTGCCCTGGACCTGAACGTTGCCATTTTGTCCCACCTCTAAGACTTCCATCAACTCACGCAAAAGGATCATCAATTCCATCTTCAACAGCAATACAAACATCAAAATAACGTCAAGTGGTGTAAAGACGAAAAATATAATTACTCCAGCAACAACCACTGTCACGACATCTGCAACTGATTGATTGATTGATATTAATTTTATTGTCTACTTTTTTCAAGCCGACATGGAAAAAGAGTAGTTATGACTGCTGTCATAACCCTCCTTAAAAAACCATGAAAACGTTACAAATCATACAACTTAAAGTAGTATATCTAACACAATCACAGCATAGTAAAAATACAAAGAAAAACACAAAATTCAAATATTCAAATACATAAAGTAAAAAAAATCAAAATATAGCGTGAGCATGTCAAAATATTGCATGAATTCAACAATTGAATTCGAGTCAAAAGAAAAAAAAAATAAAACTTAGAGTTAAAATTGTAAATAAAGAAAAAAGCAAAACAATATGTCAAAAAAAAAAATAAATAAATAAAAATTTAGCAAAATGCGTCGTCGCAAAAAATAAAATAAATAAATGAGAGTTAAGCAAAGAGCGTCGTCACAAGAAATAAAATAAATAAATGAAAATTAAGCAAAAAGCGTCGTCGAAAGTTTGGTCCAAGGTTAAGCAAAGTCGAGCACTAAAGGTAGCTGTTGTCAACAATTTAAGCGTCCATGCGGGTATTTCAACAAGTTGCAAATGAGTCAAACACTGAATCGTCAAGTTCTTGTACACAGTGGCGAAATTTACGTGAGGGTAGGGTTGGATCAACATGCTCCGCTGCCAAATTGAACAAACGACAGGCGAAATTGAATGGGGAGAAAATCTGGTATTCTCGCCTGCATCCATCAATTCGTATCAGTGATGGATTTCGTAGAGCTCGAGATCCGTCATATAGGTTGATTCTATCACGAAGAACTTGAGAGTTTATTTTACCGGTCAACACATCTTGAACGAAGAAAACTGCTGCATTAGCTCGGCGTCTTGTCAAGGATTGCAGATTCAGTTCGGAACACCTGTCAGCGTATGGACGGAGCTGGTAGCTTTCTTTATTCGGGTCGATATGGCGATCATGGTTGGCGTAAAGTACGAACTGTCTTTGTACACTTTCGAGTTTTTGAACATGAACGTCGTGGTGTCGACATTAAATCGGCCATAGCATTGACGTTTGATAAACGAAAGCATGGAATTACCCTTCTTCGAGGCTAGCTCAAAGTGCATATTGAACGAAAAGTCATTTTTATAATTTAGTCCGAGATCTTTTACATCGTAAACTCGCTTTATCGGTTTGCCGTTCATGTGGTATTCAGCCAGTATTGGACAGCGGCGGGATATCGTCATCATTTATCTTCATTCAACTCAAAGCCATTTTTGCAGCACCAATCAAAGAAGTTGTTTATTGATTGTTGAAGCGGGCGAGTGTCGTCAATATTGGAAATGTTATTTTGTACAATCTTTTTATCATCCGCGAAATTCAATCCTTTAGTTTGACCGTGTGTGTCATCTGAGTCATTGAAGAACACTAGGAAGAACATTGGCCCGATAATTGAGCCTTGACCAACTCCGGAGTGTACTTCGATTTCTGAGGAACTTCGATTTCTGAATCGATCCTGAATCGATCACCAAAATTGCTGTGGACATTAAAACGAACAAGTCCCCCGAAATCGCCATCCCAAACGAAGCAATGGACACTAATCTATTTTGGGCGCAAGAAGTTGAAAATGACCTTCTTGATTTTTCAGAATCTGAATAAATTAATTTAAAGAGGGGAAGTATCTGTGGTGATCACAGATCAAAGGAACCTTACAAAAATCATTTAATTTATTATAAACATAGAATCCTTTGGATTCTATAAACCCATGTAAATACTTGCACATTTCATGAATAAAATTAGATTTGTTTCAACCTCGAATGAGTAAACATCTCTCTTTCAATTGTAGAATAGAAATACCTATTCACAATACGATAGCGCTGCGAGCGGCGGAAAAAGCACATTGTCAACAATTTTCAATAAAAACAAATTTTGAGCTCCTACAAATTTTTGTGTTGAGTAATGAGATCTATCTCTGGCGTTCCATTTTCTTGTTGGCAACCCCACACCGCCACTATGCTGCTCCCGTAAACTGAATTTTTGCTATCACATTCTACACGCGGTTGAATGAATTCTAAATCGAGTGCTGAATAGCTTAATTCAAGCATTGTAAACAATTGGATTTTTTTAATAAAATACAATTTTCGTCTATTATCACGAATCTTAGAATCGTTGTCGCAAGCATAATACAAAATATTTACACGTTAACATAAAAAATGTTACGAAATATAATTGCAGTGCTTTGAAAGGCGAAAAATTTATATCTTTAGAAAAAGGCGAGGAAAAAGGTTTATTACTGAGGGAAAGGATGAGGAAAAAAAAGAAAACACATTGTGAAAACCACAATCAACGTCTATTATGCTAACCATAAGGCTCTTATATTATAAAATACATTGTCGTTCTGAACATAATCAAGAAAAAGGGAAGAAAATTCACGCAAATGTATTTAAAAAGCAATTCGCTCATAAACATTGTTCTTAACCTGCTTTTCGTTCTTGCTACTTATCTGTAACTAATGTATACGGTTACAAAAGCTCATAACGTATAATTATGTTCTTTTTTTCATTTCGAGACAAAAGCTGCAAAAAATCACAAAAAAAAACGCAACAGAAAAGCTTAAACACAAACATGGGGTTATTCAGGATGAAAAAAGAGACGCATAGTACAGTAAAGCATATTTTTTCTGTAAATCCCTCAAGACATAACACTGTCTTGTGTCTTGTCTTAAATCTCCAGAAAATAAAAACAAAAACTGCAAAAGAAAAACTAATTTCAGTTTAGCTTAGCACGTAAATCTAACTTTTATATATAACACCACCCACTATTCCATCTTCTTATCTCAGCTTTACACCCATTTAAATGTTAAGCGAGAAATCTACTACGAAAATCAATGTTGTAACGTTAAATATATCCTGGGTTTGGTGCTAGGCGATGTAGAAAGTTGGAAAAGTGAAATATGAAGTTACAGTTAGATTACATCGACCAAGTACATTTAAATGATTAGATCAACTTTACAAGTTTCATGACTGGCTTGTTTGACAATTATTCCTTGGACATCTGCAAGTTTTCTTATTTTTATGAAAGAATTGAATAACAGTTTTAAATTTAATTAAGCCGGAGACGTTTTTACTTGAAACATTTTCCACTCCTTCAATTAGTTAAATTAAACTAAGTTTTTTAGTAAGCAAGAGTTTGTCATCAAATAAAATGCGAAAAGTTTGATTTGAAAGTGGCTAAAGTTATTTTCTACAATTCTCGACATTTGTTAAATAGCGAGTCCTACTTTCTGTTTTCACCATTCCTTTCCCAATCAGACGAAATTTTACTATTTTCAAAATCTCACCTTTATTGTTGGTTTTCGCCTCATTGGGTTTCCGTCCGTCTCTGCACTGACGAAAAGTTGTGACATCACGGGTTTATTCATCTCTTTAAAAGATTTTTCATTCCTCAAGAGTCGTTGCTTTAAAGTGTGCTGCATCAAAATGTTTGAAGATTAAAGCAACATGATAAAATTATACATAACTCTCAGCGATATAACACACCCAAATAAAATATTTCAAACACAATTGATTGATAAAAAATCAAAAACATTTTTGTTGAAAAATGTTTATGGTGTTTTGAAGTATTATTTTATTTATTATTCCTTCAGAACTCGACTTTTTTACGACAATGAGCAACTTTGAAATAAAACGAAAGAAGCCGCGTAAAATGATCCTTGAAAAGTTTTTGCTGTGCTGTTATTTTTCACTCCCCATATGTGACTGGTTTACATTATAGCTTTTGTTTAGACCTGTACGAAGTTCATCGAAAAGGGGTCTTATGCGTTTACAACGACGTTTGTAACTAAAGTCGAATTTTGACCCGGAAGTAGGGGGGAGCATCGATCATGGTCCTTAGATGACGAATCGGCAATGGGTCTAATGAGGTCTTTAGACCCGTAAGAAGGACGTAGTTCTACCACGACCGACGTTTGCACAATAATAATAATAATCCACCGTTACAACACGTCCGGGTCAGAGCTTTTACTCAGATGGATTCTTCTTAGAGATCCTTTATTTACCAAAGTTTTTACTATGTCAATGGTAAATTGCACACATACCTAGTGCATCCTAGAACGACGACGTTTGTTTTCCGACCCGGGAAAAACTAAGAAAATGTCTGTCCGTCCGTCTGTGGTACTTATCGATGGCCACATCAAATAATAGCTCCTTAACCGTGAACATTTCTTTTGCTTCTTAATTCCACAACATTAAGAAATGGCTATCCATTTACTAAGTCATTGACCCGAAAAGAAATTTATTTTTTATCACGCTTTTTAGACCTTCAAACTGGTGTCATTGGAATTGAATTTAGTTGGATGAATCTGAGGAATTGGAGCTCGACCAACAATTGAAAACAGAAAAGTTTGTAATGCACAGTCTTGTGCTTTTAAACTTACGTGTTGTGCTATTTTCAAGATTATCGATTTTATCTCTCTTTTTCAATGTATTTTGTATTCGCAAAATCGCAAAACAGCTCAAATTTTACAGCAAGTAAATTTAAAAGCACACGACCGTATTCAATTAATCCATTGAAATTGTATAAGAAAGTAGCGGTAGAGTAATTTTCTTGACAAAACAAATGTCAGAGTGACAGATGCCACAGTGACAGCTGTCGATTTGAAAGCTGTCACTTTGATAGCCGTCACTTTGATAGCCGTCACTTTGTCAGTTTGACAGCTGTCAAGAAGCGTGCACAGGCAGACAGACAGCCAGAGCATTCCCATAAAGTAGCTACCGCTACTTAATAAGGAGGTTTTGCAGGTGGTTGATTCCGCCTTTCCTACCTAATAAAATTTTACTGAAATCAATGACAACTCAACCACATTTAATTTCTTCGATTTACATTTATATTATTTTATTTGGTAAGTCAGCAAGATAAGGATGTGTTCTTATGAATAGTCAAAGTTTGAAGTCAGATAAATTAAACAATTCTTGTTCTTTGTAAAGCTTGTAATTTCGTAAACTAAGTCAGTTTTAAAGTAACATTTGATCCATTCGATGTAAGCAGTTGATTGTGATTATTTGCCAAGGACTTATGCTTCACAGCCAAGAATTGGAATCAAAAGAGTTTTTTCTGAAAGATATGTACATAAATTAAGTCAGTTTCAAAGAATAATTCAATTGGTCGCTAACGTGGAATGGTTTGAAGACTAATACTAAAAATACCTCCTCACACATAAAATTACCTGTTTCTTTAGCCAAATCACAGGCAGTTTTTCCGTCATTATTTTTAATATTTTTATCGATGTTGTTGTCTACAAGGAATTGCACAGCGTCGGCATAATAGCTCCTGTTCCCTTTTCCTAGGATCATATAATAGGATAGTATAATGTGGGTAATGTAAGCAACTTTTACAAAGTAAATAGAGCTAATCAGATGTCACTAATAGCAGAAACTAATTATTCCTGATTAGGAAAAACCATATGAGCATTTCTCCCCTTTTCCTATGTAAAAATAAAAGAAAATCGTGTAAAATTTTAAGTCAGAACTTTACACCTGGCCGTGTAGTTAGTTGCGAACTAGTGACAGAAAGTGCCGCAAATTTTCATTTAACTACCAAATGCATAAGGAGCCTGAAAGTTTTTCGATTAAACTGAACTTAAACGAAACTTACTGTACTTTGCAATCAAATGTAGCGCTGTGTTACCGTTATTGTCTTGTGTATTTTTGTTGGCTCCGCTATCGATGAGAACCTTTAGTACATCTTTTGTAGCTTCGCGGTGGAGGTAAAAAAAGCACACAATTAAGATCAAGAAACTTAAAAGCTCATTTCAATTTCAAAAATTACCACAAACAGCGGAAAAAGCTAACGGGGTAAGACCGTCATCATTCTTGATTTCTAACTCGGCACCATTTTGAATAAGAAGTTTCGCAACGTCCACTTTGTCTAGAAAGATATTAGTCTGTAGTTGTAATGAACGTTGGGCTGCTGTTGATATACTTACTGAATTCTCCTGTCATATGTAGAGGTGTGTATCCGTGTTTACTTATTTTATTCACATTAGCTCCCTTTTCAATCAGTGACCTCACTATATCCTGCGCTCCTGTTTTATTGATATTTTCATAAATTTAGGATGTAAGACGTCTTATGTCGGGGTTAACTATGGAAAATTTTACTTCACATTTGGGGTAAGCATAACATGTTGATAAGCAATCAAATAACCATGGGAGCCAAATTTGTTGTTGCAAACATTTACATTTTATGTTTACCCCAAGTTTAGCGAGTCAAGTGGCGAGAAATTACCGGTTTTTGCGCCTGAATGAAGTGGGGTATAACCGGAGTCATTTTCAGCACTAATGTTTGCGTTGTTGGCGAAGAGAATGTCTGCAATGTTCAAATATTCTTTCTTCGGGTTGTATTCGCCTCGAAGAGTGCCACTGTTACGAGCTACCCAATGGAGGGGTGTGATTCCATAATTTCTCTTATCCTCTGCGTTAACATTTGCCCCGTTCTCGACGAGCATTTTGAAACTTTTTTCAGCACCTGACGGTAACGTTTAGAAAATGTAATTTGAGCATTGTCTCGAACATTATACTGTGTTCAAGTGGTATCAAAATTCACCATATTCAGCAGCACGATTAATTGCCCAATCATCGGGTTTGGTAACAACTCCTAAATATGTGATAGTATCAATGTGTTTCACACACATTTTGTACACTAGTTCTGTAGTCACATCGTCACCTAACCAAGGAAAAAAAAACATTCAACGAGCATGTTCAACGAACTGGGCTTAAAACTCTAGGCACCTCCTATAAGAGATTCTTCTATGACACGATAGAAACCATCATCGATTTCTATTTCATTTGTTGAATAGTAACTGGACGAATATCTTCGTGTATTCTTTAAAGCGTCTGCGAGATATACAGAATAAAACAGATATCAAAATAAGGAAATAAAATTTTTACTTTTGCAATCATCCACTTTACTTGCTACATCGCCACTTTCGGTTGAGGCTGAAAACAATTAACAGAAATGGATTTTTTTTTAAATATTTTCATTCTGTTACTAGCCGGAGATAGTAAACTGTATGCTCACATTTCGCAAGAGTAACTAAACACGATATAACACACAGAACCACCAAACAATTAGACTTCATTATCACTCCAAATTTGTGACCCGAACCCTACACACAAAATTCAAATCGCTAACTAAAAAAAACGTAGCCGATGATCATTTTACACCCAAACTTCTACATTCCATTATCACTCTGTGATTTACTCTCAGTGACATCATGTTCTCACATTGTTTTAAGAATTTTTTGTTTCTACTCTGATAATAACAAATGGTCAGTGGTTGAGAGATAATTTTTGTATTCTTGCAAAACTCGTTTTAGTGGTCATGTGCTATACGTACGTACAGCAGAAATGATAAACATGTTTGCTGTTTACGGAGTGTCTGCGACCAGTGGCGCTGAGTATGCCTAAACAAAGTCATCAGAGAATCATGAGAAAAAGCTCGGACTGTTCCAGATTTCGTGTCAAAAATCGTTTTCATCACACACACACTTGTTGCTTTCGTTCCAAAAATAGTTTTCACCTCGCTTTCACTACGGCTATGTATACGTGGTGAAAACGATTTTTGGAACGAAAGGAACAAGTGTGTGTGTGTGGTGAAAACGATTTTTGACACGAAATCTGGAACAGTCCGAGCTAAAGTTTTCCTTCAAACTATGAGTAGACGTACCCAGTCCCGGTACCCAATTTTTGCTAAAATAAGTTGTCAATAAAATAAGTTGATATGTATTGCAAAGACATTTGTTATAAATCCATATGGTCTCATCAACTCTGGGTTGAGTTTTAGTACTCCAAAAGTCGGCGTCACTGCATACGGCCAGTTATTACTATTTGGAGTAAGATTCGACCTTTCCTGTGTACGTTTTTGAAAAGAAAGATGCTGAGTAGAATCTAACGAGATCTCTTAGTTCATTTACATGCTTCGGATTAAATTTAAATATTTTTTTCAGAAAAATGATTATAAATACTTTTGTAGTAGGTATTTTTACAAACATAAAATTAACATTCAGCCGACCGGATAATGAGCCAAGATGATTTTGTGTAGCTTAAGTTGCGCACTTCCATATGTATATTAAGCCATTTCAGACATGTCAGTTCCGAAACGAAAACTTGCTGCTTTTTTTCGAAAAGCTTCCTCATCCCCTCAATCCTCTAAAAATTCGTGGTTCAAGACCTTATTTTGCCTAGTTCACCCTACATCCGTACGAAAAACGAAGTTCGTCGAAAATGGGTCTTATGTGTTTACCACGACGTTTGTAACCACCCCAATTTCGACCCGGGAGTAGAGGGAGCATCAATCATGGTCCTTAGATGACGAATCAGCAATTCGTCCGTCTGTCACCGCGATAACTCGAGTAAAACTCAACCGATTTTTAAAAACGCGTCCCCTCGCTAGGAAAGCGGTCTAGATACGGTACTGGCTTGTACAACATCATCAATCTCTCACATTTTGGTAGTATAAAAATCATCCATACTGTGTAATATGCTTACAGGTTGCAAAACGCACTTACACAATTCTCGCAATATTTCGAATTAAAAAAAATTCATTTTACTGATGGTACCTATTTGATAGTTCAGTAACCTTTTCTGTGTATACCAGCTTCAGAATACATTTCTTTGATAACTTTATTTTCTACGAATTTGAAAACATTGATTCATCTCTGAAAGTTTTTCATATTAACATGAATTTAAGTCAAAACCATTTGCAGCGGTCGTTCATGCAAATGCATACAGATAAATGCAATCGAAACGTTATTACAAACTACAGACCCGTAAACGTTGAAATACCAACAACTCAATTTAAAATATTCCGCTTCACGTTTTCAAAATAAGTTAACAATTTTTCACTTATCATATTTCTCGAAAAGCGCAGTTTGCTTTAACTGTATGAAAAGCAAATCAACACAGAAAATTTTACTCGGTGAAACATATGGCTAACTACATATATTTAAAATATGCTTTCACATAATATTCCGAAGCAGAATAAATAGGGAAAAGCAATTTAAAATGTATCATCCCAAAGGCTGCATCTTATTGTTAAAAGAAGAAAAACTACTATAATGAAGCCTTATTTCAAGTAGATTTAATGCTTCTTTTCTTCTCCCTTTAGTTCTCTCCCCATAATAATAATATTTCATCATTTCTGTTAATTGTTTGATTTGGAAAGTATTCAAACATTGGGTGTAAGCTTTTGCGTTTTTAGAAACAATTTCTTCAGAAGACGTCGAGTTAGTCAGGAGGATAAGAGAAAAATAGAGAGATCAAACCCTCTAACGAATTATGGTAGATCTCCATACCACCGCCCACGAAAGACTTAAGGTTCGGATTCACTCTAGATCAGATACTACAGCACCTACTACGTTTTCTGGTTTCTTCGTCATTTGAAGCGACCTGAAAAACGAAAATGAAATATTCTCTATTCACTAAGAGTCGATTTAGTGCCGTGAAACCAGAAAGTTATTTTCACGCTTATAGCGAAAAATATACAGAAAAAATTACTTCACTAACCGATTATAAGTTTTGAGACTATGTCACCTATGTTCGATCTAATATTGATCTATTAAGTTTGAAATATGACTTCAATAATACATTCAATTTCTGAAAATATTTACTTTCCTTCACATCATATCCACTTTACATTACAAATTGAATCGATGTTAAAATAAACCATATTTGAACAACCAAATAATAATGGTTGGAAAATGTTAGCAGAAAAACAGAAACAAGATATATATGAAAATGAGATTTAGCTCGAAGGCTTCCTTGCTATTCTATTCAAAGATCTCTTTCAATGTTAGTTCATGTATGGCTTTTGTGGTGAACGACATTCAAAATTTTGTTATGATCGACTTGAATGGGATAATATTTGTAGGGAGGAAGCGATAGAGCTACGGTATTATTTAGATCAAATGTAGGATTAACAAACGAAACATGAAACTATTTTGCTATGTAAACGAGATATGCGTGATAGAGTTGTTTACATTGACAAGTAGATATGAATCTCAAACATGAAACATTTAATGATAAACCCTTTTCTCGTGTGTCAGTGTGCAATTGATTTTGACAATTTCCATAGCTACTCAAGTATCGAAAACATTTTGTGGTTTACACACCATGATTGTTTAATATTTAAACTCTGAATAGACTAATTAACTATTGACGTGTGTATGAAAAAGTAACGATAAAGTATTGGGTGAGGAATTAGTTTAATGTTAGTCCGTATTCAGTATGAAAGCATGAATGTCGCCACTGGAGAAAAGTGTCTTGTTCTATGCTGAGGTGTAAACTCAGCTATGAAAATAACGTAAGTGTCGCTACTTGAGGTTCTGTCACAAGATACTATTACTTGTTCCGTCATAAGGAAAAAAAAACTTCAAATTCAATCAGCGAGGATTTTTAACGAAATTCGCCGAAAAAAATCAAACTACAATCGATTTATTCTCAAAGGTATACAATTCTTGCGATTATAACCATTATAACATTATAACCCGATTTGAATACAAGAAACTCGACTGTAATAAGCCAATTACACCCTTACTTTCAGTGCAATAATTGACCTATTATAGGCCCCGATGTAAGGAACAGTTTGTATTTGAATGCAAACGCATTGACTGTTCGTTTTTGAATGAATTTTATTTTACAAAATTTTTAGAACATCGGTTTCCTTTGATTCTCTTATAACTTTTTAAACCACTCGCCAAATCATCGATGTTCACTTTCCTTTGCCGTCGTAATAATTCGGCCTTGAAATGGATCCAATAATTTTTTGTTGTGGGTGGTACCTTCTCCTCTAGACAGCTTAACAACTCCGTATTGTCTAGATAATTTCCAGCGTTCATATTCTTGGTTGTGGTAATTGCTCCGAACAATTTACTGTAATATAATTTGAACTGATGAATATTCTCTTCCTTCATAATCGGTAATTGTTGCAGGTCGAATATTAAATGCTCTATAATCCATTCGCGACGTCCGTAAATCATTTCCCAATGCGATATTATTTCTTCGGTGTTATCCGGTGACGTCAGCAACGTTTGAATGCTGCTTCGTGCATTCCCTTGGATTGCCGCATTCAAACGACGTAAATTTTTGCTCGGAGTAATATTGAATTCTTTTGTGGATCGTCGATATTCGCTGATGAAGTTTGGCCACTCCAAAACGTTATCACCATTGAACACTGGAAGCTCCTTTATTTCTCTGATTTGCAAGGCTTTAAGTGCGGCGATCAGAACGTCGTTTTGGATGGGATTTTCAAGATGACGGGTGCTCTCGAACATTTGTCGTTGATGAAAGTTATTCGGTGCATCTGCATTTTCGAAACGATCGGGATAGCACATATTGTTGACCCAATCATTTGTATCCTTTGATTCTCTTATAACTTGTGTGCTGTTTTCTCAATAGCGCCCGATGTGATAAAAGAGCTTAAACGCTTGAGTTTGAACTCAACCTGATATATATCCGTTATTTTGAAGTGTTTAACTCATTTTAACTGCTGTATCATTGCAAGAATCTCTTTAAATTCCATAAATTTCCACAAATATCCATAAATTTTAATTTAAGACTGCACTGTTTTATAAGACTTCTCAATCGACTCAGCTTCTATAAGATGGTGTTTGTGCGAAATTCCCCGACGACATTGTAGACGAAATCTAGAAAAATGGACCGAATTTTCCTTGAAATATTTTGTTATTTATCAGACCGCTTACACTTATTTCTAATAAAACGTCTACCGTGCCGTAAGGATTTGAGTATACCGCACACAAAATCAGCAAACGTTTCACACCAAATCAATCAAATATTCGGAACAACTGAAAATCTTCGATATAGACACATATAAGGGATAGAAATACTTTAATAAATTACTTCGTAAATTTTACGTTATGAAAATGAGATACTACCACGACAGCTATAACATAGCGAGATCTTCGTAATATGTTACAAGAATAACGACTTCCTAAACCGTATAACTTTCTATAACTGTTTCTGGGAGTAAAAAAGTATGAAAAAATATTGCTTTAAGGGATATATTAAGACGTTATAAAAGAAAAAGGATGATAAATGCTTAAATCACTTAAAACAAATCCCTCAAAGTTATATTATTTTACTTGGAGAGAAAGTAACCCACTTAATTTATTGGGTTTGTTGTGTTATTCGCTTGAATAAAATGGCATATTTATCTACTGATATACCGACATAAATTTATTCCATCCATGGGAAACACAATAAACATAATTTGTTGTATCTTATGGTATGTCGTTTGTTGGATGTATTGTACAGAACCGACTTAATGGTTCGTTATTGTATGTCTCTGGATGGTAGACGGTTTTGATTTACTATCCAAATTTTAGATTACAATAATTTTAGTTTCGAACATTTCTATAAACAATAAAATATTTTATTATTCTGCACCACACATTTCATTACTCCATTTCATTATTACCATTAGCAAAATCGAACTTTAGCATAACTGACCTCATCGATATCAGATAAATGACGTATTTATGGCATTCCGTTAAACAAGAGTGTTCTATCTAGCGAAGGAAATCCCTACCAGCAATCTCTTACTCTTTCACTCTAGTCATAAAAGCCTTCTGTCGAGTTTCGCTAATAAAACCAAAACCAGATGCGTCTTTTGATTTGGATACGAAAATGTGTTGTGTATCAAAAGTCTTGAAAAACTTTGTTCTAGGAAAGTTACTGCTACCACAATACCGTGCTGATTAATTTATAATTAACGAAGTCTATTGTCATGATAAATGGGAATTACGGAGTTAATGGGGTAATAAATGTTTTGTGATAATCAGAAATCTATGGCTGTACCGTTTCATCGTTGCGGTACATTACGATCTGAGAAAATAACAGTCAAAAATGAAAGTATTCTCAAAGTTGACATAATGTGGGGAAGAAATTTCAATCAACTTTAATGTTTTAAATTTATTTATAGAGACACGAATGATTACAATTTTTCTGCCGTTATAAGGAAAAAAAAACTTATAGAAAATCAGCGAAGATTTTCAACAAATTTCGCCAAAAAAAAAATCAAATTAGCGAAAAAATCAAACTAAAAAATTGGCGAGAATATTTTCTTTAATTTTTTTTCGGTGAATTTCGTTGAAAATTTTCGCTGACTTTCACTGAGTTTTTTTGACGGCAGTCTGTGCTAGGCTTTACCTTAAGGTAACTGGACGTAACGATCAGTTTAAAATGATCCCACTTTTAATATCGTCCAGGATCCCTTTTTTCGACAAGCAAGAACTCGTATCGCACTTTTAAGTCACATTTTCTTTCTCGCATGAAATTTTATTTCGCTTGAGTAGAGCAGCGGATACAACAGCCTCTTCTAATCGCACGACTTATTATTTCTCTTGGATATAGTCCAGGGCCTCTATCTTCAACAAGGGAGAAGTCCTGCGATGTTTTCTTCCCGGTTGTCTCCGTTGTTCTAATTCACGCAAAATAAATTCTCACATGAGAGGGAAAATGTGACTTAAAAGTGAGATACGCTCTCTTGCTTATTGAAAATAGGCATCCTGCAGAGAACTCGAGAAGCCTGAATGTGGGTCATATGATATGCTATAAGTTTTTGACATCAGGTTTTTCATCGTGGTAAATGACAAACACTAAATGGTATGGCTGCCAGCGACATGCACATATTCCCTAGGCAGCTATTTACCTGAAAGGTAGCTACATTTTTTTTCTAATTGGGCAATGTATTCACTCCTTGAAACTTGAGGTGCCGAAACAACGTCTCTTTCTCCCCATATTCTCCTTTGCGGGGTCCTTTTCTGGGATTAAATGAGTTCCCCTTTACATACGTCGCGTCGTGTAAAAAGGAAGTACATAAGGAAGTACATACCAACCAAATGCAAAATTTATCTTCACAATTCTGTGTGTCATATAACATAATTGTACGACTAACACTCTCTTAGAAGAGCCAAAGAATTAAGAGTGATTTTGCGAAAACTTCGAACGATTTTGGGACAACACGTCCTACTTTTTCCCGATGAATGTACCATTCGATTCCTTGTTCTATTGTAAGAAAAGTAGTTTCTCATTTTTGGAAAATTTTATATTTTGGGGGACTTATGGTATGCTAAGTAAGCGCATTTAAGGGGGTGGTAAAAATGGTAAAACGAAATGAAATCAAATGAACTTTTATGGGATGGTAAGCCCCAATGATACAAACGTTTTTCATCATTGGATTACTTGGAGCCTTCCCCCACTCCTGATTTATTAGTCAGTTTAGGTGTACGGGAACGCTTTACTGCTTGAAGCAGCCATGAACCGAAAAACTGAGTATGGGCTGTTCTAGTATACTACTAATACTATAAGACCATGCAAAGACTTCCCCAGTTTAAGGCTGTTGCGCAGCGCCGGTCTGGAACAACTTTTGTAAGAAATGTCAATTTTTGACACTTTTTCTTGACTATTTTCAGCTGAAGAAGTCTGTTTAACTGCCCTGAAACATGACCTG
>CM055405.1:7420660-7437542 GCA_029228625.1 Pseudolycoriella hygida | reverse complement strand
CTTGAAGAACCTGGTAGTTGAACAATTTTATTAGCTACCAATGTCCCACCGACGAACTATGAAATAAAACTCACCATATCGCAAGCAGTTTTAGCATCCACAAAATTTGATAATTTCAAATAAGCTGCCGCGATATTTAAACAATTTGTTAAGTAGAAAGCGTCAAGTTGACTTTTACTTTCTTTTGTTAATTGCTTTCCCTTGGAGTAGTACGTGTAGTATCGAGACGCTTTATTATATTTTTGACTGGCCTCAGCATAGCGTTTCAGATTGAAAAAGTAATTTCCAGCATTTTTTATTTGGTTTAAAATTATCAGTATGTCCTCCACCTAGGATTGAAGGTTTAGATCATTAAACGATAGAATGACAATGTTTGCTTCTAAGTTTTGACTTGAGCATAGAGTCAGTTTAGGGGAATTCACCCTGGACGTTTCAATTTCAATTATTAAGTAGCGATAGCACCTCACTGCACCCAGATGCACCTCATTGCATCTAGGGAATCAGCTTCGTTGACTTCACTCTATCGCTACTTTGTCTTACCCATTTCAATGGTTTATTATCGCTTACACTTACATTTATTTCCAATTCAATGTCCATCCAATCCAAGGGAAAAAGAGGAAGTTTGTCTCCAGTTTCATCGTTAACGCAGTACTTCCAGCCTTCTCCGTTACATATTTCTCCACTGTCGACAATAACAATATCCTAATGCCATAGAAATTTTCATTTTTAATAAAAAACATATGCTTCGACAACGGCAGATGAAAACAGAGTACGATAGCGAAAACTTAAATCAGTTGAGATTAAAATACAATAAACGCATGATTCTTACTCTCATCGGTATAGCTTCATTTGTAGCGTATTTTCCCATTTCATCAACGATGCCAAAGCCTCTGAGAACATATCCAACAACAACATTCGTTCCATCTAGTTGTGGACACTCTAGGGAACAAATAAAGAATTGTGAGTTGTTGGTGTTTGGTTTCCCAAAGTTTGCCATACTGACAGCTCCTGCCTCATGCTGAAATTATTTTCAGAGATTATGAGTACATATACACAATTATTTAAATTATTTACCATAAGAGTAAAGTTTTCATCGTCGAAAATTGGTCCATAAATACTTTCACCATTACATCCCTTATCTGATACAATATCACCTCCTTGTGCCATGAACATTCTCTGAACTTTGTGAAATTTTGATCCTTTGTAGTGCAATGCCTTACCAGATCTTCCAATTCCTTTTTCCCCCGTGCAAAGAGCGCGAAAGTTTTCAGCAGTTTTGGGAACAACGTCTGATCGCAATTCAATTATGATACGACCGACTGTAAGCGCAGCTCAGAAAAAATAATGAATTAACTAGTCAAAATAAACAAAACACTCACCGTCTTCATCTCCAATACGAATATCCAGATAGACAATCGGATTACTTGTATTTGAAGGTTCTTTTCTTATTGGTATTTTTAACATCGTCGCACTAATTTTATTGGTGAAAAATTAAGACGTAGAACAGCAGAAATGTAATATTTTAAACAATAGAGAAGTGAGTCTCTACTCAAAAAAATCTACACAAACAAAATAATGATAAAATCACGAAAACATGTCAGTTACTCAGCTGTTTTGATTATCATTTCGCTGATTTCGCTTCGAGGGCTTCAAATTTTATTCACAATAGTCATTTATAGGGTGTACCGGCTCGAGTACGATAAGTTCACAATAATAACATAAACTCCGTATAACTCCTTTTTAATGCACTTTTTCGCATGTTGAGTTGATACTATGAGTTTTTTTACTCCATTTACGATGCACTATTCAAACACATCAAAATTTTCGTCATTTCTGACATCTTCAAAATGTGTATGTGTGTGTTTTGAATTACAATAAAATTTCCGAATACATTCATAATTTTGCAGAGCTGTCACGTGGTGTACCGGACACAACACAACAGAAAACCAGTTGTATATTAACATTCGTAATTCCTAACGCAGGATTGGGACAAGCCTAATAAGTTAAGCATAACAGGCACAATCAAGTCAGAACTATAGGGGAAGGACTCAGCTCCATCCAACTCAACCTAATTTCATCATTAGTGAGGACAGAGGCCATTTATAAATCTCTGTTGCATTTCCACATGCAAAAGGGAAAATAGCAACCCATAACTCGACCTCACTAAGCCACCAAAGTGTGACAACCCCCTTCTCGCTGGAGTAACTTAGGAACGCGTGATACCTGCTGGCGATGACTGGGAACATGCGTCTGAGAGATCACAAAGACAATTCAATTCCCTAGGTCAAATTTCTATGATTTTTTTCTGTTTTGAACAATGAAATTCTGAGAAATGTTAGAAATGTAGTAAACCTCTGCAGCTTTACTCGCCTAATCTTACGAAGTTCGTCTGTATGGGTCAAGACCGCGTCAGATAAATTTCACAAAGAAAAATTTGTTGATGGGGAGCAGTTGGAGCAGGTTTCTGAGTTTGCTAGGGAATTTAAGAAAAGGAGGAGGAAGGAAGAGATCAACCTTCAGGCCAACGATCTGAGGTGAGAGATATGTGGACTGAGGGTACCATGTGCATGATATGGGAAGGCTTAAATGTTCTATAAAGTTTGATGATGATGATGTGAAAGATTTGTTAATAAAAATATGAAAACTTAAATGTTATATTTGATGTAGTATACATGAGTCTTTTTTTTTAATTCGCCTACTTTTTAACAAATCTTTTTCTAGCAAAAGGGACATTTCTTCAAGCCGGTAGAAAGCTTATAACAGCTTCAACAGGCGGTTTCGGCTTAGTATCTAAACTTTTTGCCCTCTTCGATATTCAGGAAGCGTAACGGTGAATGTCTTTTGATACATATTTTCCACACTACGTTATTTTTAAATTTTCCGAAGGGGCGGCTCCAAAATATCAACACAAAGTCCACAAAAGTCAGAAGTTCTCTACCGGCTAGAAACGTACTTTAAAAGACGTTGAAATGGACTCCCTCTTAAGTTCACCTCGTTCACCCATGAGACGTATTCAGGTTCCTATAACGCCAAATTTTTCTTAAACACATTCGATTTTTGATTGTCACTTTCGCAGTTTATTGCCAGTTTAGCTGACTCGATGAGGACGTACGGAATCGCACATGAAAAACAGACTATTGTGACTTATCATCAATCTTATGGGCGAATCTCTCTGAGTTGATAAACTTATTACAAATGTCACAGTTACCGTGAAAAACAGTTTCAAAACATATGGACGAAAATTAATTTATTTTTCTTCGAAAGATTTCCACATTTCGTTTTGAAACTGCACCTCTTCCAATCAGAATTTCTCACGACAGAAATTTATCGTTGATCAGATGGAATTTGCAGAACTAATTTTAACGCCTAAGCTGGATGGAGTTACTTTACACAGTCCACTGAGTGAATCCGTCGGTGGAACGCTCTGTATAACCGGTCATCATCTGATATTAAGCTCTAGGAAGGAAGCTATGCAAGAACTATGGCTACTGCATCAAGTAATCGATTGGGTGGAACGGAAGCCAAATGTGCAAAACAATGTCTTGCAAGGTGGTTTTATCGTGCTAAAATGCAAGGATCTGAGAATAATTACTCTGGAAATCAATTCGCCACAAGAATTCCTAAACATCGCCAGCTCCATCGAACAATTGTCAAATTTACATGGGTGTCAATATTTGTATCCGTTTTTCTACCGACCCATGTACAGTATCTTAGAAGACGGGTACACGATGTTTCGGAGCGAATTAGAATTTTCCAAATTACTTGCCAGTGATGAGTGGCGATTGTCCACAGTTAATAAGCATTACTCTGTTTGTTCGACGTATGGTCCGAAAATTGTTGTCCCAAAATCGATAAGTGATGAGGAAATTGTGCAATCAGCTGCTTGGAGAGACGGAGGACGATTTCCAATGTTAAGTTATCGTCACGAGAATGGGGTACGTTACCTAGCAAGGCCTAACCATAATGAAATCTACTACGTTCCTGTTATACTTTTTCAGGCAATTTTAATGCGAGGCTCTCAACCAGTGAGCAATCAAAATATGAAACGTTGTAGAGCCGATGAAGCAATTCTGAATGTGGTTTTAGGTCGAAGTAGGAAAGGATTCATTGTAGATACTTGGGGCAAAGGAAAGTCGAACACAGAAACCGATCAGCATTACTCACAATGGCGAAAGGTAGCAAGACCAATAGGTAACCTTTCATCCTCTTCAGCAATTTTAGATTCGTTTTCGAAATTCATTGAAGGTACGAAATTTTCACATTTTTTCGTTTGTTTCATTCAATTAATTTCAACAAAAACATTCAGCTTGCAATGACCTAACATGCCATCCCGATAAATGGCTGTCTCGTTTGGACGGCTCTGGTTGGTTAACACTAGTTTTGAATTCATTGAACGCCGCTTGTGTTGTAGCCCAATGCCTTGATCAAGAAGGAAGTCCAGTACTAGTGCATGGGGGTAAAGGTCTAGACACTCCATTGCTGATTTCATCTTTGGTGCAAATTATTCTAAATCCAGACTGTCGAACTGCGAGAGGGTAAATTTCCAATTTTTCACATGTGTCATGGTTGTGTTAATTGTTTGTTCAATATCGCAGCATGGAAGCTTTAATTCAACGCGAATGGATAGAATCTGGCTTCCCATTTACTACACGCCACAAACACAGTTGCTATACACCGTCCCATGGTCGCGCTAAAACATCAGGATCTACATTTGTTCTATTCCTCGACTGTGTTCACCAATTACATAGCCAATTTCCATGTAGTTTCGAATTTGGCACCAATCTGCTGACAATATTGTTCGAACATAGTTTTGCTAGTCAATATGGCACCTTTTTAGGTGACAATGAACGTGACAGGGAAGCGTTGAACTTACATAACAAAACTACCAGTTTGTGGTCCTATCTCAACCGGCCAGACGTGTTGAAAAGTTTGTTAAATCCGATTTATGAACCCAATCAATCAGTAATATGGCCATCTGTTGCACCGATCAGTATAACCGTGTGGTCAGGTGAGCTACTTAATTAATTAAGAAATATCTCCCAACAACATGTCCTAGAGAAAATACCCCGGCTCCCGCGCCTTCCGAAGATTTACCCGTCAGTGAAGATCACAACTTCTTCACTCGAAATGTGACTTGGCCAGCCTTCCAGGAACTTCGACCTGCTGGGCAGGACAGTCTCAAAATGCCTCACAAAGTCTGTCTCGGGGTCTCATTCGATCCCTAGGCATCCCAAATACCTCATTAGTGATGACCTTCTTGATTTTCCCATGGCCCGAAGTGAAATTCGGAGTCCAAAGATCATTCTGTGATAACTTATCTGTCGTGGCAAAAGCTTTCGCCTTTAATTCCGCGTAGACCGGTGGCAGCCTTTGAATCTCGGTCAGCTCTTTCCTCGCACTCCCTATGTCGAGCCTCGGCCACCACACAACCCAACCAGACTCATCATAGGCCTTATGGTGTTGGTGCACATGCAGCAAAAGGAAGCTTTCGCTACCTAGTAAAAAAATACTCACACCAATACAAAAAAGATGTTGTGTGTATTGACCTATGTTGAAATTTAGTATTCCTTCACACCCATACACTCGTGTCGTATAAATTAAAGCAATACTCGAGTGAAAATTTAATAGTAGATTATGCATCTGCGGGGAAATTTTTTTTACCTTCCCGCAGGTACGTATGCTACTCTATTCACCAAAGCAACAAATCACTGAAAGAAAATTCGACACCAAAAATAATGTATAATTTAACGCCCTAGGGAATAATTTCGGAATTATTTCAATGTCTTCTTACAGAATTGTATTTTCGTTGGAACATCGATCAAAGTGGAACAAGAGCTATTATGAACCAAGTTCAAACTCTGATAACTCAAGAAAAGGAACTGAGAAGCAAAGTTTGTAATAAAAATTCTTAAATTAATGGTAAAATTTAGTCTTCGTATCTTCTTAGGTTATTAAACTACGCAAACAACTAAGTGATCTTACGAAAGAATTTCAGCTTAACAACATTGCAGTGGACAGTTAAGTTCATATGAAGTTATCCATCGTCATTCGTGAAGTTCAGCTGCTCAGACAGCGATAAGTTTTAATCAAAATATGTTTTTAGTAACCAGTGGTTTAGAAATTTTGAAGCTGCGATTAACTTAAAAGATAATTTTATTTTAAAGAGAGTTTTGTTAAGGCATATCGATTGGCGTTGGTGTGTAGGTCGGAGGATGTTTTAATTTTTAAGGCTAGTAAATTTTTTTCAAATTTTCGTTGACGTGAATTATTTTTCCTTTTTATGGAAAAAAGCGTTTTATATTTTTGACATTTTTTGCATGCAATGAGTGAGTTTAATTCGTTATTAAGAGAAGTCTTACTCCTCCTCTGAAGGACTTTTCCTGAATTTTAATTTTCACCATCCAATACTTCATTTTGGTGAAAGTCTCAATTAAAAAATTTTAATTAAATTCAGGTAGACAGGTCCGTAGACAACTAGATTGTGCGTTAGTATTCATGAATGATTGCCTGTGATTGAGCGAAAAATTTAGAAATTAATATTCACATTATATGCAAATAACTTTTTCATAATGAAGTGCAGAGAATGATTGATAACATCAGACGGTATTGTCTGTGGAAGTTTCAGGTTTTCGGCCTAGGTTTAGGTGAAGCATATGAAGAGATTCAATTACATCATAATTTAAAGCAATATTTTCCTTTTTCATACATTCCTTGCACGAAAAAACCACACCTTCCTCTCCAAACCCTTGTTTGGTGAGAAATATTTACATTCTTCTTTAGTCTCTTTCGCACTTGCACCCACTGTAAAATCCCAGACTCCATCCATGTCAATGATCGTCACCATAAAGATCATTTTATTTTTGAACAAACCCGGTCAACACCGGGCGTCGTACTTTTTTATACATTCGTAAAAAATATATTTTTTTAATAAAAAAGACTGAATTTTCTTCGTTTTTTCCAAAGTTTTGAGAAATCCTTAGCTAAAAAAAACAACCCTTTCAATTAAAAGATATCAATTGTAAAAGATTTAAACTTAAGAATCAAGGTCCTTGTAAAAGGATAACCTTTTACACTAACACTAATATTAATCAACTATTAATTGTACCGAATTTCATATTTTCATATTTTCTGTGTAGTAAGTAAAGACACGTATATTTTAAATTCATTCATTAACAGGTCTTTATTGTTTACATTATTATATCGTCGACATTAACGTGATAGCAAATAAATGGAAATTTCAATTAAACTAAGTTTTTTGATGAGATGATCTGAGGAAACATGTGCAGTCCTGCGACAAAATTGTCTTGGAAATACTTATGGAGTTGGCTCATAGTAAGTGGTCACCTCCAACCATTTTACTGAAGATTTGCGTTAAAGATCTCGGGATAATAATTTCCGAAGGGTATCTTGTCTGTAGAGGTTTCTGACGCAAGATTTTTAAAGGTTAGCGAAAAATTAGAGAATTTCGAACAAAATGTCCTCTTTTGGAAGTTTAATGGATACTTTCGTTACTCAGATGACACAACTACATTAAACGTACATTTATATCCACTTTTTAAGTGCAAAATCACATTAAATGATCATTTCTTGTTGTAAATTGTTAGTTGTTGTACTACGAACTGTTAAAAAGGTTAAAGTGCCGGTTTCAGTTAAGGTATGGGCCAGAAAAAATCCGGGTGACTTTGAAGATGAATAACTTTTTTTCGTTTACACGAAATTAGCTGAAATTTATAGGTTTTGGAGTGGGATATGTTGCAATGATGTCTTGTTAATATTGCTTCATAAAAGCTTTAACTGACTGAAATATCCGTGATTGCGTAAAAGTGCCGCCAAAAAAATTTGCACAAACTTGAAAAACTCATTTGTCTCTCAACGATGCCATGCATAAAACGTTTTTTGTCTTTTTTTGACAGAAGAAAATGTATTTTCGAATATTCTTTGATTCCTGACCGATAGAATTCTGTTTGATGAAGTTGTGCAGGATCAAGTACTTTGAACTCTCTATCTACAATTTCGAATTGACTGTCACTCTTCCCCTAAAATAATGTTTTTAGGCTACTGTGTCAGACAAAACAAGATAAGGTTAGTGTAAATAACTAGTATTTTCTCAAATATATGCCAAACTGTTCCCAGAGATGTTTTTCGACACTTATCCTATCGATGCTTAGCGATAAGTTTCATGAAAGCAAACATTTTTGACAAACTGTGCATTTTTGCCCCAAAATAATCAAAACTTTTAATATTTGCCCAGTTCTTCGTATTGAAATTTATCAAAGGCATTCAGACGCATGTTCTGAATAAAACTGTTTAAATTAGAAATAATGTGCACTTCCATGTTTAGAAACTTTTGTTTAACCGAAAAAAACCTTACATAAAATTTGGTCAACGAATAGTTAAACTACTTTCAGTGATTTCTCTCGGCTATTACATATCGATAGCAGCCAGGATCGAGTAATAATAAAAATTTGTGAGCCTAAAGCATTCTACCTTTGCACCCCTCGTTCGATTTTATTTCATTTGAAAAAAAATTTTGGCCCTTTGCCTTAATGAGTGCACCTGAAAATGTTCAGTGAATGGCACTATTTTCAAAGTGAATCTTCGTGTTAGATGAACTCGTTTTTTCGCGGCACACTTGATTCCTCGACACACAAACATTCATTTTATCGAGCTGATACATTTGTGGCAGCAGATTTTGCAATTATCGCTGTTTTTGGATTAATCGAAATTTACTTTAGTGGATTTTCCGAATATTTGTGCAGATTTTTTTGGCTGTAGATTTACGCAATCGCGGATATTTCAGTCAGTTAAAACTTTTATGAAGCAATATTAACAAGACATCATTGCAACATATCCCACTCCAAAACCTATAAATTTCAGCTAATTTCGTGTAAACGAAAAAAAGTTATTCATCTTTAAAGTTACCCGGATTTTTTCTGGCCCATACCTTATGATCTTCTTTTCTCTTAGTACACAGAGAATCGAATATTGGAGTATAAATTTAGGAGTTTTGGAAATGAAAGCGAAACAAATAAATCATTGGCATGATATTGAAAAGATTTTTTTTTAATTCAATAAAGCAGTCCTCGGTCCATTGCTTTAAATTTAAAATAGAAAACTATCTGTGAGTTCATAACTTTTCGTGAGACCTGTGACAACAGTAAGGAAAACTGGTATCTCTGTGCTCGTAAATCTTAGTACTGCTGAAACATTTTTGACATAAGTTCTAAAACTCAACAGTTAGCTGCAGTTCTTCATTGCAAAAATTTAGCTGATTTCATTCATAAATATACCAACGACAGCTGACTTCATTGAAAAGTTCAAAAATCAGCTAACTTTTTCGCAATGAGGTTAGCTTTGGTCGCAACTGCAGCTAACTTCACGTCGAATATTCATCATCATCATCATCAAACTTTATATAGACCATATTTTAGTACCTTTCGGTGTGAGGTCTCTATGACACAACCCCAGAACGGTGAACTATCATCCTTCATGCCTTTCTATCGCCCGCCAAGGAGACGGTTTGTTCGCCCAGAGAAAATCTCCTAACTTTTAGAAGAAGAATGCAATTGAATCTATAAACTTTCTTCTTGGTTTGCCCTTGACATAACCATAACACCCGGTTACGTCAGCGACTGGTCCTTGCCGACTCTTCTCCTGACGAAATCCTTAAATTTTCCTTAATGTCATCGTTTCTTTTATGATTATTCCTAATATTATTACGCCGAATATTAATTAATTAAACAAAAGACTGTCAGATCCCTGTGCTGCATTGTGCCGAACAAATTTTATTGGGATCGTATAAAATAATTTTAGCGAAATTTTCAAATTTATGTCAAAAACGTTTCAAAGCTGTACTAGATTTATGAACACAAAGATAGCAGTTTCCCCTACTGTGTGACGTCAGATCTGTGACGAGAGTTCACCGAGCTCACCAGAAAAGTGCTCTGGGAAGTTTACCTCGCCCAAAAAGTGCTCTGGAAGCATGCCTCACATGAGTCTACACTACACAGACAGCCGGAAGGACGTACAGGAAGAGTATATAAAACTAAAAGAAGTGTACATAAGCTGTTGCAGTTCCTAATGTCAAAATTTAATATGTTTAAAGCTAATTTAAACGACTGATCTCTTCAAAATAAAAAAAATGTTTTATTAGTCATTTCCCGCACCTCCCACTGATCAAGTATGTTTTTGCTAATTTATTTCAATTTTATATTTAATTATCAAAACTTAACTAATTTATGCGTATTAATTTCAATAATTAGACCAAAGTGCTACCGATAATAACACTTGAGTATGATAAAATAATTGGCGAAGACTATTGAAGGCTATATTGAATTTATTGTTAAAATACTTTTATCAGGTATTGTTACTTATCATACATGTTATACTTTTTAGAGCTAGGGTTATCCCTAAGTATCAATTTTTTCGGATTCTATGTACGCCAGCTCAATCCGGTTGCGTTCGAAAAGTCTCAGCACATGCTCAAATTAATATTTAATCAATAATTGCAAATATTATCTCATTCCGCATATTCAACAATTCGCTTTTATCTCGAACGTTTCTACATTAATAAAAATGAAACTAGTCTAGCAAGTAACCGAGTGATATTTTTCTACGGACACTCATACGTTTTCGTTAACATTGAAAAACTCGTCCGAAGCGACAGAGTAAAGGAATTAAAAAACAATTTTTTGAGCTACCCTAAGATTTTATGAGACCGCAGGCAATGTGTTAACAAAAAATAGTAAAACAATTAGGTCATAAACTGCATTACCACAAATAATACAATAGCAAGCGAAAGCATATTTTTTAAAAAAATTTCATACGATTTAGCGTCTGAGCCCGAGTGAAAATGGCAGTCTCAGTGAGTTCTAAAATTGAGTGTTCTCACAGCCTCAAATCAGTCCCAATTTTTGATAAAATCATCATTAATGAGACCAGTGAGTACACTCATTTTAAATTCTTTGAGCATGCTCAATTGTGAAAAATATTTTTTTAGCCAATGAGACTGTTGAGTGTACTCATTTTCGACAAAAATATTTTCTACAATTTTATTGAGGCTTCTGAGACTGTTGAGCATGCTCAATTGTGAAAAATACTGTTTTTAGCCAATAAGACTGTTGAGTGTACTCATTTTCGACAAAAATATATTTTACAATTTTATTGAGGCTTTTGAGACTGTTGAGCATGCTCAATTGTTAAAAATATTTTTTAGCCAATGAGACTGTTGAGTGTACTCATTTTCGACAAAAATATTCTTCACAATTTTATTGAGGCTTTTGAGACTGTTGAGCATGATCAAATGTGAAAAATATTTTTTTAGCCAGTCGGCTGAAAAAGCAATTACTTAGCAAAGATGAAACGAAAGTGTCCACCGACCCGCTGTATCATAATCGATTCCCGTCCTCCAGTGAGCAAATTCATATAATTACAAAAGTATTAGTAAACTTTTAAGAAACGTATACTTTGTATGGGTCTAAGACCAAAGTAGCATCCGATTGCTTACACCGAACATAATGCTTCGTTGAAAGCGGATTGTTCGATTACCTAATCCCATACATAACCAATTATTAAATGTAAACAAGTTGGCAATAACCAATTATTATGCATGTGTAATTGTTTTGCAGTAACGTATTTTCGAATCGTGCAAATGCAAAGATAAACCTATTCACAAATGTGAATAAAAAGATGAAATTATCGTACGACCTTCGCAACGAAATTTTAAGTTTCCATATGGATATTTTTTATACCATAAAGTAAAATTATTTAAGAATTCAAAGGGATGCTGGACTGATTCCTTTTTTCTATTGACTCGTATATTTGGCCTCCAAACGTAACAAGTAAAGTCGCAGTCAAAAATAGAGTGGAAATAGGCGTAATGTACTCTTCTGCCGGGCTACTTCAACTATTAATCTACATGATAACCTTAGCTAATTAGTAGAAGATTGTATGTTAGCTGCTTAGTATGTTACATATCATAGGATTTCGAATCTGCAGAATTTGTCCGTTTGTACGATCAATCGTACGGGTCCGGCATAAGCCCCATATACCCCACTGCAGTATGTTTAATAAACCAGTCAGTTCGATATTCAACCAAAGTCGGTCAAATTTCCCACCATATTGATAGATCACATATTATAGGTCCTCTATCACTAATACAGCAATTCAATTTTAATTTTATTGTAACTGCGGTGAGTTATCGTATCAAAAAAAAATAATTATTTAGCGTCAGTGTTTAGTTTGTATAATTCACTTGGAACGGTGACTACACTGTTTGTCGAGTATATCAATTTTTAAGTCTTCACAAATAAAGTAATCCGCAATCAACAAAAAAAAAAAAGTAGCTAAAATGTTAGCTGACGTTGAAAACGAGTATAAAAAATTTCCGGAACTAAAGAAAGATGAAGTATTAAAATTAATGGACTGGTGTAAACGTCAGCCACATTTACCGAATTTAAATGGTAAATATTTGCATGTCTTCAAAGAGAATGATCGTCGGTGTAGAATGCAATGTTACGAAGAAAGGAAATTATTTTGCTTCGACTTTTTGAACAAGTTGTTAAATAGAATAATTTTTTGCTCTTTCACTGTGGCATTCACAAAAAAAGTTGCAATTCCATTGATTGATGATTTCTTAAAAATAGCTTTTAGAGCATTTCAACTATCAACATCGCATACATTTTCCACTTTGTGCAAAAACGAGCGTGAGGTAGATTCACTTAGACTTAGACGACTTAGACCCGTGCGCAGTGCCGGTTAAAAAATTCTACCGAAAAACAGGCGATTTGGCGGCTCACTTTTCTTGTGATAGGTGTAGCCTTAAAAATTTTCTTGGCTGCGGCGCGATTGGCTACGATGCTTTAAAATCTAAGCGTCACAGTTTGAAGGTGCATCTGGTCTGGTCGGCATCTGGAATATTGCGCTCGTGTGTAGGAAAATCTTTCAATCTTCATTAAAGCTTAAGAATTATTGGATTTTGTATTGCCAGTACCTGCCGCTAAAGTTTTCACCACTCACATAAAAACTTTCTCGCTACATTAATCACTTAATGTTTGCTGTATTTACCAATCAAAATCAATTATCCAACCATCTCACAAAAAATTAAATGATCTCTTAGACTTTTCTGAAATCTGAACGACGAAGGAGAGTCCCGATAAACTACGAAAGTGACGAGACAGTCTCATAATTTTAGTTGGTGTTTGGTTTGGGATAACTGGTTAATTGACCAAATTTGTAAAACTAATATAGAGCTTGAAATCATCGTCTATCTCCACTCCTGCTACAACAGCTTGGAAGCGGCGAAAGTATGCATAGATACGGCCTTCACTATTCGAACACATTGTCCAGACTTTTTCGCCAATCGTGATGTTCTCGGCAAAGACGTGGAAGGACAAATGGGCGTGATGTATGCAGACGTCCACAAATTAACAAAACAAACTTTTAATAACTTCTTCTGCCCAGGCTATTCACTCCATTGCCAGGATTAACACCAGAAGGATACAAACCAATTTATACGAAAATTATAAATTCGGATCCCTCAAAATTTGTTTTTTCGGATGCCGTAAAATTGTACGTTGTTGCATTCGATGAAGATTCAAGGAAGATTTAACACATATTTATTGGATCTAGGTTGACCATGGTAACAGATCTTTGTGTAATGGAAGAAGGCACAGCCAAAGGTTACATTATTGTAGCTGATATGAACGGAGTTCTTTTAGGACATCTGGCGAAATTGGGAATTCTGACCATTAAGAAATATATGCTCTATTTACAGGTTGGAGCAATGTCTAAACGTTGTTTGCTTTTTAACGAATTATCACTTTTGAATCAAGGAAGGAATGCCTGTACGATTGAAGGGACTACATTTTATCAATACAGTCTCATTTATGGACAAAATTCTGGCACTCATGCGCCCATTCATGAAAAAGAACCTGATCGATGTGTTAGAATTGCATTCAAGTCTTGAATCATTTAGTGGCAAAGTCTTCCCCGAACAGTTGCCAAATGAGTATGGTGGTAAAGCTGGCACATTCGAGGAACTTAGAGGTTCTGATTAAAATAGATAAATGTCAGATTAAAGATTAGTTCTTTCACACATTTAATTCACATTTTGAGAATGAAAAAATTTACATGACAAACGGTAAAGCATTCAAGACAAAAAGTAAAAAACTTCCACTATACAAGAATTTTAACTATATATGCACGCTTTTCGTGCGGCGTCGGCTTACGTCAAAATTTACAAAGTTTCTTGACGAAATACTTATTATATGAAGGTACGCTGAGGTACAGCTAAGTTCAGTAAAGTGCAGTGGTGCAGCTAAGCTTAGCTAGGTGCAATGGGGTGCAGTTAGGTACCGTGAGGTGCACCTTGAAGGGGTGAGGCGCGGTGAAGAAGAATTTTTAGTAATGAAAGTTTTTGACATAAGCCGTGGTCGATGATATACAAAAAAGATTTTGTCACACATATAAAGAACTATATTTTAAAACGTATTGATGAAACTCCTTGACCGACATTTTTACCTTAGTAGTTGAGTTTCAATAACTAATGTAATTTTATGTTTCAGATAAAAGCTACAAAAACCTCAAAGATAATCGACAATTTTTCCTAACAGAGGAGTCGGAGAGACGTGTAAACGAGAAGTTAAGACCAGGAAAACCAAAAGGTGCGGGAGATTTGTTTGGGGTTGATGGAAATTTTAAAAAATTGGATCTCGATTAAAAAGTCAACCTTTACTGTATGTTTTTTGATATTTCGACAGTTGTTAAAAATAAAACCAAGTCTTTATTGTGTGGCTTCTTGTTTGAATTTCGGATTCCGTTAACCGAGTCACCATTACTCACTATACTTATTTATTAACACAACTTTAAAGAGCTGACAACATTTTTCATCCTGCAATTACTTAAATCCTTCTGACAAGATGTACCGGGAGCAACACGAATGAAGCCTCGTTTACAGTTTTTTCCCATGTATATTTCTACACAGCTTTTGCCAGGATCAATGGAATTCATTCGGTCATTGTTATAGCTGTCGATCAGATTATAACATCGTCTTCTTTCCATTCGTAACGATGTGGATGGGCCGTTGAAATAAGGTTTTAGATAATAAGTTACGAGCTCTGATGCAAACACTCCAGTGAATGTTAGTAAAAGTAAAAGTACAGAGAAATTCTTGTTATTCATCGTTGAACGATAATGTTTGAACTAATAACGTTCTGATAGCTATATTACATTTCGATCATTGATAGACGTGAGCGCCGTAGAAAAAAACGTTGGTGGGGGCCAGCCAAAACTGGAAACATGTAATTTTGTATTAAAATCAAGATTACAATTTAAAAAAAAATTGCCAGGTAATGTTTCTCAGCAAAACTGTGGATTCATAGCAAAATTTCTAACTGACTTTTAAACGTTCCGTTGGAGCGTTGTACCAAGTGTGACAGCTAAGGCTGGTTTCAGCGGCTCTCACGTCTGAATTGTTATCAGTTTTTGGTCAAAGTGCAGTTTTCAGCTTGCATTTAAGTACAATGTATGTACTGTGTTGTTCAGCACATACTCATTTACCATAAAAAGAAAGGTGTGCTGATCGAAAACTTTCCATTGCGGTATTTTCAAAGTTTTATTGGTAGGAGATGGAGTTTAACACAACGCAAGGACGTGGCCGTGCAGTGAGATGCAGCTAGGCGCAGTGAGATGCGGCTAGGTGCAGTGAGGTAAAGATAGCCTTCGGCTAGGGCCACAATATCCCACACGTTAGTGGTAAACTACACAAACCCAGTGCCATCTCTGATGGGCTAGGTGCGGGAACTAGTAGCGAAAATGCTGGTTCGCCCCACCAACATGTTTTATCGGCAGGCATTGTTGGACTACATGCTTAACGTGAATTCCGAACCACGCCTAACAGTAGCTAGCATTTTACCATCAGGATTTCGTTTTCTCCTAATTTCTTCGTTTTGTACCTGTTTTTTGTGTCTATCTACTCCTCGAACACACATTAAAATCCATTTCATTTCATTCGTAGGCCTTTTCTGACTTCGAAAAAAAACTTTTAGCATTTTTTGTTATATTCTTTTTATTTAATGTTTTAATCAATCACCAACGTTGTGATTTACAAATATGGTAAATTCTGCAATTTATGAAACTATCTTTTTGTCTCTTTAATTCATCATTTAAATAGTTTATTTATTTTTAACTTTATTTATAAATAGTATAAATTACATATATAATCCAACCACAAAGTACATAAGCCTTATTTACGTTTTTTTTTGCAAAATCGCCTTTGGCTTAGCAGCTGCAGTTTTGATGAGTTGAAATAAAGATAACAAACTATATTGGAACGTAAATTAATAAATAATTAAGGGACTGTCGCGACTGGAAAAAGATTCTGGTGTTGTGAGACTCAAAATTAATAGAAATATTCGAGTTGTGTACGGAGCTGCGCTTAGGCTGGAATTTTTGTGATTTCACACTATTTTTATACTTCGAGGACTCTAAAGTTACACATTTTCACATTGCAGAGCGTCAATTCACAATTTTCCCCTTTTGGTATGGAACGTTTTCGCAAAATTACCTCAATTCTTACATCGTATGCATTATCACAAAAATAGGCCGAAGTAAGGACGGAAATCCCATCATTAAAAATCCATAGAAAACTGCAAAATTTCAAAAAGAAAACTTTACATTCAGTAACAAGGCCTGAAAATTATTGAAAAAACTTTCCAGCAGCAATTTGCGAGTTAATCAGATTCTCATTTATTGTTTATTGTACCAAAGAAAAGACAATCACAACAAAAACCCTTTTTAAAAGGGAAACGTAACGCAAGTCCTCTTCTCTTCTTCCAAAACAACTGATATCAATTTGGGTGACGCTTGCAGCTTCGGAACGCAC
>CM055405.1:7378787-7407287 GCA_029228625.1 Pseudolycoriella hygida | reverse complement strand
AGTGATTGTGAGGACAAAATTAAAACCAACTCGAAATGCTTCTTTGCATTCACCAAATCTTTAAAAAAGACTAATTCTCTCCCAAGTAGCATGAAGTTGGGTGACGTGGCTGCTAGTGAGAGGTCTTCGATATGCAATTTGTTTGCTAGGTTTTTCGAATCTGTCTATAATGATGTGAGTCATGAACATGAAGATGATCGGCCCATCTATGATCCTTTTATTAACCAACAACAGTCGATACCGCAGGTTTTTGCTGAAAAGCTTATGCCAGCGCAGGTTGAGGGAGTTTTAAAAACGTTCAATGTGAATAAAGTTTCGAGTCCGGACTATATTCCAATGTTATTCTTTGTGAACTTATCGAAGTCCTCAGTTTACCTTTAAGTATATTATTCAATAAATCCCTGACTGAAAATAAGTTCCCGTCGAAATGGAAAATCAGTTTTGTGTCTCCAATCTTTAAGCAGGGCGACAAGGACGACATATCCAATTACAGATCTGTGTCGATAATGTGCGCCGTTTCCAAAATTTTCGAGCGACTTGTATTCAACATGTTGTTTGAATCCGTGAAAGATATGATCGATCAATCTCAACACGGCTTTTTTGCTGGTAGATCAACTCAATCCAACCTGATGGACTATGTGTCAACAGTGGCGTATGAAATTGTGAATGGTGGTCAGGTTGACACAATATATACGGATTTCACTAAAGCTTTCGATAAAGTGGATCACAATGAATTAATCAAAAAACTGGTAACCTTTGGTTTCAGCGAGAATTTGCTGCTATGGTTCAGGTCATATTTGAGTGATAGGTCGCAATTTGTAGTCATCGGTGGTTCAAAGTCAGAAAGAATAGTGCCAACATCCGAAGTGCCTCAAGGTTCAATACTGGGCCCATTTTTGTTCATACTTTTTATTAACGACCTTTTATCTTCGCTATCATCTTGTTACGGATTCGCGGATGACCTCAAATTATATAAATCTGTCAAGAATAAATATGATTGTGAAATGCTCCAAGACGATTTGGATAAAATAGCGAGGTGGTGTATCGAAAACAAAATGTTACTGAATCTTAAGAAATGTGCCGTTTTATCACTTACTCACAGTATCGACAAGATAATTTTCGATTATGGTCTGGATAATGTGATAATTGATAGAGTTTCATCTATCAAGGATCTCGGAGTTATTATAGACGACAAATTATCGTTCACCGAACATGTCGAGATGATCTGCAGGAAATCTTTACAAATGCTTGGGTTCATTTTCCGTTGTGGCAAACACTTCCGTCATAAGTCAAGTCTACTGTCACTTTACAATGCACTCGTTCGAAATCGTTTAGAATATTGCTCATCGGTCTGGAGTCCACAATATAACAACGCTATTGACCGAATTGAAAGAATTCAAAAGAAATTTACAAGAATGTTTTATTATAAATTCAATTTGGAACATCCACGTCCTCATTACGATGTACGATTGCAAAATCTTAAAATGCACTCTTTGGAATCCAGGCGGCTGGAAAGCGATGAAATCACACTTTTCAAAATCATACATAACTTTATTGATTCAAAATCGTTAAAGCAACGCTTATCGTATCATAGACCGATCAGGATCACTAGACGCAATCAGTTCCAAATTACTAATAACCAAGTGAATGACCATCGGAATCAAGTATTCTATCTACCTAAGATGTCAACAAATTATGAATCCAAAAAAACCATGACTTTTACTTTTCTACGGTGAATATATTTGATAGTAGAATTTCAGTTTTTAAAAAACGAATAAGAAATTTTTTTGAGTACTAACCTTGTCTTAGCTATATTTCTGATTGAATTTCTGATTGAATTTTTGATTTAACTTTTGATTTAATTTTTGATTTAATTTGTAATGTAAACATTTAAAATTTATTTAATGTAAATATCTAAGATGAACATGTTATTGGGCCATCGGCCTGTTTGTTTATCTTTAAAAATTTTAAAATAAAATTTAAAAATTTAAAAATAAATAAATAAATAAATAAATAAATAAATAAATAACATCTCATACGATATCGTGTCATGGGAATATACGATACGCATCACCGAAAGTAGCTTGCCTTCACGGATTTTATGAAGGTTTCTTTGACGGGATAAAAACTCACTTCCGAGCGGGCGACATATAATACGCCTAGGACGTGCAATTAAATAAATAATGCCACTGCCACTGTTTTGAAATCACAACAAACTGATATAATGTAAACTCTGCAAAAAGTTTGCTTTGAATGACGTCACTCAGAAAAGTGTGCATTCAAAACAAATTGCAGATAAGTGTAACTGCAGTTGATATTATGCATAGAGGATGTGTTAAAACGGATAATTAAGCCATCCATAACTATAGTCGGAAGAATGTTTGCTCTTTTATGTCTTAATGTGTGGCGATTTTCAACAAATTATTTTTAATTAATAATATGGTAATTAGACCAACATGTTATTGTACGTGCCTCATGCAACCTATACAGTTGCATAAAACGAATACAGTGAAATCAGAAAGAATCTGTGGCTATAGTTACTTCTGTTGATGAAACTACAATTTTATAGAGAAGTAAATATTTTTGCGTCAGTTTCGTTGAGAAAGAACTCTTTTCAATTTATCTTTTGCTCAAAAAAGTATATTGCTCTTGGGTATGGGCGGAAATTCGTTTATTCATATACATTTAGAGAATCTTAAATATATGCATCGCATTTACACTACCTGTTTAGACGTTGTTTTTATGCCACTCATATTTCACATTCTCAAACTAATACAAAACTCTTGATAAACTGGAAAATTGCACTTTCTTGAGCGCTGATTTCCAGCTGTCTGTAAAAATCTAGAAAGTCTGGAACTAGAAAATTATTGCCCAGAAGAATTGACCAAATTTTGGAAACAATCAAAAAATGGTTAGTGCTATTCACTACATTTTAGGTTTTCACATGTTTTCTGGTTATTTACATTTTGGCCATTTCTTTTTTCTGGTTGTTTCTGAAATCACCAAAAAAAAAAAACGGCCGCCTCGGAAATGTAGTGGTTTCTTCATTTTGGTTGTTTCTGAAATGACCAAAAAGTCGTTCGTTTTGCAAGTTCGGGTTTTTCTTCTTTTTGATTAAAATTGAAATGACCAAAAAAAAGGTCGTTTCGGAGATTCGATCATTTCTTCATTTTGGTTGTTATTGAAATGACCAGAAAGGTGGTACTGGGTTTCTTGTTTCGACGTGTGGAATATTAATCACACGCCTCAACAAGAAATGTCCCAGCGAAACAGCAAGCTTGACAGTGCTTTGATGATGTCCGGCTTTCTGTCCTCAAAATACTGCAGGAGGAAAAGAAATTTTGTTGCAATTATCATTCAACAATATCGACAACAGAAAATTATGTTCGGCTTCAGCTTTGCTGTAGTGTCTATCATAAGTAATTTTTCATCATTTACTGCTTGAAAGAACTTTTTTAATGAACCGAAGCTCGCCTGAAAAAGTAAAAATGGCCTCTGTTTCACTACTTAGCTAAAATACATGAAATTGTAAGTACATTTATGCATTCAAATGCTACACAATCGATGTATTTTTAATTAAAATTTGCATCAAATGTTGATGAGAATGTTCTCTTTCAGTATTCAATGTAACAAGTCTTTTCTGCATGATGAATATTGTGATGTTTCTAGTGAAATTTGTGAACTGAAGGTCCACAACACAATATTCGTTTTTATTTGTATCTCGAGGCATATTGTGGCATGCATGTAATCGTGTTACTTCGACCGTATGAAGGTATAAGATGTCTTATTAACCACGGTCAGCATATTCACATTTATGTTACAGTGCCTCTAGGTGCAAAAGCACCCTCATACGGTAATTCCATATTTTCAGTCCTTGTGACGAAATAAACTATTCTTTTTATCTATATTTGCAAACGTACCACTTTTTTCTTGTTATGCTTTCTTGTTATGATTATGTCGAAAATGGTCATAAAGAAAATAACGCAAGGACATGTGTGTCCATGTCCAAGTTATGAGGAGACTTTCGATATATAAAGATAAAACTCACCGTATCGGTGGTTGTCGGTGATTTATTATGTCTTTTCGGCTTTCACATAACTTTATCGTGTAATTTTCAAGCTGCATGATTGAATACCATGAAAACAGTATGTAATCCATGCATTATTTCATATGTTTATAAAATCAATGGAATTCATTAAAGAGAGTCCTACAAATTGTAAGTGCAATTCATACGAAGTTTGAGAAATGAGTTCAAGGTTTAGAAAATCATGGACAAGACGACTCGTCTATCTTCAGTGGTGGATTTTAAATGTGGTGAAGCGAATGCAGTATAAATTATATAATTAAGTGGTAATGGATGTTGGAGGATGTTGTTGTAAAACCATTTTACAAAACGAACCTTTTCACACGATTCACAAAAGCTGAATTTGTCGTTGTTTGGATTTCCAAACCTTAATCCTCCACTGGCGATTAGAGTTCCAATGCATCATTCGAATTGGATCAGACAGGGACAGAGTTGTTGTGTTGCATCATTCCAATGCATTTTAAAAACATAGTATTACCTGAACCGAGCCAGACATTATATTATGATAAGCGACTAAACATGCAACTTTTGTTGACTTGGAGGATAAATACATTTTCAATGCATAACGAAGTTGGTTAGATCTTCGTGTATTATTGTAGAAATTACATTGTATGAATAACACGATGTTTTCGTTGATATTATAGCGAAATTCTTCATTGAAAATATAGTAAACTTGTTTCCCATTAGTGCCAAATTTAATTTTCTACGCTACATTAGTTGATTAAGTCATTAAGTCGCTAACTTTTCGATGGCATACAAAATAACTTTGTTTTTTTTTTCAATTCTCAGTGGTGCACCACCAACTGGAGCAATGGGTGGGGGTGCAACAGTAGGAACAGCCAATCGAAGTTCAAGCGGATTGTATGCCCCAAGACATTCTGTTGGTTCGTCCGGCGTGCTCATGGTTGGACCAAATTTTCGCGTTGGCAAAAAAATTGGTTGTGGTAACTTCGGCGAACTAAGATTAGGTAAGTGATTTTTTCATAATTTATAATTGTTTATCTGAACTTGCATGGAAACTGAGTCTCATTCAGCCCAGTTGTCAGAATCCAGAAACATATTCAGAATTTTTCTAAATTGGATTGAAATCTACGGATCAGGAATTTTGTAACGACTCATATTTCGACTCAAATAAAAATTCTTGTTGGTATGTTGTAGGGAAAAATGAATGGAAAATTTTTGTTCCGAGGCCATCTCATTAGCGTCCTTCCCAGGTCGGAGAGTGGGGTGAGGGGTGTAAGGGTTTTTTACGCTGTGGCTTCGGAAGGGTGGACAATTTGCAATTCAATAGGAACAATAAAATTTTCGTACATTCGTCGATGTTCATTGCGTAAGAGCATTCATTACATGTAATTCGGCTGACAAACTGAATCATAAAGACTGTTCTCATTGTTCGAAATGATTCACAATTTTCTTTGAATGTCGATAGAATACATCTTCGAAAACACATCAAATAGTAGCGACGTTTATTGTATTTAAGTTTCATTTTGGGTTGAACAGCATTCAATAATTACACCATGCGTACATCCACAAAATAAATCCAATTTTTGATAACTCAAACTCACTCAATTCCGGATTCCTTGAACATTGCAAACGTTGACTACTTTACGTGCTTTCAAACACTCTGCAAAAAGTGTTACCATGACATTCATCAACGTTGGTAATTTGATTACTTTACGCGATAGTGAAATGTAAATCGAATATTAGGAATCTGTGAGCCAGTTTCATAACAAAATTCATGTTACAACACGTTCATCCAGATTCTATACACAAAGCGATGCAGGTATATTAGGCAAGGTGTATTCACAATGTCGTTCAGTGTGAGTGTAAAAAATATGAAAATTGTTTCGATTAAATTAGTCATTGAAAATGTTTGTTGGTATTAACCGTGGGATTTTGTAGGAACAGGCTCGACAAGAATATTGATTGTTTCATTATTTTGGAAGAGTTCGACGAAGAACCGCTTCTGAAATTGTATAGTTTCAGATAAAACTCAAATATTGATACCAGCATCTCCGTTTTCCGATTAAACAATTTAGTCGCATTTTCTGTATTTAAATCGTTGGAGTAGATGATGTAACTTCATCGAAAACTTCTCACGACTTTTTTTATAAAACAAGTTATGAACTTTTTCGTAATGTAGTATAAGAAAGCAACAGTTTCTTTGTTGCCATGCGATGAATTAGCTTTAACATCATTCTTCCAAGATGTCTTTGTAAATATTTGCCATATATAGGAGCTTTAGCTCTACTCTTCACGAGCAGAGCGAGACGATTTAGTTTTTAAATTATTTATTTTGACCTAAAAAAGAAATCCTGGAAATTGTAAAGGCAAAAAAATAAATAGGTTGATTGCGCCATATCTTTTCTCACAATAGTAGTAATACAAAGCTGAGTTTTATGTTATTATCTTTCATATAACTTTTTTCAGATGTGTACGAAAGCTGGGCTTATGTTTTCATCGTAACAATTATAGCGATCGATGGTGTAATTTGCGTTCTGGATTAACTGTAGTTTTATATTCTGTTTTCGCCTGAGGTACCACAGAAACCGATGTTACACTTCTATGAAGGTTTCGAGACCTTCGTTTCGCTTAATTGAAAAAGTCAAAAAAAAAAAAAAAATACAAAAAAGATCTGAGCAAATTCCCAGTACTTAGAAACTTTCTAGAGAGCAAAATGGTTGACTAAACAATAAAAAATATGAAACTGATGTGGTCTCTCAAAATTACTAATTATAAACCTCTAATGTCCGTCTGTTTATCTATTTTTTATTTTATTTAAATCGATTTATGTGTCTATTTATTAGTCTGTCTGTAACGATCCCGTTATTTTTGCGTTTAATTGCGTTTAAACTGAGGAGGAAAAAAAATTCTTTTTGATATGTTGTCGGGGATGGTGCAAAACGTCGAGAAAACATGTTCCGGGGTGGGATATTGTTCCGAAATAAGGGAAGTTATGGGTAAAAGAGATAATTTTTGAGTACCAATCGATAGTAGAGGCTTGTAGTAACAAAATTGCTGAACAATGTTGGGTGAAAAAGTTTCATACTCCCGAGCTATAGGTCATTATTTGGCGATTTTGTCCAGAGCTGAAGCATTTATTAACCTATATCTCGGCCGGTATTTGCCGGAATGAGGCCAGTGAGGTGTCAAATGAAAGGTTTCGACAGTGCGAAGGCAGCAGAATTGAGTTGAAGGAAATCGGTTGAGCGGTTCGGTGTTCAGGGTCGGTCAAAGTAGGCAAAAATGGACAAAAATTTGCTCCGCTGCCCGAAAATTACTGAAAAATTAATTTTTGATATGTTGTCGAGGATGGTCTAAGACGTCAAGAAAACATGTTTCGGGGTGGGATATTGTTATGAAATAAGGGAGTTATGGGTCAAGAAAGGGTTACAATTGAAAATCGTAATTTAAACGTATCTCCGCATGCATGGGAGATACGACGTTTAAAATCAGTTTTTAAACGTATTTTCGTATGTATGGGAGATACGGCGTTGGTTTCTTCGAAAATGTCGGACAGTTGGACATGTGGTCAATTTCGATGGTTTAAGAAGTTCAAGGCGTACAAGGTATAAGAGATAGACCATCGGTTTCTTTAGCAAAGTGTCAGAGTAGAATACGCAGCAAGTGCAACGTTGGATACGGTGAACGTTGCATACGGTGAATGTGGAATACGGGGAACGTTGAATACGGGGAAAGTTGAATACGGGGGAAGTGGTATACGGGGAACTTGGAATACGGGGAACTTGGAATACGGGGAATTTGGAATATGGGGAAAGTGGAATATGGGGAAAGTGGAATACGGGGCAAGTTGAATACGGAGGACGTTGCATACGGTGAACGTGGAATTCGGAGGAAGTGGAATATGGGGAACGTTAAATACGGGGAACTTGGAATATAGGGGAAGTGTAATACGGGGAACGTTGAATACGGGGAAACTTTGAATACGGAGAAAGTGGAATATGGGGAACATTGAACACGGGGAACTTGGAATCCGGGAACGTTGTATACGGTGAACGTGGTATACGTGCGAAGTGGAGTACGTACGAAGTGGAATACGTGTGAAGTGGAATACGTGCGAAGTGGAATACAGGGGAAGTGGAATACGGGGAACGTTGAACACGGTGAACGTGGAATACGGGAGAGCTTGGAATACGGGGAAAGTTGAATACGGTGAACGTGGAATACGGTGAACGTGAAATACGGGGGAAGTGGAATACGGGGAGTGGAATACGTGTGAAGTGGAATACGTGTGAAGTGGAATACGTGCGAAGTGGAATACGTGCGAAGTGGAATACAGGGGAAGTGTAATACGAGGAACGTTGAATACGGTGAACGTGGAATACGGGGGAGCTTGGAATACGGGGAAAGTAAAATACGGGGAACGTTGCATATGGTGAACGTGGTATACGGTGAAAGTGGAATACGGGGGAAGTGGAATACCCTTTAGGTGGAATACGGGGGAAGTGGAGTTATTGTGCGACAAAGAAAGTGTTTTGATTTATAGTGCCTTTCTCGCCCATTTTGATTTTAGTATTATTAGCGGTAATATCAACGAAGTGATATAACGACCTTCAACATTACGCATCATTATTTAAAACAAAAAAATATTTGCTTTGGCTCTCTGAAAAGACAACAAGCGAAAATGATAAAGCCTGCGTAGCCCCTAGGGGCGGGGGTTTCGACTGGTACTATATAAGTGAGCAAGTGCGTCCGATAAAAATATAGTCATGACCAGCCATATAGTCCTCTATCTCTAGTGTGTTCCTTTAGCTTTTTTGAGAATCTTATGTCGAAAAACTTTAGCATTAGGCACTAACGCTCATTCAACTTTTATTACATTTCTCATTTGAAAAGAGGGAAATATTCAAATATTCTTTTTATTTGCTGCGAATCGTACGAGTAGTTAACGAATCGGCTCAAGTGAAACTTATTCTGCGTGCTTTTGTATTGCTTTACATTAAAAAAAATGATGTGCACATCACAGTGTCAGCGTTGCATTATATATGAATCAATCTATGTTCGTCATATATCGAATATGAAATCGCGTTTTCATTTCATTTGATACATAGAAATACAAACAATGGTTTTTAGGGGTGAAATAATATTTCGTTTTGTGATCACAACATTTCAAATCAAATACATTTGTGTGCCGTAAAGGTTAGCATCTCGTGTTGGAAAATATCAAAGCGATAATCGATAAAATGTGATTATGCCAAACGAAAAATGCGACCATTGCTATCTATGAGGTCAACATTTTTTCTTTGCGTTCCATTGCTTGCGATTGGATTCTGATATTACGTAACAGAAATAAAGTCTTCACCAAGCCGAATGTTATAAGTTGATTCGATTTTGTCGACAAAAATTTCCTTTTCTTTTTTTAATTAGAAAAATTATAATATTGTATCACGCAAACAGCTTTTTCATTGTTTTAATTTATGTTCAATCTTTCTAACGTTGTGTTTTTCTATCGTTTCAGGCAAAAACCTCTACAACAATGAGCACGTAGCTATAAAAATGGAGCCAATGAAGTCAAAGGCTCCCCAACTACATTTAGAATATAGGTTTTACAAATTACTAGGATCGCATGGTGAGACTTATTTCATAATTGATTATCATTTTTGTAAAACAAAATACCTTGGGATGAGATTAGACGACTATCTTTCGTTTCAATATAATTAATCATGTATCCGATTACATTCTTACCCATTACAACGAAATAAAGTACAGTATGTCCTGAGTTAGGCCGAGACATTTCTCTTAGCTACCCTCATTTTTGCACCGACTATATCCACATTTTAGTCATCTTTCGGGATATGTTAGATATTTATGTTCCTTATGAAAGAACCTAGCGGTAGTCGTATTGTTTGATTATACAGTACCAGCAAAACGTCAGTTTTGTCTTTGAATTTGGAGCTTGATTTTGAAAAAGAGCTTCAAAAGTTTTATTGACCGCACCATCCGGAAGTTTAACATTACATGCACCCCTACGGAGCGGATGTCGGACATTACAAAAGGATTATTTGCTTACATTTTTTATTTAGATAGTGAGATATAGTAGTTTTCAACATAAAGACATACATACGAGATGTGTACGTACACCGAGAGCGCAGCTGAAGAATATTTTACTGTGATAAAAGAGAGTGCGGCGAAAGTACACACCAACACATTCTCGCCGTACACCAGTAATTTTTTTTTTGCTGTATAAATGAGAGTATATTGGTGTGTGTATTTGCATTACTAGGCAGCGAAAGCTTACTTTCGCGGCATGTGGTCCAATACACTCCGCACATACAGCGAAGTATCTTTCAATTATACCCAATACACACGCTACGCCCGCGCGTACATTGTGTGTATTGGGATATATAGAAATATACTATTTCTGTATATGCGAGAGTGTATGGGTGTGATTTTGACATTACTTGCGAGTGGAAAGTTACTTTCGCGGTATACGCACCAACACACTCGCATATACAGAAAAATGTCTTTCAATGATAAAATATCCCAAAATGACCCTAATGTAATCGACGACTCTGTAGGGCGAGCATGTAATGCTCTTGATGGGAAGACAATAAAACAGCTGGATGCTATTGATCTCCATAATGAACTACTTTCGCTGAGTCTTAGGCAATCTACTATTATTGGTACTGTATAATGAGACACTATGAACAGTTTTTCAAGTGCATGTCGAAGTTTCAAAAAGAAAAGTGATGTTCAATCAATTCTTACAGCTATATTCGCCTGCAGCTGTGTTGTATTATTCTTGATACTTTCCTTAATTTTTCTATTAAAAAAAAGATTAAATGAAAAAACGTGATATGCTCTTCTCATCTCATTAATTTTATACCAAAAATTTGTCGATTTATTCATAAACATGAATTTCATTCAAGTGATAAATGAAATGATTGTATTTCATAACAGGTAGTTTAAGAAATGTTTACCATGCAATTATTGTCGCACGGTGAATTAAGAACCGTTCTGAATGCAAAATCATTTTGTTTTTTCAAAATTTCTGCTTCTCACTTTTTCGGAATCCTTTTTCGTTGTCCTTTTTATGCCCACGCCCATTCCTACACATAAAATACGCACACACACACACAAATAACATCGAAATTAATCTCTAAATCTATCCATTTTCATATCCTGGTAATCATTCAAGCAAACAAATGTTTACATTCATTGTTCAACAAAAGTATTTACAAAAAATATATATATTTCAATGAAGTTTATACAAGAAAATAAATAAATTATAGTTGAAACAGACTCCGTAACGAATACGAAACCAATAATGAATAAATCAATGTGTTCAGAGGGAATTCCTCGAGTTTATCATCTAGGAACGTGTGGAAGGCGTTATAATGCTATGGTTTTAGAATTATTGGGTGCATCACTAGAAGATCTCTTCAATTTATGTGGCCGAAAATTTTCACTGAAGACTGTTATGATGATTGCTAAGCAACTAGTAAGTTTATAGTGACACGGTTCAAAGTTGTAACGGATGAATTAATTTTTGCATTTATTTTGCGCAGTCCATTTTTGTATTTGATTTTTTTTTTCATTGAATATTTTATTTTGTTTTAGTTTTTGTTTTTATTTTTTGAGGGTTTAATGAAACGAAACTGAAAACATTAAACTTAATTGAACAAGGAAAAAATGGAAAAATTAACAAATTAACGAAATACTTACAAACAAATTGCATTTTATACCATACGTAAATATAATAATTCAATCTGTAAGAAAATTTTACATCAAAGAAACATTTTGTACTACCGAAAGGTAAAACAGGTGATGAGACAACGCGACGTCACCTCTTTTGCTTTTTGTTGGTTTCAGAACGAAGTTTTACAAAAGCAGGCTAAGCCACAACTGTCAAAATTATCTTGCATCTCTTTTTTTCATTAGATTCAAGAATTACGAAAAATGAGAAATTTTGACAGTTGTGGCTTAGCCTGCTTTTGTAAAACTTCGTTCTCATAATCCTCCCATATAGTATGATATACTTACAGGTTGCATAAAATGCTTACAGGGCGCACAATTATACTTACGTTTGATTTAAAATACTATTTGCTGGTATAATAGAATCATTTTGTTATTTTTTGAATTTCGTAGTTTTTTCACAGCGCTTTTCGGGCTGCTGCAAAGAGTGTATAAAATAATTTATTTTTTTGAAAACATTTGTTGTGGGGATGTAGAGTTGGTTGGTTTATGTTTTGTTTTCATTGTATTCTTATTTTCCTCTTCAAAACCGTACAATGTGATGAAATTTTATATAATTCATACATTGCCCATATGATTATTTTTCGTACGTGTGTGTTTATTGTTTTTTTTTTTTGTTTTCTATATATTATTAAAATTTATTTTGTTTTTTTTTTTTTATTTCTTACATATTTCATTTCAAACATGGACACCATTTTTATTTCCTTAAGTTTATTCACGTTTGTTTAATGAAACTTATTGTTATGTTTTTTAAATGTGTGTGTGCGTGTGCGAGTTTGCTGAAAATAGTCGTGAAATTGTTTTAGTCGCTTTATGTAAATAAAATATTAGTTCTCATTATATCCAACGAAAACGGTCAAAATGGAAAGAAAAGTGGAACTCTTTTACATTAACAAAAAATTAGATACATAAAATAACAATTTTATCAACAGCATAACTGGTTATTGTTCTTAGACACATTATTTTGAGTCATAATTGAACGAGTAGACTTTTGACAAACATAGATTTCAATCAGTGCAAATCCGAACTAACCTCCTGGCAGAAAGTTAAAATTTTTGTTGGGTCTAGTGCACATTTTCAACTCAATTTTCACCATCTTTGTGAATGTTGGGATAGTTGCAATTTCTAATAAAAAATCTAGTAAATTTCTTTTAAATAGTTCCATGCGAAGTTCACAAAAATATCGTAAAAGTGAGAGAATTGAAAGTCATTTAACAAGAGTGAGTAGTAGCGACTAACTCGTGTTACAAATTTTACTGTAATGTTCACAGACTATTCTCGCACAGTATTTTTTCTGTGAGATCTACAAACTTTAATCAATTTACGCGATGCTAGGTTTCCCACTACTCATTACTCATAACTTTATCACTAAAGAAGCATTTTAATTGATTTATTTGATCAAAGATCATATGTCGTGTTCCTTGGTTGTAGTGTGGCGTACAATCACTCGACCAAATTATTCAAAAACACCTCTATTTCCTATCTGCCGTGCAATCAATTGTCTTACACAATCATCCTCACGGCTAGAATTTATTAAATATTTACAATGCTTGCGTGTTTTTTCACAATTATAAATTACAATAATCTTACCATACTATTAGAATCACAGTAACTTATCAACAAATAATTAAATTATTTCTTGGCCTAATGAGCTTTTGTTATGTGACTTGCGAAAATTTTGATAAGAGATTTGAAATGTCATATCACTGTCCTATATGATTGATCAGTTGCCGGTCTGTTCTTACTTACTTTATTTTTTCGGCGCTACAGCCTCTGGTGGGCCCTGGCCTGCTCGAAGATTCGTTAAGGAATAATTTTCAGGGGATACTGTTTTCATCCTCGCCCACCTCAACCTTTGGACTATCATCATCGCCAATATACCCGGGATCGCCAAAATCACGTTACAATTCGAAGTTATATCACCGTCACCACCTCTCCCCCTCGCGCATCGCTCCAAATATGGTCGAGAGCACCTTGCGCTCAAACGTTAACTGTTCATCATTTTTCTTTATCGTCCAATATTCACATCCGTAGATCAGTACTGCACGAATGAGTGTTTTGTAAATATGGCACATCGTTTTCTTCGATATTAACTTTGAGCGTAAAATGTTTGATTAGACCATAAAAGCCGTCATGATACGTTTGTGAATTTGAGGTGTGTTGTCACCATCTGACCGTATCAGCGCTCCAAGATAAATGAACTCATCCACTATCTCGAGATTAAACTCTCCAATGTGTATTTTGTCTCCCTGTTGATTTGCTACCGGATTCGGCTCGGTCTTCATGTATTTGTTTTACATTCGTTTATCATCGAACCCATTCTCTCCGCTTGCATTTTCAGATTTGTGAAAGTGTCAACTGCTGCTGCATGTGTATGACTGACGAGATCCAAGTCATCTGCAATGCCCAGAACTTGAACTGCTCCATTCACCAGCAAGAATGCACGTCTCCCTGCATCAATCCTTCTCTACCAGCAAACACATCTGACATGTCGTTTTGCACCTTGACACGACATCTGGTGCCATTCAATGTCACTTTCACAATACGAATATACTTTGTTTCAAAGTCCAGCTCCTTCATCGCCGCATACAATTCCATGTCCTGTCGTAAGCTTGTCGATAAAAAGATGGTACGTCCGGACCTTTTGCAGAATCAGACGAATTGTGAATATTTGGTCAGTCAGTTGTTGAGCGATCTCATCTGAATCCGCTTGGTAATCCCCAATCACACTCGCAGCCAGCGAGCAGATCTAGTCTTTCGAATAGTACTCGAGCGGTCTGTTCACTTTCGTCATTTGTTGTCGATGTGTCAGGCAGTGTTAACGATTTTTATCTTAATCCTCTTAACCTCATATTTTATGAAATTACTTGAGAAAAATTCTTTCGATTTACTTTTATCACTGTATTCCAAGCAGAAAATTAGAACGGTAATAAAGAAAAAGTCAATGAAAAGTGAAGGCCAAAGGCATTTTTCATGTACGCCTACGAGGTGTGCATGAACAAGTTTGCTTTTCACGTGTATTGCATAAAAGACTCATTTCTTGATGGTATGCAACAAGGTTAGACGTGTATACCGACACGCCGCTCACACAAATATAATATGGCGCGTCGATGTCATAGACCACTAAAAATAATGAGTTTTGTCGCCGCGCACCGCTTAGATGAGAACAACTGACCGGCGAATTTTCCTAAGATCCTTAAAAGGCATTTTCGTTAGCCATGTGGATGTGTAGTACAATTCTTCTCATGAATTACATGCAAAGGCTTTGCAAGCAATTTCGCTGAGGGGAGTACAAAATGCTGTTCGCATGCTTCCGAATAAAAAGTCTTTGTTTAGCACTCTTGTTCTTGAAATAATTATTTCAAAAAAGATTAGGATTACCATCATATTAGACACGGACAGGTGCATAAAATTACGATTTTGTAGTGCTTCACTTTGTGAATAAATTTGCGAAATAATTTGATAAATGATTGCGAAAAACCCTTACCTGTTGTATGTTGTCGTAACACAAACCAGTGCTAAATTTTCCAGCCGACATTCAAATTGCAGAATGTTCGTTCTTATGACAATATGCTAAGTACAGTGCATTCGTATAACATAACAATGAGAAACATATAAGGGAAACTAGCATATGCGTTTATCGATTCAATAATAAATTATTAATTGTTATGAAAATGATTTGATTATGTATTAAGTTAACAATCAATTTCACATTCTATTAAAATCCACCGCTGATATTAAATTAACGAGTTGGATTTTAATGACAAATTAATTTAATTGGTAAGTCGATAAAATCTCATAAATTAGTTGAAATAACAAATTGATTAATTTTCGTCGATTCTGCTACCAGTAACAATATTGTTCTGCTTATACATCTATGATCTAACAATCACTTACTGCTAACAATGCCTAACCACTTAACCACATATCTAAGCGTGCCATTGAGGTCGACATGTGATCGTAATCTTTGTTTATTCGTAAGTTCATACGTTTCCAACAAATTGCATGTGATTTTCGACTTACATTGTAGTAATACCAGTCAAACTGTAGATATTTTTAAACTAAAGAAACAATTCCGATGCGACATAGTCATTGGATGTCTCTGGTTGGTCTTCCGTGTTCCGCCCGTTCCACTCATCCAATTCTACTGTATTTTGCAATCAAGCTCAAATTAACTTTTTGTATGTACCTGCGTACTAACTTTCACCACTTCTGCTCTAATTTTCCTATATAGTGTGGACACTTCAAGTACGTAACTCACTTCAAAGTAACTCAAAGTAACTCAAAGTAACTCAAGGCCCAGTCAACAACTTCCAATTTTGTTGAACATAATTTACGTCAGTGCAGAACAATTTGTTCATCGCAGTCAGCAATTTCAAATGAAAAGTTAACTTTTCTTTGTTCTCATATTCCCTAAATCATCTCAAATAACGACCTAAAACTTTGTACGGATCACCAATATCAACTGATTGTCGAGATTCATATTTCATATATGTAATTATCTACAATAGAAATATGAATGCGAATAAATGTGTCACATTAGCTGTAACCCAACCGTATAGAATGCATGCAATATGGAACATATGACTATTACTTTTGGAACATTTGATAATATGAGAACTTGATGAAGTTTGTAATGTTTGATTGATGTTTTTCGGTTTCATTTTTTACAAATTAGTTATGTCATTCAATCTACGCCTTGAGTGCGTCAACGCCTTATGTCAAAGTGTCTTGAATTTCATAACGCGATGTTTAAGGTATCTCCCAAGTAGTATCATTACTTTGATAGCTTATTCATAGTGTCGTGAAAATTACTATATTTTGACATAAGCCGTTGATAGGAGAATCCGACATATACTCGCTTTACAGTGGTGCTTAGTGTTTCTTGTCATGTTATAGTGCGGCGTCGGCTCATGTCAAACTATACCTTATTTCATGACAACATGTAAAACGACGAAAAATTATGTGATTGTCAGTTTCGTCATGAAATATCATATACTTTGGCATAAGCATCGTCGCGTGGCAATAAACGGGTCGATAAACAACTGGATATTTCTTATGGTGATGGTTTTGCTGAATTTTACTATTCTCATATGGTCGTATCTCTTCCAATTTGAGAGCTCGCTTCGTTAGGAAATTATTATGGTTTGATTAATGCTGAACACTTCACTGAACCCAGTCATCGAACGACCCTTCACAAAGGGACTGTGATTACTATGAAACCTGTTTTGATACTCGCTAACTTTCACAATCTGAAAGAAAAGTGAAAGGAAAGGTTGTCTCGGTCCGAAATGTTTTTTTAACTATCATGAATTTTAAGACAACCAATTCAACTTTTTTATGTTACAATTTCGTTGTTTGTAATTTATTAAAAAATTTGGAAGAGAAAAACAAAAACTTTTTCTTTTGAATTTTACTACCTTGTCTTCTTGAACGAAGTTGTATTTGCTTTTATTACCAATTTTTATCGTTCATCGCCAACAAAAAATCATGTGTAATTTGATTTTTTTAACATAATCCAACCAACAACGCAGTCTTACTTGAATTGAATCAAATTATGTTCATAAAGAAGTCTTATAGTCAACTTTTCTTCGTTTTTATGATTTTCGTCAAGATTTCACTTGTCATAATGGCGTACCTATTGGAGGAACATGAGGAGGGAAACGGGAAAGTGTGTACATATATATTTAGCTATGTAGGTATGTACATTCAACATCATGAGAATATGAGAAACATTTCGGTAACTTGTTTTATATGCATTGAGTTTTGCCTAGGCAGGGAAAAAGAAACTTTGTTTCAATTAATTCTAATTTTACGAATTGTGAACACAATTGTCGAACATAATAATGTTGTATAACGACTGGTGTTACATGAAGGTAACTTCAAAGACGCTAATGAGCAAGCTCGCTCGAAGAGCTTCCACTCATTGGAATGCTCACGTTTTGTCGTCGCTTTCAGCAATGAAACAGAAATAAACTTAAGTGTATTGACTGGTAAATATAGCATCCACTTTAATGCGACAAAAAAATACTTTTACGGATTCTCGGATTTACTTTTCCTATTGCAAAATTATGAGCCCCAACAAAACATAGAATTAAATCAGTAGTGCGGCATGAGAAACATTTTATTTTAATTCAATTATTTTTTTACAATGTAGTAAAACATTTTAACAAATCAAGTAAACACGTGTGACAAAACTAATTAATAATAATGATTGAACGGAATAGGGTACCATTTGAATGTCGATTGAAATACGAAATATTTTTTTGTCAAATCACAAAACGCGGCATCAGCTTATGTCAAAGAATACGAAATGTCATGACGAAATTCACATCTTATGCCCCACATCCTGTTTCGTATACTTTCACAAAAGTCGAGCGTTGCAATCAAATCTCGTTTTTTTCACCTGCGTATCAGCTCTCTACTGATTTACAACAATCAACTAGTGTACATGTGGCAAGAAACAGTGCAAATAATTAATTTTGAACAAATGCTACCAACTGTTTGAGCTTTTGAAATGCTCTCTCGCTCCATTGATAGAATGTAAAAATCTGGTTACTTATCTTCGATTCACAGAAATGTCTTTTTTGCTTCTAATTTGCTAAATTATCTACTAACGAAATTCTTAGAAATATTAAAATAAGAACATTGACAAACAACTCGTCGTAGATGCAAAGGAAGTCCATTCTTGTTATTGAAAGTATTGCTAGGCTGGGAGGGTGCCTAATTGCAACTAAAAAATATATATTGAAACGAAACATCCATACACATCGAATCCTCTTTCCAAAATAATCCCCATCCCAGATGAGTAGCTTCTGTCCATTCCTTTAAATTCCTCTCTTTGTTTCTTTTTTTCATCAACGAAATCATAAAAGTGAAAAAGCATTTTATCAATTTGCTCCAAAAATTATCTTCCATTTTGTAATTTCAATAAACAACTTAATTTAATTACACAAATTATGTCCACCGTTCTTTCTTTTTTTGTTTTTGGTGCAGCAGAGGGTATTCCCGAAGTATATTATTTCGGACCATGCGGCAAATACAATGCACTTGTTATGGAATTGCTTGGTGCAAGGTAATTATAATAGAAGCATTTGCTGAAAATATCAACAATTTTGAGCCAACCAGAGAGTAAAGTAATTAATATTTTCCAGTCTGGAAGATTTGTTTGATTTGTGCGGCAGGCGGTTTTCATTGAAGACAGTTCTAATGATATCAATACAACTAGTAAGTAGTGATGATTTAAAAGCAAACAATGAAAACTTTTGAAATGATAACCTAAGATGATGGCATCTCGTTTATATATAAAAAATCATTTATTACCATAGTTTTTGATGCATTAAAACCCTATGTACATTTTAGTCTACTTTTATGCATTACATTTTCGACTGCAATATTTAACTTCCTAATCATAATAATTATTTGTAACTATAATTCTTAGTGGACGCTCATATATTACGGACGCATGCAGATATTCCTTTACCTTTAACACTTTTTCAGCCTCCTATTTTGCTTATGCATGCATACGTGATATGTGGTCGTCTCATTTCAAACACGCGTCCTTTCATTCATTTTCTATCGATTTACTAAATTAACATCATCTATTACAGTAGCTAAAACGACATTTTCATTCTACTCTTATGGTCATTATGTTGATTTTAATTTACGTTACATGTAATGAGGACAATATTTTGAAGCCTTGCATTAGATATTTTTAGCATTTTTGTAGCTATGTTCTAACATTGCAATGGGTAATTAAATGGAAAAATGTTTTTATGAAAACGCATTTTATTTGTAAATAATGTTTTGGTGATTTGCTTTACATAAGTTTTTTTTAGCAACAGATTCGACCTTTTAAAATTAACTTCCGCTATTTACTTAGTATCTTTGTTAGCATGATTATTACAACTCCTCTTTCAATTTCAAATATGTTTTATTCATCAAATCTAAATTTACAAAATAAACTGATGTTTTTTAGCTGTTTTTCTATCCAATTCTTTATTCACACTGAATTTAGATGATCTTAATTTAACAATCGATTGAAAATCATTCATGTGGATTTTACGATGACAAAGTCAATGTTCTTATTGCTTAGTTGTTGAGACAGTTGCGCTACGGTGAGGCACCAGCGCAAAACGGATCAGAAGTGATTTGAGAATCGCTACTTATACATTCGGCGCCATATTTTGTCAGAGACTCATTCACAATCGTTTAAGCGCTGCTGCCTACACTTCGGGTTATTTTGGAGCACCCTAATTTACGATGAATAACAGAAGCTGTATGCCGTTGAAAGTAATTAATTTATGAGTGGAAAAGATTAAGTAACGTTATTGAACAATTGCGATAAGAAAGTCAACAAATTGGTAATAAAATAAAATGTTTTCAACTAACAGTACAGCTTAAGCAGCGACATCGTTCATTTCTGTACAAATATAGTGAATATTGACTACATGGTCAATCAGTCAGGATTATGCCTAGGTCTTGATATCACAATTGCCACTCTATACTTATATTAAAGACACCTTGTACTCCATCCCTCCTTCTATGAACTTATGTCCGTGAACAATTTGATTATGTGTTTTTGTCTTGCCTACAGTTTTGGACATGTGCGAAGCATACTGGGCTTATGGGTTTGTAACTAGTCGAATCGAGAGCCCGTTTAAGGACAATTTCAACATCTTTATTTTCGCTGAAAGTTAATCAAAAAAGTGTGACTAAGTTTGAAGATTAGCAAAATCGGTCAGAGACTTCCAAAGATATATTCGAAAAAGTGGCCAAAAACCGAGGCAAAAACTTTGTGTTTTGAATTCGGGTGAAACATTCTCGCCAATATCTCTCAGGGCGAGATTAGGTGGGGACTGAAAGGATTTGATTGACAACGTTTCCTAGGACGAATTTTTCAAAATTGCGTTTTCGGCAGCGCAATTTGGTAATACATTCATTACATTTCCCTGTTAGATAGTCTTTGGCGACGTTGCTTCAAACGTACGGTTCTCGTTAACCTTATATTTTTATTCAATATTTTTTCATCATAATATCCGAAAAATTGACATGAAAATTGTCGAACGAATTGGATAAAATAATATAACAAAAGATTATGAGTGTTTTTCTACGAATTTTACGGCAGAGATAAATTTTGTATTTATTTGTCGGATACCCAATTTTATAAAAATTAACTTGTCTGACGACCTTTCTAACGAAAGATGAAGGTAAAAAAGGATCGGAAGTTAATCTAATTATGAGTTTCTTTTGATACCAACTCTTTGGAGCTCAATAAAATACAAAACGTAAAGTATGTTGATATTTCTTTGCAATTGTTCCTAGTAGCGATGACAATAATAAAAGCATAAGGCAGAATTTTTCAATTTCAATGTTTATTCGACGCCATCTGGCAAACTAAGCGCATGCAAAACTGTTTGACGGTTTCGTTACTGCATCAAATAAACAGGAGAAAAAAAAATTCACTCATTTCGTCACCAAAAAACTATTTCAGTTGATCAAATTTCACGGCATTTATCGATTTTCTCGTAAATAACAAACTTTATATTAACTTCGTATAATTTCTGGTTAAAATGATGATAGCGCGTGTATTTTAAGCGTAGAGGACATTGAAGTTTGGATGTGTGAGTTGTATAAATGAACAGTTCTATAGGATATGAAAAAGCTCCTAATAGCTTTAATGACAACATAATGCACGGCATGAAGGTAATTTTGGCTTGGCTTTTTTTGTTTTATTTAACCGTTCTGTGTAAATGACTATTTCTTTTTTGTAAATAATCGCACATTAAGGGAGTATTTAGCTTAATACAAACATGCAATTAATATCATTACAACTTGGTATAATTAAAAATGTGTAGTAATATGTTTCTTCATTATTTTAGTTGCATCGGATTGAATATGTTCACAGTCGGCACTTAATATACAGAGATGTCAAGCCAGAAAATTTTCTTATTGGACGGACTTCAACACGACGGGAAAAAATTATCCACATTATTGGTACGTATTACAAATATGTATTAGGTATTAGCAGCGCTGCGACTGAATTTGGTACAAATATCCTTATTTTACGCATGCTTTTGTAAGTTTGTACAAAATCATCTACGAAAATATGGAGTAGAATTCCGACGACTAAAGAGCAACGGAAAATTGAGTAGGAATAACAGGACGGTCAAGGACCTCAATTCGCAGAAAATCTACGAAAAACTCTTCAGATTCTCAGAAAATACATGGTTCGAAAAAAACTATAAAAACTTTGAAAATCCTAGGAAATTCACTATCCTCAGAATCTCGGAAAAAGTAAATTGACGGAAAGAGAAACTAAACCATTGAAATGTGTGTAGGAAAGTAGTGATAGAGTGTACTTGAATTCGAGTCGCCGGTAATTCCCCAGTGAATCATCAGTGATTCCTCAGTGAATCATTGGTGATTCCTCAGTGAATCATCAGTGATTTCACAGTGAATCATCGGGGATTCTCCAGTGAATCATCGGTGATTCTTCAGTGAATCATCGGTGATTCCCCAGTGAATCATCGGTGATTCCCAAGTGAATCATCAATGATTCCCGGGTGAATCATCGGTGATTTCCCAGTGAATCACCGGTGTTTTTCCAGTTAATCATTGGTGACTCCTTAGTGAATCATCGATGATTCATTGGTGAATCATCGACGATTCCTTGGTGAATCATCGGTGATTCACAGTGAATCATCTGTGATTCTACTACAGTGAATCATCTGTGATTCTACAGTGAATCATCTGTGATTCTACAGTGAATCATCTGTGATTCTACAGTGAATCTGTTGGTTTTCCAGGATTAGCGCAGCTCCCAAACGCCCGAAATAAAATAATTTAGAAGAAAATACGTCTTTACGAAATGACAATTTAATTTAGAATGGACATTTTATAACTTGATCAATTGATTAAATTCTATTTCTTTTGCTATAGTCGGTAACTATGACCACATCAAATTGATAAGTTAACAGAATCATCGGTGATTACCCTGTGACTCATTAGTGATTTTCCAGTTAATTTTTTGTGGTTCTTCAGTGAATCATCAGTGGTTTCCCAGTGAATTTTTTATGATTCCTCAGTGAATCATTTGTGATTCCCCAGCAAATCATCGGTGATTTCCTAGTGAACTATCGGTGATTCCCCTGTGAATCATTTGTGGTTCCCCAGTGAATCATTCGTGATTCCCCAGTGAATCATTTGTGATTCCCCAGTGAATCATTTGTGATTCCCCAGTAAATCATCGGTGATTTACCAGTGAATCATTTGTGATTTCTCAGTGAATTATTTGCGATTCCACAGTGAATCATTTGTGATTCCATAGTGAATCATTTGTGATTCCCCAGTGAATAATTTGTGATTTTTGTGATTCCACAGTGAATAATTTGTGATTCCACAGTGAACCATTTGTGATTCCACAGTGAATCATTTGTGATTTCCCGGCAAACATGCACAGACGGACAGTAAGGGTGAAAACATAAAGTAGCTATTGCTACTTAATAAAGAAGTTAAGCGTTTCTCCAATGAGCTTTAATAATTCTTAAAAGCTTTCAAATTCCATTGAATTTCAAAAGTCTGTAAAGCTTTTGAAAGAAATTATTTTTTATATCGTTTTTATCGTCAATTTATAGTACATTACTGCATAGACGTGTATATAAGCGGTGTATGCTCGAGAAGCAAAGCACCGAGTGTTATATACAACATGTCTATTCAGTTTCAGTACGATTTTTTAATGAGCTCTCAGTGTTTAGTTTAACCGTTGACGTTTCTAGATATATTGGCTCAAACGACTTATATACGGTCTTAATCAACTTATAAATTCATGTTACAATTCTGTTGAATTCAAAATGAGCTTTAAGCTGTAACACAGTGTTATGGTGTTAGATAATAAATTTGATGCTTTTTGTTACAGATTTTGGATTGGCCAAAGAATATATTGATTTAGATACAAATAAGCATATACCATATCGGGAACACAAATCATTAACGGGAACAGCACGATATATGTCGATAAATACACACATGGGCAGAGAACAATCGAGAAGAGACGATTTAGAAGCATTAGGTCATATGTTCATGTATTTTCTGAGGGGTTCACTGCCATGGCAAGGTTTAAAGGCTGATACGCTTAAGGAACGATATCAAAAAATTGGTGATACAAAACGTGCCACACCGATAGAGGTAAATTGATTGTCTCTATATTGAGGATGCATTCATCGCATTTACTCACGTTAGGTACTATGCGAAAACCATCCTGAGGAATTTTCAACCTATTTACGTTATGTTCGTCGATTAGACTTTTTTGAAACGCCAGACTACGATTATCTGCGTCGTTTATTTCAAGATTTGTTTGATCGAAAAGGATATGTGGATGATGGTGAATTTGACTGGACAGGAAAAACTTTGGTAAGTTAATGTTGAAAATTCAATTCGAAAAAAAATGAGAAAAATTAGTTTCTTTTACGAAAAACAATTTTGTTTCTACAATTACCTCAAATATTTCAGATTGAGGACACTGAAGAATTGAATAAGAAATTATAGTTAACGATTCAGAACAATAAGAAACGATGACTCACTAAAAAGATTTCAATAAATTTCCAAATTATTTTCGTTCAAAATTGTTTTCTAACATCAAGTTTTTTTTAATAATTTACATTTAGCCTTCAAATTTCCATATTTTGCGTCAACTTCGTAATGCACCACCGTCTCATATAGCGAAAACGAAGTCGGCAAAGGTGATAAAGTGTTAAATGTTACGTTGTACTTGTTACCTTGTAGCGCTAGATAACGTCAGATAACGCTTTTGGTTTCCAATCTTCCGTCCGAAAAATTATGTCGGTTGACATAGAATATTAATCAAAAATCAGTATTGTAAATATTTTTACATTTATTAGCTCCGCTACCTCGCTAAACGTCAATATTTCCAACGTAGTTTTTGAGGTAACTAAGTGAGAATTGACTTTCAAACGCTATATTTGTTCCAGGTGCACAAGTATACAGATATAATTAAATTAGTTGACTACATAAATACGCCTAAAATTCAAATAAATTCAACGCAAAAATTGATAACGTAACGCACCCAGCATTTGTCATGACAAAATATCAAAAACAATGCGTTGAAATGGTCAATTATGCGTTATGTTTTAAATCTTAAGCGCACTTCTGGGGCGAATCGCTGCTCTTCAGGAGATATTTTAAAATATTAACTCATCCTGTCACGTACCGTTGACTTTCATTGCGGGTTTCTCCATTATTTTATTTCAAAATTGGAGTTTGTGTAGAATTTATAAATATTATGAGAGATCTAACTATCCTATAATTTTTATTCAATTTGTGAAATACCGTAAAGTCAACCCTAGTAATTGACGGGTAAGACAAAATCAATCTTGGGTTGCGCTGGTAGCGTTAGCAAAACGACAATGCCAACGATATAGCGACAATTTGGTTAAAGCCAGCGTAGATTACTTTCGCGTTAGAAATTTTAATTGGAAATTTTGGCTATTTGCACTTCGTGAGGCTGTTGCACCTGAGGAAAGTTCATAAATCAAGTCAGTCCTTCTAGCATGAGCATGAGTATAGGGCCTTACAGTTGTCAAATAATTCTATTCATACGGGGTGCCAACTATATTATTTTGAGATTTGAATCGTGTGCAGTGAGCCGTTTCGCGGGCTTTCGTGAAAACTACATACATAGGACCCGAAAACATTGGAAAAAAATTAATTTGGCGTAGACAAATGTAGATGAATGTGGCAAACTTGTGACTTTTTTTGGATTAAACTTCGGCTCTTATCTCATAAACAATTTTTTTACAGTGTACACTGTACGTTTCCGAAACTCAATTTATTGTTATAGTCGTGCTAGAAATGCTATATTTAAATGCTAACATACGATTGAATCGACGACAATTTTATGCTTAGCAAATGCCATTGTCTCCAATTTTTAAAACAAAAGAAATGAATTCAAATGTCAAAACTACAGCGAACTTCATCCTTTTCAATTTGAAGTTAGCTGCGAATTTGACAGTTCTATATGTTTTTTGTTGCTGTAAACTGAAAAACGGTTGATTCGTTTAACGTGATGCTGGCGTCGAGCCACAATAAATGCACAATGTACTGTCACATGATGATCACGGGTATGACAGTTCACAATAGTAACATAACTCCGTATAACTACATTTTAATGCACTTTTTCGCATGTCGGGTTCCCAATACATTCATTATTCATAACTTTGCAAAGCGTCATATCCGCGATGGTAATAAATTGAGGCTCCCAGAACAGTTGCGCTAACGCTAACAGAACCCGAATTTGTAGTTAGTTTCAACAAGCTGGCGTAGTTCCTATGAACAATATGCACAGTTTATTTCATCGTATCATGAACTCATAAGCTAAAATTTGAATTCCAAAAGTTGTGATTGTAGTTGCTTAATCACTCATTTTATTTCGTCGTGGAAATGTCGAGTCGGTAAACAGTAAGAGTGAAAATATGAACTTGAAAATCCAATTATGAAAGATCGAAAGGTAAATGCAACTGTCAATGTCCTTGGCCTTCGTTTCTCAAGTCGATATCTCTTTCAGATGTTTAGAACATCATTTGATGAAAAACGTAAAATAAAGAAAACAATTTACATTTCATTCATTGAAAAAACAAAAAAATTACAGTTGCCGCTAGAAAATTTGCTTACCATACTTTTTGCAGTAAAATTTAAATATATTTTTTAATCATATTTTTACAGTCTACTCCAGTGGGTTCCTTACAAACAGGACATGAAGTGGTCGTGTCACCGATCCGTGATCGTCATGCCAATGCTAAGGTGAATAAAACAAATTTGTTTAATTCGGCATTTCTTTTACCGCATGTTGATATGATAAATGATTTCATTACTTTTTATTTGATAAACCAAAAACGAAACAAAATGCATAGGACACTGATTTGTTTGATTATGATGATTCTGAGTATTTTGTGGATGACAGTCTATTGATAATTGAGGTTTGCAGTTCAAGTTTTCTTCAATGGAATAAATATATGACAGTAGCAAGCTAAAATGCACCGTATTCGAAGTTTTATTCGCTGACTAGCTAAGCTAGTCTCGCTTATGCCTTTCTAATCCATATAGACAATTCATTTCATCCAGCTTTATAGGTCTGACCGTAATCGTAATCTGATTTTGTCAATAATTGTATGAATCTGACTTCTTATTCGCCAAATTTTCTCTCCTGTTGGATTTTTTCCTATCAATGTCATTTTCGGCGTAGAATTTTTTCATCGTTCTTCGGGTCAACTGTTTTCGATCAGAACAACTACTATTTAGCTTAATTTTACGTATCTGTCGCCAAATTCTATCATAAGTGTAGCTTACAATGTTTCTTAATAATTGTTAATTGTCGTGGAATTGTTGAAATTTGATGTTTTCTATTAAGCGATACGAATCACTCCGTTTGAGTTGAGTTTTATCTCACAACATTAGTTTTGCTAGAGAAGAACTCCATAAGTTCAGGCATTTTCGCTTATACATCGAGATGTTTTAATAGTAGAAATTCAAGTATAGCGGAAAATGAAATTAAACTTAATATCGATTTGTTGTGGGTATAATGAGGTTCCAAAATGTCGATTAATGTGTACACTTGATTATACCAAAACTTTATTTTCGTGGGACAGGTTCCATTTCGGCGAAATCTGGCACGGTCAATGCATTGCGTCGATACGGTTTTCTTCACTCTGACGACATCTAGGCTTTTTTATCCACCACCGGTGTTTTTCCTACCGTTCGGTTGACGTCACCGCATTCGTGGAAGTTCTTCAATATTGCGACAACCGACAGTGGAACAAATTATGAACGAAAACACTGTCTGCCCTAGTTTTTTTATACCATTTTTGAGGGTGTCCTAATACCTAATGAATGTACCAATTCGTCACCTTTTCGCCATTGAAGAGCACGTCGCAAAAATGTGAAACGTCAAATTTATGATTTTTTTTTTGAACAGAAGCCTGCGTAAATAACAAATTATTCAAAATTATAGCTCATGTACTATGACAGGATGACTCTAACACAAATAATAGGTGAATCAGAATTTAAAAAGTACAAATTTACGAACTTGGAAAGCGATGACTTTTCAGAGCAACTGTCGACCTTCATATTAAACCTTTTTGATTCATCTATTAATCGTGTAAAATTTGTCCTCTCGCAGTACTTGAACTACTGAATTTTGAATAATTTGTCATTTACGCATGATATTGTTCTAAGAAAAACATCGCTAATTTGACAGTTCAGACTTTTGCGACGTGTGCTCTGAAGAAAAGTTATACCTACATACAATCTTTATCAGAGATGTACAACAAACTTTTCGACGCTTTCATTTCCCCGTACATTTTTCAACACCACAAGGCGCCGTAAGTTAGCTTCCTATGCTCATTTCGGTCACTGAGCCTTCATTGTTAAGTAATGTTGTAACATCTGACTAGATAAACCGATACGCAGAACAGCATTTTAGATTTGAAAATTAGAGCATAAGATCATTCAAAAACTGTTTACCAATTAATAAAAAGAATGTTTTCAAACTTGATACTAACCAAGACTTTGTTTGTGTTTCTTTTTATTGTTTTTATTGCGCTATTCAAAACACACTGTTTGCCTGCTCGTCTTGTGTGCCTAATCGTCTACGATACCCAATATATCTAAACAAAAACGAATCGGCC
>CM055405.1:7355946-7378287 GCA_029228625.1 Pseudolycoriella hygida | reverse complement strand
AAAAACTTTTACTTTTTCAAGAATTTTGAATTTTCAGAAAAAATCAGTTCTTCAAAAACTCCAAAAAATTTTCTTTTCAACAGTTCTATTTTTTCAGTAGTACGGGTAAAGACACACTTGCAATATCTCTTTAATATTGGCTGGCCGTATGTTCGCAATTTGTTCAAATATACCAAATGTGGAATATGTAGCATATACGAGACATATTGAAATTTAAAATCAGGGGGTCAGAAATAATTGCTTGTCACTGTATGGACCGGCTCAACCTCCAAGATTCCGAAAGGGCGTTTCCTACTTGACGTTTATACCGTCATTCTTTGCAAAACCATCGACGACTGTCCATTAAACAATGACTTAGCAGTTATGAGAGATAAACGTTCGCTTCTGCTTAATAACTCCGTACTTAGTTCTTGGTCAATTATTGTGTTGACGAGTTGGAGAACAGAAGACTTACAACAAAGACGAAAGCACTAAAAAATAGGGGGATTTTGAAAAGTTTTTGCATGAAAAAATCTCGAACCCCACAACTTAGAGGTTATAGCTTCTAGTACTACATAGACAATCAAAGATTTTCCTTCGTTCGATTGAAATCTACACGACAGCAAGGACAACGCCACGCTTATTTTACGTTTAATTCAATTCGGAAGGAAATCGTAGCACATTAGTGGATACATTTAAATACAAATTGAAATTTTGAAAGCTTCATTTTCCTTATCATTTGCTAAAGTGTCACGTATCCGTTCCGCCATATTATTCACATGTTGTTTATGTTTTGTTTACATTCGATTCATTGAGTAAAAATTTTCAGGTTGTGAGTTCAACAAACGGTGAATTGAACGCTGACGATCCAACGGCTGGACATTCAAATACTCCTATTACTCAGCAACAGGAAGTTGAATTAGTCGATGAAACAAAGTGAGTTGCTGATATCGTCGAATATTGGTTAGTCATTACATATTTTTTTTTCGTTTTCTTTCAGATGTTGTTGTTTCTTTAAACGAAAGAAGAAGAAGTCGTCTAGACAAAAATGACTAGAAGCAGTGCAATGTAGTCCCGAACGTGAAGCAGTTACTTTGCTTCGTGCCACGTCACATTCAAATTCACGGGATAGTGTTTTAAATCCAAGCCAGGACTATATACAAGCATCGTCGCAACACACTTTGCGTTATCCATCCGCGTCGTTGCTGACGCCTACACCAACTAATACACCGACACTTCCTTTGTAATAAAATAGTCTCTTTTTTTATTATTATTTATTCAATTTACAGTGGAGATTGTGAATTTTCTGTTTATAGTTGTGACGAGGAAATTTTTTTTACGAAAGTCAAATGTTCCCTTCCCTCATTCGTTAATGGTTTTACATTTGTTGTTGGAAATTAAAATAAAAAAACTATGCGTACGTGTATAACAATTCAGAGAGTTATGGTATGTCACAAGAACGGATTGCAATTTGCCGGCTAACACGACTTCCAATTTTTTGTTTGTGTGCTATATTGACAAAATGCAAAGTCTTTTGTCAAGATCTCATCGATTTTCGTTACAATGCGCTGATGAAACCATCTTTCGTCGTTTCACATATTATGAATTTGGTCATGAAATTTCGTATACTTTGACATAAGCCGTGCTAAGAACGTGGATTCGACGTCTTTGTATAACTTACATTTTCCTGCTTCAAACGATTTTTAAGAAAAAGATGTTCCTATAAAATTAAACGTTTCTGCATCTTTAAATTATCGTTTAACAAAAGTGAACTAATCGGTTGAACGTTACAAATTCCTTGTAAACATGTTTGACGATTCAACTTTCTTTCCAACGCTAGCAGTTTTTTAGTTGCCAGTTATTCTGAGCCACCAGTTGAATTTCGAAAAATATGAGGACGATTGTATAAGAAAGTTTGAAAAAGTCTTAAGGCACAGGAAAGCTCTTCTAAAAGATTTGTTGTCCAAAGTTTTTGTTAAAAGGAAAACATTTTAGACCACTTTGATGACATATTTTAAGTAGTCCTTGGGTATCAAAATGTTTGCTAAGTAAATAACTTTTAACAAATTCTTAGACTCTTTACACTAACGGAAAAAACAATTTTCGTAGCATAAATACCGACATGCATTGTTATTGGACTTGAATTTAACAATTCACGCAGACGCTAACGTAGCAAAACACTAAAATTTCAAGGAACTCTGGGATTTTATTCTTTTAGAGTAGACGTAGAAATCTCGGTCGTCTTCAAGAAAAAGCACGTTGCAATGTAAACTGTCAAATTTGCGATGTTTTTTAGAACAGAATCCTGCGTAAACAACATATTATTCAAAATTACATGAGCTCAATATAATACTGAAGGAGAATGACTCTTCACAAAATATAGGCGAATCACAATTCAAAAAGTTTGAGTATGAACGTCAAAAGCTGCTCTGAAAAATCACCGCATTCCATTTCGGTTTGCGATGTTATTTCAGAGTAAACTCTCACAGCAAAACTTTTTGAATTCTGATTTATCTATTATTTGTGTAAGAGTGATCCTCTCGCAGCACATGTATGTATAATTTTGAATAATTTATTATTTACATAGGATTCTGTTCTATAAAAACATCGCAAATTTGACAGTTCAAACGTAGAAAGCGTAGAAAGCATAAAATTTTGCCTTTATGAGAAATGTCAAAAGTCATTAATTGAAAATTGAGTCTCTCGAAATTCTCTCGAGTCAAAGTCTCTCTTATATTGAAAAAAAGGTCCCTGTTGAGTTAAACATTAATTCGATGAATTTGTACGCTTTTTTGAAAATTATTTTATCCCATTCCAAATGTCAAATCTGTAATTTCAATAACAAAGTGAAGAGTAAAAAAAAAACGTGAACTAAAATGTGACGAAAAAAATATGTGGCTTTTTGAATAGAAATTCAATTAAAATATTTCATAAATAAAAATGAAATAAAATAAAAAAATTAAAAATAAAAAAAAAACAATGTAAAGTAAAAGAAAGAAAAACAAAACTTATAGCAAAAAGTTCAGTTCCTTTCGTACTATTTGCATTGAAAAAAAATTGAAGTTCTTCAGCAATTTGTGCTCCATTGTTAAATCAAATTGAAGTTTAAAAAAATTCTTTTGAACATTGAAACGAACAAAGTTCCAATTAATGATTAAATATTTTTAATTATTTATTTTCATTTTTGTGATCTCTATTCCATTTTTTACTTATTAGTGCATTAAAACATAATAAAAAAACGAGAAATTGTGTATGTCCCGCAGGAAATCGGATAAGCTACTGGCTATTTAAATCACAAATCCTGTGTATTATTAAAATTAAACATTAAAAAAGAAATTTAAACAGAAAACTAGTAGATAGTATTAAGAAGCTTTATATCACATTGCTCCCGTTTCATTATATGAAAGAAATCATTGATTTGATGTAATGTTGCATGCCAATTCATAGTGTCATGACAGTTCATAAAAAAAAACATTTCATAAATTTATTCATTTCCGTAGTGTGTGCAATGTGCATTGTGTGACTGTACTTCTGAATAGCCAGCAGCTACCTGGTTTTATCACTCATTTTTCAATAGCAGTAACAGTTTTAAGGAAAACGAAACATAAGTACATTGAATTACGTGAAGCTTGAGAGAAAAAAACCCAATTTTTATTATCCAATAATTTTAATTTTTTTATAATAAAAAATATCACTGAAATAAACGCAAGAAAAGAAATAAAAAACAAAATATTAAAATAGCATTTTTCCTTAAACAAATAAAAGTAAATTTAAAAAAATGAAAAAACTACATTTTTATGTGTATATAATATTATTAATTATAATTAAAACCAATTATTAATTATTAAAACAAAATTAAAGAAAATAGAATGGATGGAAAAAAATAAAACAAAAATTGAGAAGGGAGATGAGAAGTTATTTCATGATAGGAATGTAAAAAAACTAAATATTGAAAGGCAGAAAAATGGTGAATAAATGGAAAAAGAAAATATTTAATGAAAATAAGCTGTACAAAATATTAAAAAATGAAATAAAAATCCAAGAGAAAATCATTTAAAAAAATTGTTTCTTTAGCGGAGACACAAAGTCACGTCAAGGTATTTTGTCCATTGGGGCATACAAACAATATGAAACGGTTATTAGACCATAAAAAGAACGAAGTGCGGTTTCTTTTGGGCTTACCACTGTACTTGTAACCAGTCGAATTTCAGCCCGGGAGTAGGTTAGTTTTTCGTTTTGGGGTCGAAATAAGACACATCTACAAAAAACTTGATATTTAGTGTTTTTTTTTTGAATATTCCTTTCATGAGGAGGCTTTTTGTGCAGTGTTGTAGACATTAATTGAGTGGAACTTTTTCAGATAAGGAAGTATAGGCCCGCTCTCCTTGGGGCTCTAGATCGGTCCTATCACAAAAAATTTATTTTTTGACTTTCCTGAAAAAAAAGTTTTTTTTGGACCCGTACGAAGTACGAAGTTCCTATACGTTTACTACAAACAATTTTAATGTAACATGGGGTAGATCGAGGTGGCAGTTGGGGGATGCATTTATTATCGTCTAAATATGGCGAATCAACAATAAAAAAAAAAGTCCGTCCGTCTCCACTTTTTTTCCAAACGGCTCAACCGATCACCCTAAACTTTTTTTCCCTGAAAGATACATGCCTCCCATGATTCAAGTTCGAAGATGAGCAAAATCGATCAAATGGTTCCGGAGATATGGTCGAGAAAGTGACCAAAAACATGGTTTTCGAGGGTCGGTGAAGCTTTTTCGGAAATATCCCAACAAAATATAGCACGGAAATTGCTCATGTTGTTGTCAAATGAAAGGATTTGGTTTTCAGAAATTTAGGAAAAAATTTTTGTGGGAATTGGGTGAGGGGTCGGGGCACCGGGACCAATGGAATCGACGAAATTGAGTTTCTTGACGATATACGAAAACAGTTTTTCGTGTTTATTTCCTTAATATGCAATATGGAGATTCACTGTCGAAGGCAAAGTTGTAGAGAATGAATTTTTAGGGTACACGTGTTTTGGTTTTGGGTAAAAATGCCTCAATCCTGGGATATGACCACTTCTAGAATTGGGAGGGATGATCCATATCTCTAGAACTATAAGAGTTAGAAAGTTGCTTCCAAAGGCAAAGTTGTAGAGAAAAAAAATTTAACGAACAGGTGTCTCAAGGTTTTGGGTAAAAATGCCACAATCCTGGGATATGACCACTTCTAGAATAGGGAGAGATGATCCATATCTCTAGAAATATAAGAGGTAGAAAGTTGCTTCCAAAAGCAAAGCTGTAGAGAATAAAATTTTAGCGAATACGTGTCTCAGGGCTTTGGGTGAAAATGCACCTATCCTGGGATATGACCACTTCTAGAATTGGGAGGGATGATCCATATCTCTAGAACTATAAGAGGTAGAAAGTTGCTTCCAAAAGCAAAGTTGTAGAGAATAAAATTTTAGCAAACGAGTGCCTCAGGGTCTTGGGTAAAAATTCCCCAATCCTGGGATATGACCACTTCTAGAATTGGGAGGGACGATCCATATCTGTAGAACTATAAGAGGTAGAAAGTTGCTTCCAAAGGCAAAGTTGTAGAGAATAAAATTTTAGAGAATACCTTTCTCAAGGTTTTGGGTAGAATTGCCCCAATCCTGGGATATGACCACTTCTAGAATTGAGAGGGATGATCTTTATCTCTAGAAATATAAGAGGTACAACGTTCCTGCCAAAGGCAAAGTTGTATAGAACAAAATTTTGGAGAACACGTGTTTCAGGGTTTTAGGGAAAAATTGCCCAATCATTGGATATAACCATTTCTAGATTTGAGTGTTCTGAGATGTACTTCGGTAGGGCCTTTGACATTACCTTGGGTGATTTCTATACATCTTTGAAATTCTTATAGTTATAAAAGAACATAAAACGTTGGACTGTTTGATACTTTCGAGTCTTTTTGCAAGATTTATTCTATTTGCCACATCTATTCTGTTTGTCACATCTATTCTGATACGTACGGGTCGGTTGATTGTCATTTCGTTCATAAATTTATTCATACGACATAATAAAACCTCATCAGATTCGCTTTTTTTTGATATCTTCATATACACATTTATTATTTTAATTCCATAGGTGTGATAGAAAGTAACATATATGACATAAAATCTTATGAAAGTCCGCAAGAATTACAAAAAAAAATTATTGATTTGCGCACTGGGAAAAGTGCTGCATTTACAAATCCTCCTCCATTAAATTGCTTTCAAAAACCTCCATTTGTTCATCTGTTGTCGATGGAATATTTTGAGTGGCGTCCATAGCTGAATCCGAATTTGTCGATAGTAAAACTGAAGTTTGATCCTCAACTGCCATTTGTTCTGGATTATCAGTCGACGGTGTCATTTCAACGTCAGTTTCAGCAAGTATTGCAGACTCTACAATGTTCCGTTCAGTATCGGCAATGATGGGCTCAATTAATTCTTCCTCATCCTCTTCCAATGTGTCGAGATCATTATTCGAAAGGGTGGAATCGAGCGGTGATATTGTGTCATCATTCGCTAAAATGTCGGTGTTGGTATCATCGATTGCACCAGCAGGCACCGATTCCGCTTCTACTGGAATATTGTTAGTGGTGTTCACTTGCAATCGGCTATCATCCATTGTAGGCTTTTCAACATCTGATAGTTCATCGGTGATTTGCTTTTCATCCGCTATCGTGGGTATTGTTTCACTATCTGCATGTAATACTGATTCGGTTAAAATTTCATTCTCTTCACTATTTTGCCGATCTTCAACAACAGTGTCGACAGGAGGAATTTCATCCCCTTTAGCAGGAATGGCTTTCTGTGAATCAGGTGTAAGAACTGTCTGGACTTCAGTCAGGGTTTCGTCAATTTTAGCTAACTTAGCTGCCGCAGGTTGGTACTCTTGGCCATCCTGATCACTGTCCAGTGAATGTTTGCCAAGTTCGTGAAAATTCTGCGACGGTTTATCCTCAATAATATCATCTTTATCCTCTTTTGCTGTCAAAGCCGATGTTTCAGGTTCAAGTTCAGATGACTTTTCCGTTAATGCTTCATCTGCCTCATTCACAGCATCGCTTGTTTGGTCTGTAGTTGGCGTGACATGTGATGCTTCCGAGGTTGGTTCTTCAGTGCTTACTTCTGGCGAATTAACTTTCTCTTGAGCCGGTTGGACTTCTTCTGTAGCTGTCTCGGCGCTAGAATTTTCAATTTTATCGGCTGAATCTACAATATTTGCGTCGACTTTGGGATCTTCGATTGTGTCGCTTAATTCGTCTTCATGATGACCGTTTGTGTTAGCATCATCGCTAGGTGCATCATCACTAGGTGCCTCGTCGCAATGTTCGCTTGTCTCTTGTTCAGTCTTATTCTGTGTGCTAGTTACTTCCATAGCAGACTCCGATTGTTCATCGACAGACTTTTCCTCTGCTGCAGGTGTGCAGCTACTGCTTGGTTCTTTTTCCATCTCAATATCCACATTGATATCCATCAACGGATCGCCATTGACTGAATCTCCATTCTCACTTCCCATTTGACGGTGCCCTGGCTCAACTGTGCTGACAACTGTTTGTAATGACGCTGTGAATACGTCTAACTCAAAAGGAATGTCATTTTTACCTAAAATATTTTTCTCCAGCGCCCGCATAAATTTGTCCAAACGACAGTAGTGTTTCTTCGGTTCATTTAACAGTTCACTAAGTCTTTGAATCGTAAATGGAGCCGCATTAAATAAATCGAAACGTTCGAGCAATGCGGTTTTCATTGTGTCATAGTTAAATGTGTCCACGTTCCGGCTTACTGGAAGATCTGGAAGACAATTGATAATCACACACACATAACCTCAATTGAACGTACTATGAAACAAGTGGACCACAATGTTACAAAGCCGTACCTTCTGAGCGAGGAGTTGTGTCATGAAAATCTTTCAATACGTGTGCCAATTTCTCTCGAAAAAAGTACTGCACTTTTGACCAACTGTACACAGAATCGCCTGTGAGTGCAACATGAGATAAGTAGGCATTCAGTTCTTCCGGAATGGTTTTTGACTTTTGCTTTGAGAAGCGTTCTAATATCTGAAGAATTTCTTCTGCATTTTCAAGATCCATAATTCCTTTAGATGCGTCTATTTAAGAATTTAGTTTTATTTGTTGCGAAACAATAAGCTTGAAAGCGAAAGAATCACCGAATTCAGTCAAATACTGCGGTTACGGCGCTAAAAATGTTGTTTAAAATATCGTATGCGGCTTTGATTACAGCGCTCTCTTAAGATTCTGTTTTCAAATTCACGTTGGCGGCAAGTTTTGCAAATCCGTACACTTCCATACAAAGTCCTAAAGCTACTTCCGATCGACTGTTTAATTGTTAATTTTTTTAAATTGAATAGGAAAATACTCAAAGTTTTAAAAAACTGTTCGATACGGCAACCTGGCCAAAAAACTCGCCAAAAGTTGATGATGATGTGATGAACATGATATGGTGAATATGCTCGCAGTGGTGAACATGAATTAAGAACTTTTGACGAGTTCCATAAGGTTGTGAACTTAGCCAAATGTTTGGAAATTGCGTTAATAAACATATGCAAGCGACCAGTACGCATTAGGATAGGTGTGGCAAACGGAACAGATGTTGCAAAAAGACTCGAACTAAATTTAAATAAAAATATTGCCTTGACGCATGAGCTTAAATTGTATTGGAAATTGCCGAAAGGGCAATATTGAAAAATCTTTCCGAAGCAACTGCGTCAAACACCCTTCTGAGCCCTTACAATTTAAAAAACAGTTTTTTTCAAGAAAGATAACAAAAAATGTAAAAAAAATCCAAAAAAAACTTAACCTGACTTGACACATATAAGGCATAGCACGAACAGCTCCTTCGGACTTTTTAAGTTAAAAATGCAAGCATTTATAACATCGCGTCGGTCGCCCGAATTGTGGCCGCACTAACTGCTAAATTTTGTATTCAAATTTGTTGTATGCATCAACATCGTTTCGTTACCAGTGACCTCACTTTTACCAGTATTGTCAAAATTAAAACCGACCCAGAACCCTAAAAACAGGTATTCAACCTTGGACGAAAGAGTTACCTTCAATTTACTACACAACATAAGAAAAACAATTTTTTCGGAATGAAATTGACCGTAGGACCAACCTAGGTCCCTAAGGAAATGCTGCGGACCGGCATGGACCAAAATGTTTGGCTCTCTTTTCTCTCCAACAATGCCCAGAAAACCTTATCATTAGAGGAATATTAACGAAAAACCACCAAATATTGTATAGGGTCGCGCAGACGAACTTGTCTTTTTCATTTTGGGGGGTAGTTTTTCTGGCAGATAATTTGACGTAGTGCAGTGTTTTTGCCCAGCACGCGACTTTTGTTCTTCTATTCTAAAGCGTTGTTTAGAGTGAGACAGATATAGTTTGTCTCTTTTTAACTAACGCCTTAGAATAGAAGAACGAAAGTCGCGTGCTGTACATCAAGACCCAATTTTTTCGAAGAACGTTCTGCCTACTACTCCTCAAGATGAAAAAAAGAAGTTGGTCTGACGAGAATTTGGCTAGTGGGTCTACACTAGGGACCCTACAGCCCGAATCACTCAACCAATTTTTAGACCCGTACGAAGTACGAAGGTCTGATACGTTTACTACCACGTTTGTTATATTGCGAATTCGAACCCGGGAGTAAGGGGGAAACTCTTTTTGTTGCCTCCAGATGACAAATCAGCGAAAAAAACAATTTCCGTCTGTCGGTCTGTCTGTCTTTGACGATCTTTGACGATAACTTGAGTAAAACTCAACCGATTTTCAAAAACTTTTTTTCCTGAAAGGTAGTCGAAAAATATTTTATGGGATTGAATCTGGGCACTGTCGGCCGTTTAAGTGGTTTTTGGTTTTTTGCACATAACTCGAGTAAATCTTTTCTGATTTTCATAAATTTTTTTTTGTTTGAAAGATCTGACATGGCCCACAATTTGTTGAAGAAACTTTTTTTAATTTGAGTCTTTGGACTTAGCTAGGGCACTAAAAAAGAGTCTTTGTTATGGCCCTACGTGTTTTTTTGTACATAACTCGAGTAAATCTCTTCCGATTTTCAAAAACTTTTTTTGTTTGAAAGATCTCGGCACGGCTGACAATTATAGAAGAATTTTTGCCTGTGCTTAGGGCTCAAGTGGGCCTCATGTCGGTCCTAAGGTCGGCCCTAGCTAAAAAAAATGTTTTTGCTGTGCTGCAGAGCAAATTGATGGAAACATTTTTGTCTATGGAAGTATCTATCCGAAGCCTCTACTTAAGGCCCCAGGTCAGTACTAAGGTCGGCCCTAGCCCAAAAAATAGTTTTTTGCTATGTTGTTAACAAAATTGAGGAGAACATTTTTCTCTATTTGGAGGTCAATTTTGTGCGTTCGGAAAATTTTCGGGTTTTTCAATATTGCCCTACGGTCGATTTCCAATACAGTCTAATGTGAACGCAATATTTACTTAAATACGTTCCAGTCTTTTCGTAACATCAACTCTGTTTGCCGCATCTATTCTGATACGTACGGGTCCCTTCATATGTTACGCTATTTTTTTTCGTCATTTCCGGAAGTCTACATCTTTCATTCAAAACCTTGAAGAGCGATATCCGTGGTAATTTGGCAGAGATATAAGGCAAAAAGTTTCACCGACATTCAAAAAACCACTTAACTAACCGGGCTAACCACATACGTATCGAACGCATAAAAGTTTTAAATTGAAGGCGTACAAAAGCCGTTTATTCATTATTGCAGAAGAAGAAACAATCGGTTTGTAACTCGATTCGGCCATGCGACGTAATTTGTCAATGTGTAAAATGTAGACGAACTTCAAAAACTCCAAAAAATCGGTGTAAATTCGATGGACATTTTTATGTCGTGGTGTTCATAATGTGAACTGTTTCGCATTAATTAAATTTTAAATAAGATTGTCTGGTCAGAGAAATGATAACCAGATGGCTCTGTATCCACTGCGGCGATGATTCGTCAGATGTTTTCGAATTCGTAAATTGGAATTAGCGCCACATCTGGTTAACCATTGAAACAAACATTCAGAAACGGTCGGTTATGAAAGAAAGATTTGTGATATTTGCGTCATTTATCGGTTTCGTTTTTTATCAGTCAATTTCTATTAATTATTTTTTTTATCGGACTTCAGAGAAGTGCCAGACGACTTGAATTTATTTTGCATTTGTGTATAACATAGCGACCAATCAATTTTTCGTTTTTTTAACTGTATTATCAATAAAAAATGCCGCGCACTAAGAAGGTAAATAACAAAAGACCTCGAAACAATGAAGATGAGGTTGCAAAAGCATTGAAAGAAGAAGTGCTACGAATCCACGAGGAAGGTATCAGCGAAATGAAATTAGTATGGCAGGGGCGGAAAGAAGAAATTAATGACATTTTTCGGAAATTTCGTTGCGGTATAAGCGATGAAGAAATGGAAATGACCCTTGCTCAATGGTTGAAATTAAAAACAGCCGCTCCCGAACCGTTACCAGATGAGATCAATAGAAGTGTTGCTGGCAAATTTGATGATGATGGTACGTATGCAAGTGAAAGACTTTAACATTTTACTAGAAATACTTTCGCTTAGATCATTGCTTTAATATTCACTCATTTGTTGTGTTGGTTTTTGTGGTTGCACTCGATAAATTTTCTTTCCTTAAAATTCTCTTACCGGTGCTATGTTCGTCTGTTTCTTCACATTCGTTGGGTCAATGTTATTTGTAAATTGCGAATCGATCGATAAATAGGCTACGTTACAGAGTCAAGTAATCGTTCATCAAGAGCTGCAAAATCTAAAATAAGAGAAACGAAAGGGAAGCGTCGCAGTAAATCAGCTGGCGGGAAGATCAATTCATCTGTTATGTCGGCTTGCTCTTTAAGCCGCATGAATTCTTTTAGCGGTCGTGCATCCAGATCTAAATATCGAACTCCAGCCAATCGCATGCAAACGATGAGCGCGGATCGGTCCGTTGTAACTCCAGTCACGCCAAAGATTACAATGAACACACCAGTGTCGCTGCTACGTTATCCAAGAGTCGGCGAAACGGTCATATCGATGTCTGGATCACCAATTATCGTTAACGGGTAAAAAACTTTTGATCGACAACGATTGGAACGACATTTTTACGGAAATTTTCGTTTTCAGTGGATCAACAACTGGCCTAGCTAACATAAACATTCCGATCAAAGAAGGAATTTTTTCTATGCAGCCAAACGCAATCACGAACGTCGACGCCGAACTTGTAGAGCGTATCGACTCTAAAACCATTCGTCAATTGAAACAGTTACAAACAAATCTTGCTATCGTCATGAATTCAATCCAAGGAAAAAAAAAATTAAGTGACTAATCACCTGCAGGCTCAACGCAACATTAGAAGAAACTTTTACCGGATAGCAAATTGTCATATGTTCTTAGTAAAAGTTTCAACTTATTTCGCATTGAACTTACGGCTATTTTTGTAATATTTAATAGAAAATATATTTAAGAAGTTTAATGAAAGATGAATTTTATCTTAAAGAGTTCTGTTACTATGCAAAATGTTGAATGGAAAGCGGAAATTTTATTTTGTGGTATTTCCTCACAACACGAAGTGGAAGAGTGTAGTGTAGATCTTACAACTTCTGTTGCTTTGAGGGTTATTTAGGCAGCTGAAGAGTGAACGATGTTTCTATTAATTAATTTGTTCTACAATCAGTTTTTCCCCTAGCTGCGCAAATGTCCCGCTCAATTAAAGGAAAATTTCTACTAAAGCGAGGTGTGTAATAATAAGCAATATTTTCATTGAATCGAAACTAACGGATTTGTTTGAGGATGACAGAAATAATCCATTTTTAGTTCATTAGCTTACCAGATGAGGCGCTTTTCCAATTCGGAATCAAAAAAATATCTGAGAAAACACCTCACAAGTGACATCTACACGTAAAGGTTTTTGACATATTTTGACAGATACTCTGCATCTCCAGAGGTGTTTATTTGTGTAATTATTAAGAATCTGAAATATTTCTTGCGATTGAAAATCCGATTTTCAATCAAAGTAAATTTTATTGCAATTTGGCGGTGAAATGAGCGAAACAGCCACGAAATCTAAAACTGAAAAATGTAAAGTTTTAATAATTGGCGCTGGAATGGCTGGTAATATTATTCATTTTTTGTGTATAATTTTCCATTTTTTATTAAACATGACGTCCCTATGAAGGACTATCTGCAGCTAGTCATTTGGCCAAAAACGGATTAACCGATTTTAAAATTCTTGAAGCTAGAAGTAGAATAGGAGGACGAATTATTTCAATTGAAATGGGACAGCAGAGGGTAAGTTTGCTATGATGTTGTCAATATGATTGATCAAAATATCTCGCGTTTGTTTGTGGTTGTGTTAAATTATGTAAGCCACGGAAAGATTTGTTGTGAAAGTGCTCGCTTTCGGGAATATTATGCTACGTTAAAATGGGTGAATCGAAGCCCTGTACCTAGGCCACTAATGACCCTGTTATTCTAATCATCGAGCTAAATTTAAGGACAACAAGAAGTAGTTTTTCACAGTTTTCCTTCCCTTAAATCAATAAGAATTGTCACAACAACTGTTCATACTCTCAATCAACGAATGGATTTTAAAATAGTTTCATCATATTTCTCCAAATATTGTGGAATCATTCTCAAATGAGATTCTCTACGTATTTCGATAACGAGGATGTTCTTGTAGGAAGTGATGACTGTCACACAATCAATCAATCAATCAATTGCATTACAACGAACAGAAAGAAAACAAATCCTGATAAGACATATTTACATCGTAGGATGTTCTTAGTATCGCTAACTATTAGCCCCTTCATCAGCGTCACTGCAAGGTATACACTGACAATTTATTCGAGTAATTGGTGTTATTAAACGCCAGTACAGCTACTTCGAAACTACTGCAAAAATTTCCGCAGACAGTGCCGTCGAGAGAAAATCTGGGCCCGGGGGATTCAGTTGTTACCTTTCCAAAAAACCTTATGACATAAATTTCACAAAATTATCTCCTTCTTGATGCATGTTGTAACTCCCACAATGCGAGAAATTCCCTCGAAAATTCCCCGACGCCTAAGAGGCCATTCATAAATTATGCCAAGCAAATTGGTCGACTTTTTGAACGCTTGTGCCACGCCAGAACAATACCCCTCCCCCCAAAGTGACATAACGCAAAAAGAAAATAAAAGTTCGGAAACTAAGAATTTTGTTGATTTATTGCCCATAAACATTTCATCATATGTTTTGTCCAACTAACACTTTTTGTTTAGGTTGAATTGGGTGCTAACTGGATACACGGTGTACTAGGAAATCCGATGGTGAGTCATTGAAATATTATTTTGTGGTGTTGAATTGCGTGTAATAAATTGTTTATAAAGTTCGAGATCGCTACCGCACACGGACTAATAAATATCATAAATGTACCAAAACCGCATAAAATTTGTTGTTTAACGGAAGAGGGCAGGCAAGTTCCGTTCCCTATACTACAAGACATCTATGAAGGTTACTCTTCTTTCAACTGAATAATTTACCAATCATCTAATATTGCATTTCTATAGCCTACGTGTGTTTCTTGCGGCGATGCGAAGAATACTTCCTGTGCCAGTTCGTGCCACCTCCAGGCATCAATTCGGTCGGCGAACACATCAACTTAGAATCGGAAATGTATTTAGAAAATGAGACCGATCCGAAGGAGAAGCACATAAAACAATTAATTTTCAATTGTTTGTTGAAGCGGGAGACCTGCATTTCAGGATGCCATAATATGAACGAAATTGATTTGTTGGAATTGGGTAGTTACACAGAATTACAAGGTGGAAATATTGTGTTGCCCAGTGGATACAGTTCAATATTAGGACCAATATGTCAGCAAATTCCCAAAGAGTCTATAATAAAAGCACAACCGGTGAAAACGATACATTGGAAAAGGAAAAAAACGTGTAGTGGTCTGGAAACGGTAGACGAAGACAATGAAGGTGATTCGGATGATTCCGATAAAACTGTTACTGAAATGCCAATAGGTAGCCCAGATACGTTGGTAAAAGTGGTGACAACCGATGGAAATATTTACTATGCGGACCATGTCATTTGCTCTATACCATTGGGTGTACTAAAGGAAAATGGTAAATTGTTATTCGACCCCGAGTTACCTCAATACAAGTTAGAGTCAATCGATCGGCTACTCTTCGGAACGGTCGATAAAATTTTCCTGGAATATGACAGACCTTTCCTAAATGCGGATATTAGCGAAGTGATGCTGCTGTGGGATCAGGAATCAGACGGATGTGACGAAAGTATCGAGAAAAATTGGTTTAAAAAAATTTATTCTTTTTCCAAATTGAGCGAAACATTGCTGCTGGGTTGGGTGTCGGGACGTGAAGCTGAGTACATGGAAACATTATCTCACGAGACGGTGGCTGAAGTTTGCACATCAATTTTGAGGAAGTTCCTCAAAGATCCTTATGTACCTAAACCGAAACGATGCGTTTGGTAAGATTTTATAATTCTTTTAAGTCTATTAAAAATAACGTCGTGAGCGAAAGTAGTAAAATACTCGATTGCCTCGTTCTGACTTTCACTAAATTGCATGGTTTGGAATATGTGACTACATATGTGCTACCCTAGTCTTGATCTCGCTTGTTATATTAAAACCTAAACCTTTCGTAAGAGCGTTTCGAATCAGGACATTGAAATTTTTTCCCTGCAGTTAAAACAGTTTTGTTTAAAATGTAGGCCTCAAGGAAACCCCTTTTTCTTCACCGAAGAGGTCACGATAAAACTTTCATATTTTGCCATATGTCAGCAATGGTTCAATGGAGGTTCTAGCAGTAGGTCTATGAGGAATATAGCGAGAAATCCGCAATTTTGCTTGGAAGTGTAACGGCCTTGCACTAAATTGATTTTTTCCAATGCTTTCGTGTCATGTGACTACGATCATACTGCGACATTAGTTGGCTCGGAAAAATTCTCTAATTTTTCGATGTGTTGCCAGATTGAAATCAACTTGGTGAGTACGCCTATGACAAAATTAAATAAAGATGACGAAAATCAGCACATATTACCGTCAAAACTCGTTTTCGGTTGTCTCCGTGAGTAACCTAAAAAATGTCAAACTTTTCATAACATGTGCCGCCACCTTGACTTAACGTGACGTGGCAAAATAGGGGTTACCTGTTATCGAAATATAAAAAATGCCCCTAGTATTCCTTAATTAACTCAACAGACACGCCTTATTGATACAAAAATATTGTGATAATACCTAATATTTTAGCGATTAGCGAAAAGCGAAATTTGGTGTCGCCAATTACGCTTTTAGCGAAACGCTAGTCGCTATTAGCGCACGATATTAAATTTTAGCTTCGCTATTAGCGACGCTAATACAACCCTGCTTACGAGTGCCCTCGCACCCACTCGATTTTCTGACCAAAATGCACTAAAAAAATAAAAACCAAACATTTCGTTCGAAATGCACCCTACGCTAAACCTAAATTACAATAAAATGAAATTAAACCATTAAAAACACTCACGACACTAACGACAAAGAATTGTTCTCTTTATTCATATCATTTAAAGAATAATTCCCAATAATCATTTCAAAACATATGAAGGGACCCGTACGTATCAGAATAGATGTGGCAAACAGAGTTGATGTTACGAAAAGACTCGAACACGTGTATTTACGTAAATATTGCCTTAACTCTTAAGTGTATGAAATTGTGTCCACATTAAGTTGTATTGGAAATTGCCGATAGGGCAATATTGAAAAACCCGTCCGAAGAAACGGTGTAAAAAAACTTTTTCGAAAGCACAAAATTGACCCCCAAATATAGAAAAATGTTCTACTCAATTTTCTCTACAACATAGAAAAAACCATTTTTTGGGCTAGGGTCGATCCTAGCACCGACCTAGGGCCCTAAGTAGAGGTCTCGGACACACAGTTCCATAGCCAAAAATGTTTCCCACAATTTCCTCTGCAACATAGCAAAAAAAAATTTTTTTGGCGAGGGCCGACCTTAGGACCGACATGGCCCACTTGAGCCCTAAGCGCAGGCAAACGTTTCTTTTATAAACTGTCGGTCATGTCTACATCTTTCAAACAAAAAAAATTTTGAAAACCGGAAAAAATTACTCGAGTTATGTACAAAAAACACATAGAGCCCTAGCTGAGACTCGTTTTTAGTGCCCCAGCTAAGTCCAAGGACTTAAATTCAAAAAAATTTCTTCCATAAATTGTCGGCTATGCTCAGGTCTTTCAAAAAAAAATTATGAAAATCGGAAAAGATTTGCCCGAGTTTTGTACAAAAAACACATAGAGCTCTAGTAGAGACTCGATTTTAGTGCCCTAGCTAAGTCCAAGGACTCAAATTCAGAAAAGCTTCTTCCATAAATTGTTGGCTATTCTCGGGTCTTTCAAACAAAAGAAAATTTTGCAAATCGGAAAAGATTTGCTCGAGCTATGGACAAAAACACATAGAGCCCTAGCAGAGACTCGATTTTAGTGCCCTAGCTAAATCCAAGGACTCAAATTCAAAAAAGTTTCTTCCATAAATTGTCGGCTATGTCCAGTTCTTTCAAACAAAAAAAATTTTTGGAAATCAGAAAAGATTTACTCGAGTTTTGTACAAAAGACCAAAAATGACCAGTGCCCAGATTCAATCCCTTAAAAGATTTGTCGATTACCTTTAAGGGAAAAAAAGTTTTTGAAAATCGGTTGAGTTTTACTCGAGTTATCGTCTTGACAGACGGCCGGACGGACGGACATTTTTTTTTGTTGATTCGTCATCTAAGGACCATGATCGATGCTCCCCCCTATTCACGGGTCGGAATTCGACTGGTTACAAACGTCGTGGTAAACACATAAGACCCTTTTTCGAAGAACTACGTTCTTCGTACGGGTCTAAAAATACTGAATGTGAGAAGTTCTGTACCAACGGTACCATATTTCATTTTTGTGGTAATTCTTGTTAAGATTCGTTAAAATAAGTTATGTAAGTGTAGTCTCTCCTTGCAAGGACTGTCTGTTCGCACACGGAAAATACATCAGTAAATTAGAATATGATTTTCGGGCCGATTTTCTGATGTATTATTTTCTGCGTGAGATTAGTCTACTCCTACAAGGACTGGCTATTCGGACGCGCGTGGGAATAGCATCAGCCAAAAAACTCCGACATTTTTCACGAAAAAATTCGGAAATTTCGGACAAATTCTCAATATTTCGGACATGTGGGAGGCCTGAACTAATCGCTCTATGTATGGAAGATAGTTTCACATAATTTTGGTTTTCTTTCATTTATTTACAGTACAAGTTGGCACAAGCAACAATACTGTCGTGGATCATATACAGCGATGGCGGTCGGTGCTTCACAAGAAGATATTGAAAATATTGCACAGCCTTTATATTCGTCACCACTGCAATCGAAACCATCTGTGCTCTTTGCAGGCGAGCACACACACACAAATTTTTATTCAACTGTTCATGGGGCCTATCTGAGTGGACGCGCTGCAGCACAAATACTCCTAACTCCTGATTCACCACAAGAAATTGTCATGGAATCAGACGAAAGTGATTTGAGCTCTTGGATCCAGGGAATTTCGTTGGATTAATTTCAAATTTATTTATTTATTTTACCTTTTTTTTTTAAAGAAATCTTTTTTGCTTTTTGCTTAAGATTATGTGATGAAGAATGTAAATTGTTTCTGTGGTGTGCGTTTGTTTAAGAAAAAAGTGATGCTAAGCATTTTTTGTACGATATGTGATTAGACGAACGATCGATTTTTTTATTAAATTATTAACAGGAATTGTTTCGGTGAATGAAATGACATTACAACAGATTAGAAATTGCGATAACTCTTCTCGTCTGGACTAACATAACACACATTTTTATGTTGATTCAACAAGTGAGCATTAAAATGCATTTAGAACTTTATTTACATTAAGCCATTACTTAGCCGATTTCATGACAGAATCCACTTAAACTTTCTTCATAACAATAGCACAAATGAACAATGAACGCTGATGGTAGGTTTTCTTAGCATAAGAAACAAAGAGTACATTTCTTGTTAGGAAAGAAAGACTTTTTATTTTCGGGAACATTAGGTCCTAAATTCCTCCTATGTCCCAATGTATTCTATCTTCATGAGGCGGAAAAACAGCGAAGCAAATGTAAGGACAGTGTTTTAGTCTTTTGACTTGCCAGAGCAAAATGACATATTAGCAACATTTTTGGCTAGAATAGCTGCTGGGCATTCTGTCGAGTTGAAAATGGAATTTGCTGCGCCAACCTAAGGATTAGAAAGGCTAACGTTAACACAACTAACGAATGCTTTATTTGACAAAGCACTGAAAAATTTCGTTATATTAGCATTTCTTTTGATGCTACAAAATGTCAGAAATGAATTTGAACCAAATTCGCATTTAGGTAATTTAGTTTTCTGTCTAACTGTTACGAGAGAGTAATTTGAGATTGAATCAATCAATGGTCTCATTTTCAGAAAAGTATTCAATTTTTAATCTTGTAACTTAAAACCAAAGCTAGGAATGAAGAACACGGCTTTGACGTCGCTTTGGGATCGAGTTCGACAGCATCTCACAGTGCTTCCACTTGAGCGTATAGGAATTTTTGACTGCAGGCTCTCTTTCTGCAAGCGGGCTAGTGCGAAAAAGTAATTGTAAATGTTAGATTTTTGGATTGCCATTTTAATGCGGTCGAAAAATTATTCACCTGAAAGGTCGCCTTTATGAAATAGCTTAACTCTCAAACGTTTTTTAGAGTTATCAATTTTTTTATCACAATTCAGTAGATTACATTGAAAGGAATTTAGCATTTAATCGAAACATCTTTTGTTTTTAGCACCAAATCGTTAAATTACGATAACAATTTCTCTAGTCTATTTTAGCATTTAAATTAAAATTTATTTTATTTGAACTTTCAGCAATTGTTAGTTTTTTTATTTCTGCTGAAAAAGACGAGTTGGAAAGTATTAAAGATAATTATATTCAAAAAAAACTAAAACTTTCTTTTTTTCTTGAAAAATATTTAAATAGAGACGAGCAAATGCAACCAACATGGAAATGTCGGAATATCTAATCCGAATGCGAGAGAGAACCATTTCTCAATTGGAAATGAACCTCAACTGTTTTGATAGGCTTGCCAACAGAAAAATGCAACGCCACAGATTGATCTCGTTACCCTACACAAAAAGTTGTAGGAGTATTTTTTTTTAGATTTATCAGGTTGGGACGACCCACTACTGGGTCATGAAACACAGATCTACTGATCCTTTGTTCCTTTCCCGTTCATCACGTAAATCCTTAAAACCTACCGGTACCAGCAAGGAACTTGTCAAGGACAATTGGTCCTAGCTTTAGTACATCTAGAGGCCCGATCACATGACCACCCAGAGTCCTGAGTCTCAGTTGAGAAAACTTTGGACACTCACAAATTACGTGATATCCGGTTTCGTTCCCGAGACCACAGGTACATTCAGGAACGCTGACGATTCCCATCTTTGACAAATGACTGCTTAGGCCACAGTGCCCGGTAATCGCTCCCACTACTCTTCTTATGCGACTCCGGTCCATGTTCAGCAGTTCATTTGTCCACTTGCAGTCGGGCATTGGTAGGAACTGCCTTGTGTGCCTTGCCCCACCATATTCACGCCAACGCTTTATTCCCTCTGAACGCACCCATTCCTTTACAGCTTTGTCACATTCTGACTGTGGTATAGGAATGAACGTTTCGGGTCCACATTGAGCAGATGTAGCCCCCAGCTTTGCCAGTTCATCCGCTCTCTCACTTCCATCTATTCCAGAGTGCCCTGGCACCCAAGCAACCGTCACCCGATTACTCTGGCCCAGCTGGTTCAGTGTGCTTTTGAACTCCTTCATTAATTTGGATGTGGTTACAGGCGACATTATCGCTCTGATCATTTCTTCGCTATCGGAAAGGATTGTGATTCTTTCGTCTACCGTTTCCGGTCTCAATGCATTTCGCAATCCTTCCATCGCTGCGAACGTTTCTGCCTGAAGTATACTGACGAAATTTCCTAAGTGGAAGCTCTCTTCTGTCATAGGTTCCAGGGTTAATACCCCGGCCTTTTTGATCCATCAGTGAAGAAAATGAGTCCATCCGTGGACAGACTATCTGGCCAACCTCTCAGCCATTCTAGTCTATCCGGTATGACAGCCTCGTAGTGCTTCACAAAGGCAATTTCCGGTTTTATCCGGTCCCTGGGCATGTTAAAAATAGGGTTGGCTATTGCCATCCTGATTTTTCCATGACCCGTGTTAAAGTTCTTCATCCAAAGATCATTAAGTAAGAGTCTGTCCGCAGTTGTGAATGCTCTCGCCTTGATGATCGTTTGGATGGGTGCAATATTCAGCAGCGACCATGGCTATCGTTGCTGTTGTTTTCATAGCTCCGGTCATGCATGTGCATACCAGTCTTTGAATTTCGCTCAACTCCTTCGTCGCGATCTCTACTTCGAGCCTAGGCCACCAAACGACACAGCCGTGGGTGATCATAGGTCTCACTACTGCTTCATAAATCCACAGTATGGCCTTGGATGGAAGGCCCCAATTTTTACCAAAGGCACTTCTACATATCCAGAACGCTGTCAGAGCCTTACTAGCTCTGTCTCTCACATGCTCGGTCCAGTACAGTTTGCTGTCGAGCGTTACTCCCAAGTACTTCACCTTGTTTCCAGGAGTGATGGTTTCTCCAAACATCCTTTTTTTTTTTTTTTTTTTTTTTTCTCAAGGGTGAGGAAACCTTCAAAAGGCACCTGGTCCTCCTGGACCCAGGTAGTGTTGGATTTTTACCAACTAAAACCTCCTTCCTTGATCGCCACGCTCTTGTCTCCCCGGAACCGCCTCACAGCATTACTTCGGGAAGGGGCTGTGCTTTCGCACCTACTTTCTCAGATCAACTGCCAGTCTTCGTTGATCGTCTCTCCATGCACTTTGTAGCTTCACCATTATCTTCGCAATTGCGTTGTCCGCTACTTTCCACACTTCTTCGTCGCGACACATTTCCGATATTATGTTGTCGGCGTTTACGTCTGGCATGCTCGCAGCTATCAGCTCACATCGCTCCTGTTCAAAACGGGGACAGACAAACACAACGTGCTCTGCAGTTTCTTCCTCTTCAACGCATGTCACGCAGAAAGGTGATTCCGCGTGTCCAAACCTATGCAGGTACTTCCTGTAGCACCCATGACCCGACAGGAACTGCGTCAGGTGGAAGCTAACCTCTCCGTGTTCCCTATTTACCCATGTGGTTACGTCCGGGATAAGCCTATGCGTCCCTCTTCCATTTTCCGCGG
>CM055405.1:7332264-7345496 GCA_029228625.1 Pseudolycoriella hygida | reverse complement strand
AAAAATTTTCGTCAAAAAAAAAAATTTCCTTTGACACGAAACATCTACATATGTATCTTCAACAAAAAAAAAATTAAAAAGAATAAATAAAATTTCCCCCTAAATCAGTCCCATACCACCATCGGCCATTTTTTTGGTCACCCTGACACACTACACACCCAACCCAACTTTGACACCAAACATCCCAAACCGTCCCATACCAATGTCGGCCATTTTGTTGGTCACCCTGACACACTACACACCCAACCCAACTTTGACACCAAACATCCCAAACCGTCCCATACCAATGTCGGCCATTTTGTTGGTCACCCTGACACACTACACACTCGCTACCGCGCGCTTATGATTACGATTCTTATCAAGAGGAAAATCCGGAAGTATACTATTCTGGGACTTCAGACTTACGATCCTCGATTGAATTAAAATCTCTGGTCAAATCGATTTCTGAAGAACTGGGATTCTAAGAAGCTACTCATGCGGTGACGCGATTTCTATTAAATTTTGTGTTATTTACGACGATGAGACGTATGCGTAGGAATAAACCATTTTTGAACGGATTCTTCCCTCGCAATCTTTCGTTATATTCTTATTAAGAACAAGGAATAAATTGTCAAAGGCTACGACATTTTTTAATAATTCTCACTTTATTATTTACATAAAATTCTCTCAGCCTTATTAGTTATACGTTTACTAATTATTTCTATATAAAATTAAATAATTTACACTTAGATTTACTGATTGTTAAGTACAATATTACACCCTGTTTTCACAATCATATTTCAACATTTGTTCATACCAAATAGTTTCTCAAACATCTTCTCCATTTCGATGAATGCATCTGCCAAAAAGGATGAAAAATGAATTTATTGAAGCAATGTTGAAGCAATGTTGCCTCATTCAACTCAGTGATGTAAAATCTATAACTTCCTTATATAAATAACATTAAAATACATCTCTTGTTAGTATCGTATAATGTTTTACCACATACGCGAGAGTGTTTTGGTGCAGACTTCACGTTTGACTTAAGTAACATTTTTGTTCTCAATTATATTTTGACACTCTCGCGTATATAGTACAACATTATACGATACTATGAAGTGTATAACTCGATGTACAAACACCCAGGCAAGCCCTCGTGTACGTACACATCTTGTTATACACTTCATAGTATTGTAATGTACTATAATTACTCATTTTTTTCTACAATTAGAGAGCTACCGTGCTACTGCATTGCTTTTCATCGCATTTCGATATCATAGTAGTTGTGTAAATATAGACGCACTAACCATAATGAAGAGCATTCACAATCATCTGTAAAGTTCAAACATACAATACTATCATAAGAAAGATCACACTATTCATAATTTGTAGCCGAATATGGAACGAGATCGCACAAATTTTCGAGAGGGTCACTTCTTTGAACAGATGTAACTACACTTTGTCTTCTCTCTTTTTCTTAGATCAAAGTATTTCACTTTTGCGAGAGAGCTTTTGGTTACAACAAAGTTTACTCAGCTTCTGCTCAAATTAAAAGCTTATTACAAAAACTAATGAGATCTCGTTGAATACTTAGAAAACGATTTTGTTTAATCCTTTGGAGGATGACGTGTTAAAAGTCTATAGAATTAAGTTTCTGGCTATTGCTACCAAGACAATTCCATAAATTGTTGTCGTTGGTTGCATCCAACTAATGGCTGAATTTGTTTTACTAGTAGAATCCACTGTCGAACCTCTTTTAGTTGATGAGGTAACTACTTCGACTTTAGAAAAGTTTTGTTCTTCAGATTCATTAGCTGATTGGTTGGTCGAGTGCGAGAATAGCGTATCTGTATCCGTTGATGTCGAATTCACATTGGTTGGAGTATCTTTACAAAATGCTAAAATCGAAATAAGTTGCTATAAAACAAAGCAAAACAAAACTTTTGCCAACACTCACCAACTTTATTTAACTCCATTCCATATTTGTACGGATTAACATGCCTTTGACAATGCTCTCCCGCTTCTTTGATGAAAATTGTCTTGTCGGACTTGATTCCCCCAACAAAACACTCATACGTTCCAACGTCTCGCCTTTGCGTGTAAGTGTAAACGAGTCCCTTTTCTTCCCATTGACCCAAGCATCGATACTCTCTCTCCTCGTACACTTCGTCCTCGTAATTACATGATGATACCTCGTAATGCATGTTGTCTGGTGAATGGCATTCAGATGATAATTTCGCACACAAATTGATAGCGTCTGGAATTACACCGGTGAATTCACCATTCACTGGACAGGGCGACATGACTTGATTGTGATCTAAGCGTGCCTGAGTCACCCATCGTGAATCATCGAAGTACATGTCATCGCAGATAATTGATGACGAATTTGTGCCGCTACGGATACCAACTTGAAATTCCAAAATATTGGCGCTTCGTTTCTTCACCCGCACACATTGATACGATTCTTCTCCACTAAAAAAAAAGTTTTTTGATTACTTCTACAAACTTCTACATTCATTAAAAGAGACAGTTTGCCGAGGGGCAGGTAATCGTACATTTTGGTTGCGAAAGGATTTTCTAGAAGACGATTTCCAAGGATTTTCTGAGGATTTACAAGGATCGCCTGAGCATTTACAAGAATTTTCTGAGCATTTACAAGGATTTTCTGAGCATTTACACGGATTTTCTGAGGATTTACAAGGATTTTTACCGTTTTTTAAAGATTTTGTGAGAATTTGAAGAATTTTCTTATAAGAAAATATCCTCACATTGTTTTTCTACCCCTCGTTGCTTGCTCGCGTGGTAACAAAAAGAACACTTAATTAATAGTCAACATGAATACAGTCTTATAACTCACCACTGTGTTCGGCTAAAAACAATGTATTTCTCAGAGTTCAACTCATTTTCGATACATTTCATAGTGTAGGTTTTAAACGATTGGTGGTCCTTGTACACAACAGTCGATTGGTCAATAAGTAAGTGCTCCCAGTGGCCGTACATCCAATCAGGATAGCTGCAGAAAATTGATTGATGCCAATTCGTTTGTGGAACCGGATATAGAATCAACGCTTCGCTGTGCGTAATTCCAGCGTTGTTATCGTAAACTCCGTTGATTGAAGAGCATGTGGAATCGTTGCTGAACGAAATTGTTATAACACCACCGACATCCTCCTTGAAGGTCTGCAAAAGAAAATTTTATAGAAAGCCGCTCGATTCAGGTAGAGTGAAACAGTGATCTTCATTCCAAAAATTTTGATTCATTCGTGAGGGATACATGCGATGCCAAAATTACCACAAGCAGCTTACTTATGATGTTAACTACATGTACGTACGTGTGGGACAAATTGTGGATTTGGTATCATAAAGTGCGGGAAGTTACAAATGCATCAGTGTACTTTTACCGGCAGATTAGCTGCATGACATGAAATTCTTTCAGAGAATTGAGCAACTGAGCGTCATGTCAATGAAAAAATAATTGAAATAAGAGCTTACACGTTCATAGTAAAAGTATCCTAGGAATGAAATTCTTTTTACGAAGAATGGAAACATAAAAGATTTTCTCTGTCTTTCGAACACTACGTGTGTTATTAGCTCCATCTGAGTGTTGTAAAAGCGTGGAACAAAAATTTTACAACGATTTTTATAACCAAGATGTGGACGGTAATATTGAGATCCTCACCGAGACGAAAATTTTCCATGTACTCAGAATATTACTTACCGCACACCGATATTGAGGTCCAAGTTTCTCGCCATTTCGTGAATTCATCAATGCCAAATAATTTCGACTGCCGACTGACCAATGTCCCAAACATTCGAATGTTATTTCTAGTTTTGAATAAGGCTAATTGACTTTCCAATTCAGTTACAACTCAAGTTAACTTACCATGATTTTCGAATGAACATTTGCGGAATCTTAAATTCATTGCTGAACCAGATGGGCAGTTGTCAAGAATTGAATCGGGCTCGGGACACTCGATTTTATCCTCTAGCCCGTCATCGACATTGTAAGTCAACTTATACCGCCCGTTGATAGGGCAATATTCACGTCTGATGTCTTGTCCATCAAATTGACGAGTTTCTGTAACAATTTAAAAAAATATTCTTTATAGAAAACTTTCACATCAAGGCCTTTCAATTTCACTCCAAATGTACAACAAATCGATCTAAAGCGTGATATTCACTCATCACTTCATTCACCATATCACCATCCAAAAAAGCGCACTTATGATGTAAACAGTAACTTACTGTATAAAATAATTTCCGTATGCTTAGAAGCATCCTTCAACATGTCATCGGATGGACAAGATTCTATTGCCTTATCTTCATTGGTGTAGCATTTGGAAATATAATCCTTGTCCGCTGTGTGAACTTTGAGTACGTTTCTTGCAACCAATTTCAGATGGAAACAACGGAAACATGCTGTCTCATCTGATCCAATCATCAGGATGACATTATTCTCAATTCGTTTGTGGCATTGTCCCCAAATTGCGATTGCATCTTCCGTGACGTTTACTATGCTGTAATGTACTTCATTGTCTGTAACTGTACTTTGCGTAACAAATGATCCTTGAATTTCGGATGAAAAATAACAAACAGATTGACCTAAAATGCGAAAGAAACTAATGTTAAGTAATGCAAGATCGTACAGCTTTACGACGCGACACATAAAAATGAGCAGTTTCGGAAAATGTGTGTACAGTAATTCCCCCCAAGGTGTGGAAGAACGAACGGGAGTTGATGGCACAAAAAAAAGCATCTCCATCCTTGCAATTTTCAACTGTCTTTTTGAATGTTTCGTCTGCCTTCTAGAATTTTTTGCTTACTGTTTTGAATTTCCCCGTCGGGTCGAGCAGTTACCTTCCCAATTATGTCTTAACAAAAGGTTGGAAGCATATACGTAAGTTGCCGTTCATATATTACGTAACGATGCTACGTAACATCGTGACAGGGCAGTGGCCAACACGCGCGTTACGTCACTAAAGTTATAACTAAATTTTGGAACGACAAAATTTTAAGGAAAAAATCAGAAATGAAAGCTTGCGTGACTCTAGCGTGAAAGTACGGATGGGAGAGGCTAGAATTTCCAATTTTTTGTTCTATGTCATTTATAGTGGTCATCCCTTAGACCACATATGACGTCACACTCAAGAGGGAGAGAGAGGCGTGGGTTTCTTAGAAACGTGACGTCACGTTTTTGGTCCGATATAAAAGAAAAATTTTAAACTGAAATTTCAGAAATTGTCACTTTAAAAATTTTTTAGAAAACTACCACTGTAAACAGAGCCGATGAATTGGCGAGAATTGGGAGCGGAATGACTTTTTTGGGGCTAGAGCCAGTCTTAGGCGTTCATGCCGAGGCAATAGTGAGACTTCTGAAGCAGGAAGCGGAAGAGGGACACCAAAAAACTTGGAATAACCTACAAAACTGCAGACAATCCAAAGAGATGTTGGAGGGATGCAACTGGCGAACCACCAAATATCTTTTGAGCCTGAAAAGAAAATGCCTGAGGTTGTTACTAGGATTGCTGACCGGACACATCAACCTAAGATATCATATGAATAAGGTGGGACTCAACGATGACCCCTGCTGTATGAGTTGCGGTTGAGTTTTGAACACACGCTCCGACAACTGATAATTAGGGGGGGGAGGGTTTAAGCTAAGTGTGACGAGGTGTGACGGGGGAGGGGAGTATCGAAAAATCCTAAATTTAGCGTGACGTCATGTGTGCACGACTCCTAAAAGTACTGCAAGCACTAAGATCGATAACCGAATCTAACGTTCACGCAACGTGTGATATATTTGACTACACAGCCAGTGTACTTTGTATTTAAACAAGCATAAAAACCGGGTACATAATAATTTAATGCAAAGAAACATAATTACGATGAAGCCGAAGTGTGTGGTAGCTTGTTATTTTGAGAGAAAAAACACGGAATTGAGGTATTTATGATTGGTAAGCATCTACTCACATGCAGTAATGCACAACGGTTGTTTCACTATTTGCATGTCTTTAATTACTATTCAACGATCTCTAGTTCAGTAAAAAAAGTCGAATAGAATGTGTGTAGATTGCGTATATAGATAATCAAACCCGAGGCTTAAAAGATATTATTAAAAACGTCTCTGCATCTACATGAAGTATAATAATACGGAATGTTATACGTTTCACTATCACTAATCCAGACTGGTACTCAATAAAAAAACTGAGTTTATAGAATGTAGAGGCTAGACTGGGCTTTCAAGTGAATCATCTAGAGGTTGTAATGTTGAGTAACGACGAACATATGTTAATGGACAATTAAATGATGTAAATACCTTGACCAAAACGCGAGCTCTTCTCTTCGGTATGGCTATTGATTATTATACATCAGTTTTTATTTTTAATAAACTCGCCTAATTTATTTTAATTGAGTTATAATCTCGTCTATTACACCACATGAAAGATGTAAATGTAGACGTAATTTCTGAACGAGGAACCTTTCGTCTCATGGAAGTGACGCATACAGAACTAAGTTCAGAATTGGAGTCTCGTTCCATATGATATGAAAATAAGTTAAGTGTTTAAACTAAACAGCACTGTTTTGAAATTGGTACTTAGAATCCAATTTATCTTTCAGTTTTCTCTAAGATCGCAATCTCTGGAGAATAATTTCATGCCCCTTTCAAGGCCATAGTTTTGGCTTTTTTTTTTAATTTTTAGAGTTATAGCCCACAAATTTTTAATTATTTCAATGATTAACCGCTTAATGAAATTAATGAGCAGCCTATGACAATTATGCCACTGAAATTGTTGCCGGTACAGCAAGTTGCTTGAGAAGCACTGCTCCGAGAACAGCTGATGCTATGCATTCCAGACCAACGTTGCCAAGAATAACGTTCAAGTTCCAACTAATAGTGCTGCAGCTGCCGAGGCTGGGTTAGAAACGCTCTGAACCGAATTACAGCATTTAACATTTCCACTGTCGCAGTTACCACTACTAGCAAATTCAAATTTATTGTTGAAACTTTCAAGTGAAAAGCTCCAGCTGTTCTTACCAATGGCACTGCCAAAGCCGCAAAAAATAACAAAAGTAGCGTCAACTGTGAAGTGAAGCCAAAAAATTGAAAAAAAAAGTTGGTAGTGTGCGAATATTTTAATGCTCTCTAAATGTGTTTGAAGAAAACGTTCTTAAAACGTGAATTCAAATAGTTTAAGTAAGTTTATAGTTTTTATCCTTTTGCGAATTTGTTACTCGACAGTTGCCAGTACAAAATTTACGAATGGTTAATACAACTCTTAGTAAGTTTTGAATGGAAAGTTACGAAAATCATGAGAATCTAGGCCATGAATTTAAAAAATGTGAACATGAAACCGTCATACAGCAATATGATTTCTTCACGAAGTACAAATAACTCAATCGTGCAATTGGAAGTTGTAAAATCAACTTTTAATGACCCCAAATTTCATATAAATTGAATGAATGAAAAAAAGAAAATCATAAGTTAAATTGAACGAGTCCAATTCGCGGAAAGTTAAATTTAGAAACGGTTAGGAAAAATAGCAGGGTCGTCGATTCTCACGATTTTCGTAGCCTGAGAAAGTGATAACTTATAAAGAGTGGACTGTAAGCCAGCAAGTGTGAAGTTACGAGAACTCATGAAAATCGACGGCCAGAGACTTACAATTGTCGTATCTTTGTTTCCTTTTTATTTATTTTTCGCATCTTTTCCCTTTACTCTACAGAAAATGAAGGCTGTTGCAATTTTGATCATATTTTGCGCTATTCAAAACTCTATTGCTACGGTTGGTGGAAGTGGTAGCAGTAACTGCCAAAGTAATAAGGTTCAGTGCTGTAATTCGATTCAAGCTGCAAATAGCCCGGCAGCGTTTCTCGCGGCACTCATAGCTGGAATCAATCTGAACGGCGTTCTTGGTACAGTTGGATTGCAATGCGTAGCGCCAACTGTTATCGGGGGAGGTGGAGTATCGTGTACCTCTCAAGCAGCTTGCTGTACTGGCAACAATTTTAAAGGCATAATTGTCATTGGTTGTACACCAATCACGTTAAGTGGTTAATCAACTAATCGATAATATGGGATTAATGTGTAATTTTCCTCAAGTTATAAATAAATTGAATATCTAGAGGAAATTGTGTTAATGTCCCTTTAAGAGTCAATGTTCGAATTCTTCAAACAAATGAAATGCAATACAACGCATCAAAATGTCAAGCAAGTATGGCGTTTTTGTGGTGAAGTTATTTTGGGCACATTGAACTGCAAAGTAAGAAAACTTTAGAATTTTACCCAATGTCGTGAAGGGTTATTTGAAAAAAAGACGTAAGCTTTAACAGAAGCTTTTCGAAAAAAATATTAGATGAAGCACGTAGAACATGTTGATTTTGTTTCTTCGCCGTCATTTTTGCTTGGACGTCGTTCACATATTACGTCACGCTCCATAAATAACGCTATTTTATGGAATGTTTTACTCCCTCCTCCACCCATCACGCAAAATGGGTTATTTCTGGTTCAGATAATACATGTAAAAATCATTTTTGTCACTTTTGCTTGACCCCTCCCCTAGCACGTGACGTCATTTATGATCAGAAGGAGGGGGGTCTAGCTATACGTGACGGTGTATGGAAAGTTGGGTCAGATTTAGTCCAAAATGCGTGTCGGGTTGACCCCTTATCGAAAAATTCGAAAAATAAAAAAATTAATAGATGAAGCACGTAGACGAATTTTACGAATTATCTTTCTAAGTGATCACTTCTGATCGCTGCACACAGATGTCGCAACCCAAAAGCATTGTATTTCGATTTATTAACGTTAATGAGCAGACAGTCATCAGGAATCATGCTCGGAGCGGTAGCGGAGAGCGTGACGCAGTCCCCACACCCCAAAAAAAACGTTTACAAACCCAAAAACCTCCATACAAAAACCTTTGGGACAAGACATCGTAGGCAAAGTTTTGAGTTTTTTCCCCTCGCCCCCTTCCCCTCCAAATTATTTAAAAAAAAACTACGTCGCAGCAGCTTTCCAACAAGCCCTCACTCATCAAAATCGGTTGGAAATTGGCTGAGATATCGCCAATCAAAGATGACCAATTCCTATACTTTCAGTTTTTACACGCAAAAATTTTCATTTACCTTAAACAATCTTCGCAATAACAAACAAAAGTCAAATTTTTGCAGCGCAAAAACTGAAGGTACAGAAAAATTATTTCGTCGTTGGGCCCGGCATTTGTGACGCAATTTTTTTAACACAACGTAATTTTGTTTCAAAAAAAGCGCTGTAATTTTTTCAGGAAATCAAAACTTTGAACACAAAGTTCCATTCAAACGAACTTCTGCGTATTATCTGAGATAGCGTCACCTCAAGCGATATCATTAATTTTGGAAGCGGACTTACGGACTGCATCACACTCTACCTTTAAAAAGGTTTTTGTTGTGATCTATAATTTTTTCCTCTGTTTCAATTTTTAATGGATGGTAATAAACCACCGATAAATCAATTCAACTTTACCGATAAAAAATAATAAATTACCGATAATTATTTACCAATAAATTTTTAAACGTATATTTCAAGCATGATTAAAGCGCGAATATTTGGAGTAGTGTCCAAAAGACCTGATAACATTTTGTAAAAGGAAAAATCCCAAGATAAGTGACTGAAATGAAAGTATCGGTAAAAAGTTATCGATCATTTATTATTTTTTATCGGTAAAGTTGAATTGTTTTATCGGTCGAATATAATATCCCATTTTTAATTTATAATTATAAAATTCAAAAGTTTGTCTGTTTGTCTGTCTGTCTGTCTGTTTGTCGGTTTGTCGGTCACAAATTTCCAGCGTGAACCAACATAGGTCCGACCTGCTTGAAGAGTTCCAAGGAACTTCAGCAAAAAGTCGTTTTGCATTGCCTTTTATAAGCCGAAAGCCAAAGAAAAGGCAATGCAATAGTAGATTCTTTTGCATTGCCTTATATGATTCAAAAAAAGGCAATGCAAAAGAAGATTCGCATGTGAATCTATCTACGTCCGACCTGGGAGTTGCGGAAAATAGCTGTTTTGTAATAAAATTCGTTCTTAAGTTGTAACTGTAAAATTTTATTTAAAGTTCGAGCAATCGCTAGCTGTTAGAGATGGAAACTTAAATGCCTTTTACAACCGCATGGAACGAAGATGGACGCCTTTTCAAAGAGGTCTGAATCGACTAGCAAGAATCTCGAACTCTTTCATACTATCATTAGTGGCGCTGTTCGATCCGACTTGTCTGATTACAAATTACCCAACTTTGCGAAAACATGAGACTCAATTCCGTACAAACAGCGGAATTTCGCAATGTTCTGTTAGAGGCGAATTAGCCGAAATGCGATTTCCAAATTATAAGCCAATATTCAAGAACATTTGATTTGATGAATCCGTGACATGGGCCTAATATAAATTGAGATTCAATTTTGTATACGAAAATTCATTTGAGCATTATAGCCGTTTCCTTTGCGCATAAAAAAATACACATTATCAAATAATTTTTTAAAACTCGTATGGCTTTCAATTGTTTTTCAATTCTAAATTGTTCTCGTTGCCTTAAATCACAAATTTTGCTCAGCAAAATGATCAGACGAAATTTTTCCGAAAACTAAATCAGTCGTCCAAACTAGATACACAAACAACTATTTTTTCGTTATGTCACGAATTAATTTTGAGCATCAAAATCAAGAAGCTAATATTTGAAAATTCTTCTTTCTAAATATCTGTAATCGACAAACAATACTCACACACTTATACAAAATCATCTTTTGCGCTCAAAATATTTGTAGTTACTTCAATATGAGTGTCGATTTTCTTTCTAAAAATCAGAATTTCCAAAATATTTGTTATCTAAATCAAACTTGTAAATGCATACCATGTATTGAAACGCACAAAGCATACATTGAAAATCTAAAAACGCCAGAAGTTAGATTATGCCGACACACATGTCGAAAATATATATATATATATATAATTGAAAGCCATACGAGTTTTAAAAAATTATTTGATAATGTGTATTTTTTTATGCGCAAAGGAAACGGCTATAATGCTCAAATGAATTTTCGTATACAAAATTGAATCTCAATTTATATTAGGCCCATGTCACGGATTCATCAAATCAAATGTTCTTGAATATTGGCTTATAATTTGGAAATCGCATTTCGGCTAATTCGCCTCTAACAGAACATTGCGAAATTCCGCTGTTTGTACGGAATTGAGTCTCATGTTTTCGCAAAGTTGGGTAATTTGTAATCAGACAAGTCGGATCGAACAGCGCCACTATATGATCGTATGAAAGAGGTCGAGATTCTTGCTAGTCGATTCAGACCTCTTAGAAAAGGCGTCCATCTTCGTTCCATGCGGTTGTAAAAGGCATTTAAGTCTCCATCTCTAACAGCTAGCGATTGCTCGAACTTTGAATAAAATTTTACAGTTACAACTTAAGAACGAATTTTATTACAAAACAGCTATTTCCCGCAACTCCCTGCTTGAAGAGTTCCGAGGAACTAAAGCAAAAAGTCGTTTTGCATTTATAATTATAAAATTCAAAAGTTTGTCTGTTTGTCTGTCTGTCTGTCGGTTTGTCGGTCACAAATTTCCAGCGTGAACCAACATAGGTCCGACCTCCTTGAAGAGTTCCGAGGAACTGAAGCAAAAAGTCGTTTTGCATTGCCTTTTATAAGCCGAAAGCCAAAGAAAAGGCAATGCAATAGTAGATTCTTTTGCATTGCGTTATATGAATAAAAAAAAGGCAATGCAAAAGTAGATTCGCATGTGAATCTATCTACGTCCGACCTGCTTGAAGAGTTCCGAGGAACTAAAGCAAGAAGTCGTTTTGCATTGCCTTATATGTTCAAAAAAAGGCAATGCAAAAGTAGATTCGCATGTGAATCTATCTATGTCCGACCTGCTTGAAGAGTTCCGAGGAACTAAACCCTTTTGCATTGCTTTTTTTAACCCAAAAAAGCAATGCAAACCTAATTTCGAGGGGGAAGAGAAAACCACAAGGGAAACCTAGAGACAGAGAACGAGAGACGTTCCTTTTGTTAAAGTACTGGGACCGCAATGAAGCAGTCCCTTCAAAAATAGTTGGCTCTTATTATGGGTACAGTCTCCCATAATAAGAACAGTATCGCCATCCGCACCTAGCATCGTTTTGCAACGACGCTTAGCGCTGGACATCACCAACCGGCGATGCTTTCAAGCGAATTAAAAAGTGGTATTTATACATTTGGAACTGCGTACTTCCTGTAAAGTATAAAATTTATACAACGAAAAATGATTAGAAATTTTGTATGAGATTTGTTCAAGTAATTTCAGGGAGAATATTTACGTGTGAGTGTGTGCGTACATGTAAGAAGCAATAAACGAAAAAACTATTATGCATGTGGCTTCATTCACTAATATTCTCAATGCATTTATTGCATTTTATTAAGTTGCGCGGCGTATTCAAATATTTTTTTTTATTTGTATGAAATGAAATCATGTGGCGTATTCAAATATTTTCTTTGTAAGGAATTATTTGTATGCATTGATTTTGTTTATACATTTTTTTGGTTGGTGAAAATGTCGGGCAGTGGGACATTGGGTCAATTTTTATGTTTTTAAAAATATCTTGGAATGTATGGGAGTTGGGCGATAGGTTTCTTTGGCAAAGTCTCAGAGTTTAGTGGGTAGAAGTCACCAGCATTGGTGAAAATGTCGGGCAGTTGGACATTGGGCCAATTTTAATGTTTTTAAAAATATCTTGGAATGTATGCGAGTTGGGCGATAGGTTTCGTTGGCAAAGTCTTAGAGTTTTGTGAGTAGAATCTTTATGAATCCTAAGAAAATGGCTGCCACCTGTGAAAGTGACGCCATCTTGGATTTTTGCTATCTTCTGAATTAGAATAGTTACGCGTTTGGTTTCTTCGGGAAAGTTGTTGATGCTGATGAGTAGAACAAAGTAGAACAAAGCTGGACAAAGTAGAGATAACTTTTGAGTGCCAGTCGATAGTGGAGGCTTGGGACAAAAAAATTGCTGAACAATGTTGGGTGAAAAAGTTTCATACTACCGAGCTATAGGTCATTATTTGACGATTTTATCCAGAGTTGCCAGAATGAGGCCAGTGAGGTGTCAAATGAAAGGTTTCGACAGTGTGAAGGTAGCGGAACCGATTTTAAGGAAATCGGTTGAGCGGTTCGGTGCCCAGGGTCGATCAAAGGAGGCAATTACTGAAAAATTAATTTTTGATATGTTGTCGGG
>CM055405.1:7288065-7331764 GCA_029228625.1 Pseudolycoriella hygida | reverse complement strand
GAATACGGGGTAAGTGGAATACGGGGGAAGTGGAATATCGGGGAAAGTTGAATACGGCGAACTTGGAATGCGGTGAACGTTGAATACGTTCCACGGAGGAAGTGGAGTACGGGGGAAGTTGAAACATTACGCATCATTATTTAAAACGAAAAAAAATATGGCTCTCTGAATAGACAACACGCGAAAATGATAAAGCCTGCGTAGCCCCTAGGGGCGGGGGTTTCGACTACGTAACCTACCCTTTAATGTTAAAGCGAAAATGATAAAGCCTGCGTAGCCCCTAGGGGCGGGGGTATTTACAAGTTACAATATCATAAGCTTATTTGTACGTGTCTAATGGGAACAGCGTCGGACCAAACGGTTTTTCGAAGTAGCATCAACAAAAATTTGTCCCCTGCTTCGTATCGAAATTGGCAAAAATTCCAAGACTAACACAAGGTGTATTCCGATGGTGTCCATGGTGTCCGATGATTTCTATGGTGTCGCTACAAAATCCGGAGGTATAAAATCTAGAGGTATCAAAATAAGGACGAATAATCCAGAGGCTTCAAAATACTAAGATGACAAAATTCGGAAGTGGTAAAATTCGGAGGCGTCAAAATGCGGAAGATTTTGAAAAATCAAGATGAAATTTGTACAAAATGCGGACGAAGTTTTATGTATTGTATAGATATGCACTGCAGGCCGTAAAAAAGCGGGGATCACAGCCGCCTGCAGGGCGCAGTCCCCTAATATAAAATATAATGGGTACTATTTAAATGTCAAGTCAAAAATACTTATTTGTCAAGTTAAAAAAAAATATTTTTTTGTCAAGTTACGACATTTTTACTACGCTCCGACAGAACACTATATGTTTTTATATACTCTTTAAAGCGGGTAAATAAGGAATAAGGAATAAAAATACATTTTGTAAAAGGAAAATGTTCAACTTGACAAAAAAACAAAATAACTTGACAAAAAATCTGGACAAAAATTAATTTTTAACAAGTGCAAAATCCATATGATACCAAAAAAAAACTTCTGTATTTTGACGCCTTCAGATTTTGATGCCTCCGGATTTTGACCCCTGACTTTGTAGGATAGTCATTTTTCTGCTATTATCGGGTGTAAGCATTCGCTACGCTCTACTGTCAACAATGAAAATTTTGACGCTTTCCAAGCAAGTATAACATAAAATTTGCACGAATGGGAGGAAGGATGTTTATTTTGTTTCCATCATAATGAAATTTACATGATTCCTATTACTAAGTCGATGATTAACCGCCAATAGCAACTGGTGAGCAACCAAGGACAATTAGACCATCAAAACTGTTTCCAGTACAGCAAGCTGCTTGAGATGCACACACCGTTCCAGATGCTCCAATGACACCCACTGGTAAACATTGTATTCCAACTACTCCAATGAGTTGGTTTAAATTTATTCCACCTAAAAGTGCCGTAAGTATTGCCAATGGGCTATTGTGTTGCTGAACTGAGTTACAGCATTGAGCTTTTCCAGTTTGACAATTTATGTTGCCACTGCCTCCCCCACCACCAGTACCTAAGAATTAATTTTCGTAAACATTTCCGATTAAAAAGTTTCGGTTGTCCTCACCAATTGCACTATGAATGGCGCAAAATATCACGAAAATAGCAACGGCTTTCATTTTTCTGTGAAGCATATCGAAAATATTAAACACAAGAGATAACTCAATGGCAAAATTGTAAAGCTCCTATTTTCCTAAATCTCTCTGAATTTATATTAACAAAAGTCTCTTACCAACGTGAATGTAACTCGTTCAAGTTAGTTTATGCTTTTTCTCCTTTCAGACACCCCATTTATATGAAAATTGCGGTCAATGAAAGTTGCTATTAACACTTACAATTGCACGTTTCTTCCAATCACAATTACACGTTTGCTCAAATTTATTTCGCAGTCGTGCACATAAGATCGTGACCAACGTGTCACGGCTTCAAACTAGCGTCATCTTTTCATTCGCATTCTATTCTTACTTTCGAGATAGTGAGTATTTCTTCTGGGGTACTCACTTACTGATCTGAATTTTTATGGTAAATGGAAACATATATAGAAACGAAGATTTATGGAATATGAGTATCACTTTATTTTCAAACATTGAGTGGTAACGAGACACTATATGGATTTCTCCTCATAAACACAATTAAATTAACATTCTTGCAATAAAACATTTTGCTGTCATGAAACACAAACATGAACTTGTGTCATGACATGAACATGGACTCGTGATCTGAGAACGATGACGTGACGATAGGTGTTAGTATAATGCCAGTAACAACAATTTTCAGCTGCTTGATTAAAGGGATGAAAATCACAGAATCATCTAAATTTATTAGCTAAATTCACGCCGGTACTGTATTGAAAAGTTTAAAAATGAAATATCTTTAACTTTTTCGCACTCAAATTTATCTTCTTCCTGAGATTTCCTTTTTTCTTCATAGAAACGGAAGTTCTCGTAATTTTTGTTTTGGATTTTGATACTGAGAGCCTCTGAGTACATATTTTGTAAATTCAAAATTTGACAGAAAAACTATACTTTCTCAGCGCATTTGAGATCAACAGGCCTTTTCTTTCCGTAATCCTTTGAGAGCTCATTACGCTTATTGTCAGAATTATTTTGAACAATCAAAATTTGCAAAATTAAACTTGTTTAGGTCCTGTTCTTCAATTTTATTGGCATTATTAAATGGTTCATTGATGTGATTTCATTACTTGCCAAACGGATATCCCTCTTTTGTAACTTAACGCAAAAAAGATCGAATTTCATGAATATATAAACCTATGTAGAGATTAATGAATGGGCTAAGATAACGTTGTATGCGTTATTTAAGCCGGAAGGATTTATTTTTATTGAAAGGATATAAACAATTTGTGGTGGCATTTGATGTGCTGCTAACTCCACTTATAACATACCTATTCGATAATATTAAGTGCACTTGACTAAACCATTTGAAATTGTATTTGTTAACCTTTGGCGGAATGTTCAAGTAGCTAAATTTTGATTAAGTTTTGGTGTTTTTTATTTGCATAAGCATAACAGTTCAGGTAATTGACAAAATTTTATGATGAGGCGCATAAAATTGTTCGTCGCTTAAGTCATGAAATTGTGTATACTTTGACATAAGCCGACGCCGCACTAAAATTGTGGATTGTCGATATTAACACAGGAGTACTTTCGAAATCTTTAGTGAAGTCAATAACACCCTGCTACTCCTTCCATATTTTCCTATATGATTTTGTCATTATATGATTCGTCAGCTTCCCTACTCGTGATAAATTGCTACAAAGTCCTCATAATATTGTTATTATACCGTAGACCTTCCATTCACTTTCTCATTAATCGGCTGCATTTCTATCAATCCTTGACTTTTTCTTTTTTAACGGGCGTTGGTTTTGGAGTGCTCTCAATGCGCTATTTCTGCACTCATTTTTGTGCTTTTTATAATATAATTGGACACGAAAAACCATTTTAAAGCAACTGAACATTAAATTCAACTGTCAAAAGCCGACAATTTTTAATATTTCTACCATAAATATTTATAACTTTTTGTTCAAAGATTTTTTGCTATCTTGCAGTTGATTGCATTTTTTGCTCGTCAGAATTTTTGTTAAAATTCATTTATAAAAAAATGAACAAACAAACCACATTCATATACATAGAATTGTGTGCTTAAGGGCTCCTCGTCAAACCTGTTTTGTTGTTAACATAAAAACACAAATTTTTATTTTCGTATTTTTACACACGCAAGTGGAAGGAAGAAAAAACCGAAACAAGTTTTTATCCTTTTGAATTGTTGCTCATGTATACATGGCTGATTATACACCTAAATGCCGCAGAAAATGTATGCAATCTAAAAATCCACTTGAAAATAAATTGATTTCGTCGGCAACATTTTACGTCTACAATCTGAGCAGAAATTCATTCATGTTTTTTCATCGTTCATTCAAAACATAAGAAAAGTAATTTTCGACTACTTTTATGATTTGAACGATACATTGTGTTTCTTAAGTTGTTTTATAACTATGTTGCGTAATGTCAGAGTAAAATTGTTGCATGCATTTTTAAACGTTTTTCGACTCCTTACTTTAAGCAGATCCATTAATATTTTCATAAAGTAATTGAATGCTTGGTAGTCACTACGGGCTGAATAAACACCTGGATAGTATTAAAGTCGTCAACGATCCCGAATGCACCTGTGATCTTAAGGAATAATCAAACACTAACGAAAATTTGCAAAGTGATTTGGGTAGTAGCTTACCGAAGCTAGGACCAGTCATGTTGGACAGGTTGACCGCTAGATTTACGTAATGAATGGGAGAAGTAAAGGATCAAAAATTTGTGTTTCAAGGTCTAGGAAAATGGACCATCCCGACCTGATGAATATAATAAATAGTATAATAAGATCCTGCAAATAGTGTTTCATGGAAACTATTCGCAGATTCTGCAAATAGCGTGTCTTGGAGAATATTCGCAGAATCTCTGCGATTAATGTTTCATGGAGACTATTCGCAGTAACTGCGAATAGTGTGTCATGGGAACTATTCGCGGTAACTCCATGAAACACTATTGGCTGGATTTGCGAATAGCATTTTCGTAAAAAAATGAATGTGGAAAAAGACCTACTACTGTTGGGCGCGACACGCAGGAATATGAATCGAATCTGTTCTGATCAAAAATTAGTCTATTCCAACTGCCAAAATGACGTTTTTAACGCCAACGTTTCGTTTGTTTCTATAACAACTGCTCACAGTGTCATGGAAACAGCCGAAAAGTATGCACATTATTAAACAGCTGAATGACATCAGAACTTAAGTGAGACATTGATAAATTGAGTTTGACGTTCAAAACGTCATTTTGACAGTTAGAATATACTGAATCTTGATCTCAGCAGACTCAATTATTGCGGAGGTTTGTTGCTGAATAAGTGCTTATAAGTTAAGGTGATTTAATTTTAACATAAGCCATAGTATCAAAATGACCAATCGAACTGTTTATAATCAAGCTTACGATACAGGTGTTTGACGCAATAGTTTTTAAATTAGTTTTGTATGTAATCAAAGAAAGAATTTTTTTCCACATAATCAATACGATCATTTTAAATTAGGCAGAAAAAATATGTGTAATGCTTGAGAAATTTCGAACATTTTAAAATAAATTATTTATTCCCAGATGAATGAGCAAGCTATTTATGTAGTTGAAATTATTTTATTCATTTGAAGACGATCCATACTTTTTGTTTTATTAAAGTCTTTTCGGTTATAAACTAAAAATAATTCTAATTTCCATTGACCGTGAAAGGAAAATTTCTAAGCTAACATCACAAGTAAAAAATACAAACCAAAGCTAAATTACTTGCACGAATTCGAACCACAGAAACAGTTTAGCTTGGTTTATTCATTTTTTCTTTCATTTTGCTTATGTTTTGTCAATGAAGGCATAATAAATTCACGTATCGAAAATAGCGACGGATGGTTTTAACGCCTGAGGATTTCTTTTTTCAAGCTATCCATATTTCTGGAGTATAATTAGTTTTCGGATTTCAAATTGTACACAGATTGTTAAAAGATGTCGTCGGTTGGTTCTTTCAGTTTATTTTTCACTGTTTTTGCCTGCAGCACAGGGATCAGACATCACTTGACCTTCATATCGAAATTTTCAAGTGTCTTGCCGAGAAGCGACACCTAAAGAGAAAATCCTAACAATTCGAAATAGAAGAAAATCATTTGCTTCATTCGAAAATTTCCAAATTTTCTCAAATTAATGATCTGATAACCGAATTATCATTTAAAAATTTCACAAAACATTTCAAGGAACTAACTAATTATCGTTAAAACTAACAGACCACATAGAATTCTTATCTCAACATACATAAAATAAATATAAACAGACGGAGAAAGAGGAAAATAAAACTTATGTAACGTTTCGTTTAGCATGCACTAGCGGATCGGTTCAACAAAAACAAAGTTAGGATCATAATTTATATGGCTTTGAATTACGATGATATGGTCGACATACCCAATTTGATTACCTCAGCCGTAAAGGAATTTCAAAATAAAATATTTTCGAATGTGCATGTAATACATGTTCCAACATGTGCCTCTATGGCTTCATTCATAAATAAACTGTGATCGTGTCGATTTTACTACCTACCTAAGAAGTACCTAAAATATAAAATAAAGAAAGAAAAGGCAAGTTTCATTTCAGATTCAAAATTTTGATGTTGATGCGAGGTAGAGATTAAGGATACTTTTATTGCCGTTACAGTTTGTGAAAGCGTAAAGAAACATGTCTTGTAAAAACTACCCTAACATAAAATTGGTATAATATTTTTCTAATGCAAATGTAAAGCACACGAAAACCGACTGTAACAAACAAAAGAAATTCGATTTTTTTAAACGTTCTACAACAGACAATAGGAATGAGAAAGAAAAAATATTTTGTTAAACAAAACGAAAACACATATTACGTGATTGGAAAACAAATTGGTAGATGATTTTTATCAATGATTTTGTTGTGTTAGCAAATGTTCTATTGTTATAGTTTGAAATTAGACGACTAAGCAACTAAAGGTTTATTCATCGTCGTCATTATGCATGAATTTGTTTTATGTTAACATTTCCAACTAGTAGCATAACTCAAAATGTTTTATAGTTTGACCATGCCTATTATAAGGGTATTACAACAATGCATAGAGTCGCTTTTTCAGGTTTTCGTATGTGCTCGGAGAAAATATTTTTAGACCCAAACGAAGTAAAAGGTGTTTACCCAAGACATTTCGAGGAAATGTATTGTATGATATACTACCCGCAATAGTTATTTTCATGACAAGGGGAGAAAACAGAAAATTGCTTAACAAGGTTGACGTCTGTGGCCAAAGCAGAAAAAATTGCAACGAGAGTAAAGTTTGTGGCACAAGCAGAGAAAATTGCAACTCGAGTGAATTGAGGCCCTCGCTACGCTCTGGCCGCAAACTTCACTCTCGCGAGCGAGGGCCGCAATTCACTCGAGTTGCAATTTTCTCTGCTTGTGCCACAAACTTTACTATCGTTGCAATTTTCTCTGCTTTGGCCGCAGACGTCAACCTTTTTAAGCAATTTTGTATTTTCTCCCCTTGTCATGGAATAGTTATTTTCACATTTGTTAGGCGAAAATTCATATTTTCTCACCTCAAATGAGGTGCGAAAATTGAATTTTGCATGGGTAGTCTGTAGCGGGATGAAAAGTAAATTTTCGCCCCTCATTTGAGGCGAGAAAATAAAAGGAGGTGAGAAAATAAATACTTAACATAAGGTATCATGGCCGATCTGTTCATATGATTTTTTTTTTGCGATGAAGAAAGCAAACAAAAAATAATTAATTTTCGACTCGACGGATACGAGCTAAACAAAATGCCAGCACATAGTTTAGGATCACAGGATTACTCTAAACTAATTCATTAGCTAATCTGGCAAATATTTCTCGAGATATAAGAGTTTGGAAAAACAACACAGTCGAATGTGTTTTTGAGTTACTTTCTATGTTTTCTATGAAATTCGTCTTTTATATGCTTAAATGTGTTAAGTTATCTACAATAATTGTAATAGTGATAGAGTGTGAATCCTTTTCGGGAGAAAATATGAATTTTCGCCTAACAAATGTGAAAAGTTTAATTCATAACTCGGGTAAAAATAGAAAATTCTTAACTCGGTTGAAGTCTGTGGACCAGGCAGAGAAAATTGCAACTTGCTACTCGCTACGCTCTGGCCACAAACTTCACTCTCGTTGCAATTTTCTCTGCTTGTGCCACAAACTTTACTCTCGTTGCAATTTTCACTGGTTTGGCCACAGACGTCAACCTTGTTAAGTAATTTTCTATTTTCTCCCCTTGTCATGAAAATAACTATTGCGTACGAGGTAGTAGGCATGTAATTTATTTCCGAGTGACGTATTAAGTTTTTCATGCTTGCTATCAGGGACGAAAGTTGAAAAATGTAAGCCCAAGGGGCGAAAGCGCCAGCTCCGCCCCGTGGGATTATATTTTTCTTTTCGGCCCTGCTAGCAATCATGAAAATAACTATTGCGGGTAGTATATCATACAATACATTAACATTAAGTTTTGCAAGAAATGATCGAATTTTCTGGAAAATTAAGCTTTTAGGAAAATTAAAAAATTAAACAAAAAACTTCATTTGCAAGAAAATTCACATTATGCCATAGATTTTTGGCCAAAAACGACAACGCCAAAACTGATTGTGTTCAGTGTGTGGGTTTTAGATCTCAACAGAACCCATAAATCGCAAGAGTTGCATACCTTTGAGAAAGGATTGATTGTAATTTAAAAGAAAATACAATTTTTTTTCTCGAAAAACCAAAGATAGTCCTCGGACCTATACTTCCATGGACAAAAAAGTTGCCCAGTTGGGCTGGGGCCGACATTAAGATCTACCTTGGGTCCTAGGCAGAGGGCATCTGACACACTTGAATGGCCAAAGTAACTTGCCTCTCTTTTCTCTACAACACTGCACAAAAAGCCTCATCGTTAAAGGAATATTCACGAAAAGCCAACAACTACCGTGTTCGCGTGGCGTGAGTTGGGCCCACACTAAAGACTCTAAAGCCTGAACCACTTAACTGATTTTCACTAACTTTTTGCGTGATTTCCGGAAATCTATGTCTTTCATTAAAAACCTTGAAAAGCGAATTCCGTGCTAATTTCGCAGAGATATTAGTCAAAAAGTTTCACTAGCCTTCAAAAAACCACGTTTTCGACCACTTTTTCCTCTTAACCGATTTTGCCCAAATTTAATTTCATAATCAATTTTTCGATTATCTTACAGAATGTTTACGCAAATCACATAAGATTTACCCGATTTGTGTAAAAAAAAAACATGTTGGGCCCTAGTCGTGGTAAACGCAATAGACATTTTTTCGAAGAACTTCGTATCTTCGTACTAGTCTAAAAATTAATAGAAATTGAAGCAAACGTTAAGCAGTAGTGTTAACGCGCCCACCTAATTTATGACAAACGTATTCTCAACAGAACAAATCAACGTGAATTATGTATGTGTTGGTGTTGCTATGCAATGTGCATACTACATACAAATAAAGTATTTTCATTGTTGCTACAGCTTTTGGCTACAAAAACCCAGTCTGTATCATGTCATTGCTTCATAGAAATAAAAACCAACAATGCGAAGCGTTAGAACGCTAAAGTATAAATTAATAGGTGAGTTCCCTTCAGAGTTTAACGAGTTGGTTAAATTTAATTTTTCGATAAACTGCTAAATCGCATCAAACGTACTCAGAAATAAATTTAACCGGATAAATGCTGATAAATTTATTGTAGCCTCGGAGCTAGTTTTTTGGTAAGTTTATCGAGATAAACAACGCACGAAGTTTGAAATTTGCTACTCAATGTGATTTTAGGAAGTTTGTGATATGATAATTTGATGATTTATTTGAATAAAATTGATTTTATGACTAAAATTTCACGTTTCGCTTTTGTGTAAGTTTGAACATACTGAAGTTAATTCGGTTTTTCTCCCGTCAAATAAGAAAATTAAATTTAATTTTGCTGTCAAATTTAGCTAGACGTCAAGTTTATCGACGAGTTAAATTTATCAGCATCGATAAACTCTGAAAGGAACTCACCTAATGACTTTTCAAAGAAAAATATATGATAAACTGGTTATCCGGTTAAAGTAACAACTACGAAAGCATGGTTTTTGTATTTATCTCCGATTTGCAATATCGTTGAAAATTCGGATCATTTCGTCCATGCCATCCGTATTACTGATGAATAAGGCGGAATCACTCCTTTATATTGCTCAATTTAATGAAACATTGACGATTGAAATGTTAACTCTAAAAATTGCAAAGCAAAATCTGAAAAAATATTATTGACGGTTACATTGCGAACAGTTATTCACTTCTTATTAAACTTTAACACAATGAGTGCATGTCTTCGCGTGTGAATAATGACAGTTATATAACAGAGCGAATATGTGTCTCCTATTTTGAATGTGACTTTGTAAAAATTTTGAATCAAATTTTATGTAGTGGTAACAGCGCTAACTCCTAAGGTACGTTAAGAACTTTTCTAATAAAAATGAAGAAGCCAATTTTCAACAAAAATTCTTTTCCCAATAGGATTAAAAGTGTTCGTTGATCGCTATTATTGTTATGCGTAAAAATACTGTTTAGCATGAATGGTGCATGAATAAAATATGATAAAAGGTTTCTATCTTTTGTAGATGTCTTTTGATTTGTTTGGTGTGGCTTAGCTTTATTTTAATGTATTCACGCAGACGAATTAGCCGCGGCATGTTTTCTATTACCACAGAAAGAATGTTTAAAATTAAATTAAATTGTTTAGATTTCTATCTAAGATTTTCAATTTATTCATTTCCTTAACATGACTTTGATATTCTATTTTCATTTTTCAAATCGTTTTATTTTCTAAACACCGACCAGTGTAAAGTGTAGCCTAGTAAATAGATTGAGGAATTTTATTATGTTGCTATGAAGTTTAAAGTTTTCATTGAGTTACGGAATTCGATTGTTTGTTTGGTTCATTTGAGTGTCAGTTATTCATCCAAAAATATCATTGGCCCATTAGTTGTTTTGGGCAACTAGTGTAATTTAGAAATCTGCATGATTGAAGTTCAGACAAAATGCACATCGTTGAAGTACAGTATGTTTCGAAAGAAGAATGCTGTTGCGAAAATCTAAGTAAAAAATGTTTTTTTTTTTAAATTGCGTTCTGCTCTGTTTGAAAAGCATTCATGATATGTAAAGACATGTATAATGACAAGACAAATGCGAACATATAGAGATTCCATTCTCTACAGCAATCAAGTTACTTTCTGCATTTATTACAAGTGAAACATATGTGAAACAATTCCATTTACAATTGCTGGTAAAACTAAAAAGTAGTTAATAAAAATATATTATGAACCGACTCGTATTTTTAGGTAATCCGTAACGGATTTCTGTTAATTTGATTATTCTAACTGTAAGATTGTGCTTTCACATCAATTTCGGTTGAATTTTGTGCAATATTTTTTTGAGCACGGCTGCAAAAATTCTGAAAATCTTTTCACAGAATACACAACCTCGGAACTTCGGAAAACTCAACGAAAGGAAAGCAAAAAATCGGCATGTAAAATTTTGCCTTCCGCATAATTACCAATCAAAATCATTATAAAAAAGGAGAATATCGTAGAATATCTTTAATTGGTCAAAAAGAAAATCCTTTCAACGCTCAAAAGAATCCTCAGAAAGCTAAAAAAAACTTAGAAATAAAAAGAAAATCCTCAAAAAATCACTGAACATCCTCTCGAAACGAACAATACAAAATATCTATCACTAGATGAAAACTAACATTTTAGTCTCTTGAGATCAAAAGTCGGTCTATTCCAACAGTCGAAATGACATTTTAGATGTGAAATTTTCAAATAAATAAATCAATGCTTCTTTCTTGTTAAATTTTTTTTGATCAATACACAGCACTTCTAGCATGACATAGTAGAAATTTATAATTATAAAATTCAAAAGTTTGTCTGTTTGTCGGTCACAAATTTCCAGCGTGAACCAACATAGGTCCGACCTGCTTGAAGAGTTCCAAGGAACTGAAGCAAAAAGCCGTTTTGCATTGCTTTTATAAGCCGAAAGCCAAAGAAAAGGCAATGCAATAGTAGATTCTTTTGCATTGCCTTATATGATTCAAAAAAAGGCAATGCAAAAGTAGATTCGCATGCGAATCTATCTACGTCCGACCTGCTTGAAGAGTTCCGAGGAACTAAAGCAAAAAGTCGTTTTGCATTGCCTTATATGAATAAAAAAAAAGGCAATGCAAAAGTTGATTCACATGTGAACCTACCTACGTCCGACCTGCTTGAAGAGTTCCGAGGAACTGAAGCAAAAAGTCGTTTTGCATTGCCTTTTATAAGCCGAAAGCCAAAGAAAAGGCAAAGCAATAGTAGATTCTTTTGCATTGCCTCATATGATTCAAAAAAAGGCAATGCAAAAGTAGATTCCCATGCGAATCTATCTACGTCCGACCTGCTTGAAGAGTTCCGAGGAACTAAAGCAAAAAGTCGTTTTGCATTGCCTTATATGAATCAAAAAAAACGCAATGCAAAAGTAGATTCACATGTGAATCTACCTACGCCCGACCTCCTTGAAGAGCTCCGAGGAACTAAACCCTCCCTTTTGCATTGCTTTTCTTAACCCAAAAAAGCAATGCAAAACTAATTTCGAGGGGAAAGAGAAAACCACAAGGGAAACCTAGAGACAGAGAACGAAATTAGTCCCTTTTGACCGCAATAAAAACAAAACAATAAACAAAAACAATAAACAAAAATAATGCGCTCTTATTATGGGAGCGGTCTCCCATATAAGAACAGTATCGCCACCCGCACCTAGCATCGTTTTGCAACGACGCTTAGCGCTGGACATCACCAACCGGCGATACTTTCAAGCGAATTGAAAAGTAGTATTTATACATTTAAAACCGTGTACTTCCTGTGAAGTATAACATTTCTGTGCTTTTACAAATTTTGAAAAATTTATACTTCGTTATTATTTTCATATGAGAAATTTGTTCAGAGAGAATTTATTGTTGTGTGTGTGAGAACAAATGTAAAAAGCAAGAAACGAAAAAACTATTTTATGCACGTGGCTTCATTCACTAATACTTTCAATGTATTTATGTGTTTACGCATTGTGAGGCGTATTCAAATTTTTTTTTTATTTGTATTAAATGAAATGAAATCATGTGGCGTATTCAAATATTTTCTTTGTAAGGAATTATTTGTATACAACGAAATGATGCATTGATTTTCTTTATACATTTTTTTGGTTGGTGTAAATGTCGGGCAGTTGGACATTGGGACAATTTTAATGTCTTTAAAAATATCTTGGAATGTATGGGAGTTGGGTGATAGGTTTCATTGGCAAAGTCTTAGAGTTTAGTGGGTAGAAGTCTCCAGCATTGGTGAAAATGTCGGGCAGTTGGACATTGGGCCAATTTTTATGTTTTTAAAAATATCTTGGAATGTATGCGAGTAGAATCTTTATGAATCCTAAGAAAATGGCTGCCACCTGTGAAAGTGACGCCATCTTGGATTTTTGCTTTCTTCTGAATTAGAATAGATACGCGTTTGGTTTCTTCGGGAAAGTTGTTGATGTTGATGAGTAGAACAAAGTAGAACAAAGCTGGACAAAGTAGAGATAATTTTTGAGTGCCAATCGATAGTGGAGGCTTGGGCAACAAATTTGCTGAACAATGTTGGGTGAAAAAGTTTCATACTACCGAGCTATAGGTCATTATTTGGCGATTTTGTCCAGAGCTGGAGCACTTATTAACCAATATCTCGGTCGGTAGTTGCCGGAATGAGACCAGTGAGGTGTCAAATGAAAGGTTTCGACAGTGTGAAGGCAGCGGAAGAAACTCGGTTGAGCGGTTCGGTGCCCAGGGTCGATCAAAGGAGGCAAAAATGGACAAAAATTTGCTCCGCTGCCCGAAAATTATTGAAATTTTTTTTTTGATATGTTGTCGGGTATGGTGCAAAACGTCGAGAAAACATGTTTCGGGGTGGGATATTGTTCTGAAATAAGGGAGTTATGGGTAAAAAACGGGTCATAATTGAAAATCGGCTAAAAGTCAGTCAAGATGTCGTCTTAGAACTTTGGTCGGGGAAGTGTCAGAGTAGAATACATAGCAAGTGCAACGCTGAATACGGGGAACTTGAAATACGGGGAACGTTGAATACGGGGGAAGTGGAATACGGGGGAAGTGGAATACGGGGAACTTGGAATACGGTGAACGTTGCATACGGTGAATGTTGCATACGGTGAATGTTGCATACGTTGCATACGGTGAACGTTGCATACGGTGAACGTTGCATACGTGAACGTTGCATACGGTGAACGTTGCATACGGTGAACGTTGCATACGGTGAACGTTGCATACGGTGAACGTTGCATACGGTGAACGTGGAATACAGGGAAAGTGGAATACGGGGAACTTGGAATACGAGGAGAGTTGAATACGGGGAACGTTGAATGCGGGGTAAGTGGAATACGGTGAACGTTGAATATGGGGGAAGTGGAATACGGGGAAGTGGCATACGGTGAACGTTGCATACGGTGAACGTTGCATACGGTGAACGTGGAATACGGGGGAAGTGGAATACGGGGGAAGTGGAATACGGGGGAAGTGGAATACGGGGGAAGCGGAATACGGGGGAAGTAGAATACTGGGGGAAGTGGAATACGAAGAAATAAAATTCGGGGAAAGTTGAATACGGCGAACTTGGAATGCGGTGAACGTTGAATACGGGGTAAATGGAATACGGGGTAAGTGGAATACGGGGGAAGTGGAATACGGGGGAAGTGGAATACGGGGGAAGTGGAATACGGGGAACGTTGCATACGTTCCACGGAGGAAGTGGAGTACGGGGGAAGTTGGAACATTACGCATCATTATTTAAATAGAAAAAAAATATGGCTCTCTGAATAGACAACACGCGAAAATGATAAAGCCTGCGTAGCCCCTAGGGGCGGGGGTATTTACTAGTAATAATAGAGTACCGAAAGCGTACAGTGTACCGAAGTTTACTCTGTTAAAAACATTGTTGATGAGATATGAGCCGCAGCCTATTTCAAAAAAGGAGTAAGTTTGGTAAGGGCAGTCAGACATACACTAAAATGTAGTAAGCCACATGATTTGCTATCACGTTTTTTCGCACTAATGTCAAATTTTAAACTAAGATAGCAAGTGTGTGTGGCTTACAACCTTATAGCGTAAGTCTATTCGTATGTAGTTTTCACATAAATTTCAATAATCGCGAAACGGCTCACTGCGCACAGTGGTCCAAAATCCGGAAAAATCGGCACTAACAGAATAAATCGGTTAGGTGATGCGATATTTGTGATTTAAGTTTTGTTTAATAGCTTATACATGGGCCTATCAGAATCACGAACAAAACTTCTCAAGTGATTAAAACTTGGGAGTCTCGGGCATGATCAAAGTTGAAAATTTTTTACGAAAATTGGAAAAATGTCCTGAGGCCCATAATGAAAATAAATCAGTCAATATTTCATGTCAATCGAAAGAGGGCATCAATAGCTTTCCAACGATACCCATATGACCTCGCTACGAGGTCTCTAGCGAGAGGTAGGAGGTCTTAAATGAAAACACGTTTTTGCCTATATCCCTGGAACCAAATGCCGGACAGAAACGAATAAGGTATCGTTTGAAAGGCCTTTTTCTAATACCTTTCAAATGATATCAATATCAGCAATGTCCGACGCATTTTTTTTTATAAATATAAATATTTATTTATTTCGGCCAACGGCTATCGCTTACTGGCTAATGTAATACATTTTACAAATTTATAATGAGCACATCTAAAAATAGTAAAAAGAAAAATTTTATCAAAACCGAAGATGGACTGACGACCCGGTCTACCCGTCGAAGTCGACAGCCATCTTTTGCATCTTGTCCAATTAATCACAGAGTAGCAGTAAATTGAAACTGAAAACTGAAGAACCCGTCGCGTCGATCCATGATGCACCAACGTCTCGTGTAGCAATGGTCCACCTGAAACAAAAGGGATTAGCGGAAACTAGTCGCCTTGCCTAGTTATTTTTGCACAAGTCGACGTGACTTCTATCTTCGAGGAGATAGAGGTGCAAAATCGATTATGTTAAAATTCCACTAGAAATATCGACATTTCCACCTAGTCTGAGTGCTCATTATCGTCATAGAAGATAGCTCATTTGCAGTGATTAAAACAAGTTATGTATTCGTGGATCATAACTAGTTTCATCCGCTGTAAATGAGCTAGCTTCCATGACGATAATGAGCACTCAGACTAGGTGGAAATGTCGATATTTCTAGTGGAATTTTAACTTAATCGATTTGGTACCTCTATCTCCTCGAAGATGCGTCGGACATTGCTGATATTGATATCATTTGAAAGTTATTAGAAAGGCCTTTCAAACAATACCTTATTCGTCCGGCATTTGGTTCCAGGGATATAGGCAACAACGTGTTTTCATTTAAGACCTCCTACCTCTCGCTAGACACCTCATAGCGAGGTCATATGGGTATCGTTGGAAAGCTGTTGATGCCCTCTTTCGATTGACATGAAACATTGACTGATTTATTTTCATTATGGGCCTCAGGACATTTTTCTAAATTTCGTAAAAAATTTTCAACTTTGATCATGACCGAGACCCCCAAGTTTTAATCACTTCAGAAGTTTTGTTCGTGATTCTGATAGGCCCATGTATAAGCTACTCAACAAAACTTAAATCACAAATATCGCATCACCCAACCGATTTATTCTGTTAGTGCCGATTTTTCCGGATTTTGAACCACTGTGCTGCGCTCGGCTCATATCTCAAAATAATATAGTCGGCAGCTCCGTATAAAAGTACTCTATTTGACAGCTGTCAAATCTACAGTGCGGCAATAGAGTGATTCATGCTCTCATGCTAGAAGTGTTGTGATCAAATATTGACGTCAGATTAGATTAGATTCGAATTTTTTGGGTGTTGGCACCTGGATAGGGGATGTCGTGATCAAATATTGACGTTACGAGCATGTCGCAAAAATGCGAACTGTTAAATTTGCGATTTTTTTTATAGAACAGAATCCTGCGAATTATTCAAAATTATACTTTATATACTGTGAGAAGACGACTTTTATAGGAATTATAGATGAATCAGAATTCAAAAAGTTTGAGTATGCAGGTCGAAAGTTGCTCTGAAAAATCATCACATTCCATGCTCGTTCGCGACGCCATTTGAGAGCAAATTCGTGCCTTCATACTCAAACTTTTTGAATTCTGATTCATCTTTTATTTGCATAGAAGTCGTCCTCTCACAGTACATGAACTATAATTTTGAATAATTTGTTTCTTAAACGATGTTCTAAAAAACGTCGCAAATTAGAAACTTTTGGACGCGTTTTTGCGGTCCGGAAAAATCATAGAAGTTTGTATGGGGAAATTTTCTTCTACATACTTCTCCATACAAAATTATTTTTTCTCATACAAACTTTGATGATTTTTACGAACCGGAAAACGCGTCCAAAAATTCTGAATAAAATAACTTAGGCTTTTCTTACCCATAAAATTTGTCACTACTTTAAATAAAACTTTTCAACAACTTGCAAAAAACTCAACGTCCTCCACATCATCTTACATTTATAATTAGTCAACAAATTTTTTTCACATCAAAGAAGTTGTAAATATCGCATATTTGGATACACTCACAATGACATAATAAATCTATACAGGGTTTACGTAACCATAAGTTGAAGCAAAATTGAAAATACGTAATTTTTGCAAATTACCGACAAAAACTCGCTTTTTCGTGCGTCATTTCGGTGTCGCATGAAGTCATTTTGCCGCACTAGTGCGATGACGGTTTTTTTACACACCATTACTATTGCGATGACGGTTTTTTACGCACTAGTGCGATGAAGGTTTTTTTACGCACTACTTGAATTGAATTTTTATATTAAAAGAAAATCTCGTTTTTGTCGGTGAATTGCAAAAGACGTTGTTTGATACACGTTACGTATGCTGGTAGTTTAACGCACACGATGTGTTGCCGAACTCGCCTTCGGCTCGTATCTCACATCTAGTGCGTTAAACTACCTTCATACGTAACTTGTATCAAAAATTACTATTGTGTGTACTATGCACATCGCACACCAACACTTACACAGCGTATATTTTAGAAAATTTTCGTAATTTTCCAGAATTTTCCAGGTGTCCTATTTATTGGCTCTGATAGTTAACAAAATATTTGTATTCTCTTATATTTTTAATCTCATGATCTCATAATTTTCACAAACATTACGAGAAGAAATATGAAATTTTGATTCCATGAATTAACGTCTTTCTTTTTTCGAAAGATTTCGCACAACAATAATTAAAGTTCACATCAAAAGAAACATATTCGATTTAAAATCAATTTTCTGAGATTATTGCTTTCATGCTTTACATGTTGACCCTGAATGTACATTTCTAATTTTGATTTTGAATTAAAACATCTGCAAGCCGTTCTCATCATCACTAGTGATTTTTTTTATCTTATTTGCCTTGTATACGCGAATGAATAGTTAAAGCTCATTAAGTCTTGTAATTCAGCGTGTTAAATTTCATTATTAGGTCATTCCTACGTTGAAACGAAAAGCCGTTAAATGTGTAGCATTTTCACATTTGTTCTTCAAAAACATACGAACAACTAAAAACTACTCGTAAAAACACATGCCACAACTCTTTTTTTTGTAAAATTTTACTGTTCAGCTGAATGTTTGGTCTAAATTTTTGGTAAACATTTGTCTGAAACTTATTTGATATAAAACGGAATTGCGTACAGAATCCGTCTGAAATTCATGTGGACTGTTTGATTGGAATGTGTAATTTGGAGATGTTCAAAAAGCATTCAGAAAATAAAATGGTGAAGCAACATTAACCTTAAATTGGTCACTATAACTCGGACGTCTCTACACCAGAAAATGGCACTTCTAGACCCATTAAAACTCAAGTGACTGCTCTGAATTTGAATTGTTCTATAACTATGCGAAAAGTGTAATGAGGAGAAAATGGCTTAAGAAACACACATTTCAATCAATTCATTTAATTATTTCTCGACACATGTGAATCAAGTGTGTGTATAGCATAAAATGCAAAATTGAAAAGCGTGAGATTTTCTTCCATTGATTTTGTCAAAAATTTATAATGCCGGCAAAACATTCCATATTTTTTTTACAATGTCAAACAAATAAAAGCATTTTGAATAAAAACAAACTCTTTGCGGTCTCATGAGGTGTGTACATTTTTGTTTGATTGTATGTATAGGAACCGAGATATATAATCAAGAAAAAAATGTGATAAAAATTTTATGGGAAAATATTTTAATTTTCAACGTACATCGTACAATATAGTTAAAAGAGAACAAATTAATGAACCGGAAATATCTTAGCATGTATGAGTTATTTTAAGAGTTAGAATCTATTCGTATCACAAGGGGGTAAAGGTGGGTAATTGCTTTAAATTTAAGACAAACAACTATGCTATGCGTTGATGTATAAAAGAATAAATTTTATTTTTTATTTCGACAGACTGTAAAATGAGTGGGTAATTGCAGGAATTATTTTTGATTTGCTCCAATGCACTCATCACACCAAACATTAGCTTTTCTATTATTCTCATGAGTTTTTAAATTATTATTTAATTATGATTATGTATGTACAAATATCATGTCAAACATTTAAAATTATATGAATTAACTTGATCACCGCATGGTTAATAATTATAATCTTTTCATTCACAAAGGAAATTCCGGACTTTTTAAGATTCAACAAAATTTTGATGACCAATGAAGAAAAATATAATATAAACCATTCAGCAATAATATCTATTTCAGAGATTAAGATAGCATCCCGATATGTCATCCGCATAGGCACTTTCCTCTGTAAATTGGCCTGCTTGATGATTTTGTCCATAAAAATTATCAACAGAAGAGGCGAAATAGAACAAACCAGAAGAACGTTCTAAAAGCCTCGAAAGCCTCACTAATTTCACAATCTATTCTTACCGCAGCCCTGCTCCCTGAATATATGCTTTTAATAACGCCCAATAGGTTGCCATTAATTCCGTACTCGCTAAGCAGCTCGAGCCTTATGACAGGTCAAAAATTAAAGTTATTTGTTTTCCCTACTTTTCTTTAAATTTTGCAAAGATGGATCGGAAAAAAATTCAGGTCGACAGGTCAGACCTGTGAATTTTGTATGGGATTTTAACCTCGGCTCGGAAGGCTCGGAACTTACACATTGTTTTCTAATTGTTACGCTATATTCCGCGACGAATTATTAATTTATTTTTTAGATACATTTTAGAAATTATATTTGCAATTGGATTTGAATTAAAAATTGTGTTGTACCAACGGTTCAAAATCGGATTTGAAATGAAAATGTCCACGGTAGCTCAATGGTAGAGCATCAGCCCGGCAAGTTGAAGGTTGTGAGTTCGTGTCTCACCCGTGAACATCCAAATTTTTTAATTCAAATCCAATTGCAAATATAATTTCTAAAATTTTCCTTACACATTGGGTGGATATAAATTGGATTCTTCTAGATTGTAGCCGAAAGATCAACTTATGGCCTGAGAAAACTCCTTTCCACCTGCATCTTGCCTCAACAGTCAAAAAATCGTTGCAAATGAATTGTATGCTGACGCAACCTCGATGTCACCCTGTTAAATGCTCAACACTCACTTTTGCCACACATGCCATAAAGGAATGTCATTGCCGCTACAATTATGGAAGAGGCCATATACCAGGATTGAACCATATCTCCCCAAAACCCGAAACACGTGTTCGCTTGAATTTAATTCTCTACAACTTCGCATTTTGAACCATCTTTCTAACTCTCAAATTTCTGGAGATTTGGGTCATTCTGCCCAATTATGGAAGAGGCCATATACCAGTATTAGGCCATATTTTCCCAAAACCCTGAAACACGTGTTCGCTAAATTTAATTCTGTACAACTTTGAGTATTGAGCCAAATTTTCCCAAAACCCTGAAACACGTGTTCGCTTAAATTTAATTCTCTACAACTTCGCCTTTGACAGTAAATCTCCATATTGCATAGTTAAGCAAATATAGACGAAAAACTGTTTTCGTATATGGCCAAGAATCTCAATTTCGTCCATTCCATTGGTCCCAGCGCCCAGACCCCTTCCCCGATTTCCCAGTTTCGTTACATCAAACGCTTTCATTTGACACCAAAATGAGGAATTTCCGTGCTATACTTGCTGAAATATTGGCGAAATAGTTTCATGGACCCTCGGAAATTTCATGTCCGCCCTCCACTTCTTCGACCATATCTCCGATTTTGGTCATCTTCAAACTTGAATCATGGGAGGCATGTACCTTTCAGGGAAAAAAAAGTTTAGACTGATCGGTTGAGCCGTTCGGAAAAAAGTGGAGACGGACAGACAGACAGACAGACAGACGGACAGACGGACATTTTTTTATTGCTGATTCGTCATCTCTAGACGATAATAGAGATGACTAGACGATAATAGATGCAACCCCAACCCCAACCCACCACCCCCCCCCCGACACCTCGATCTACCCCATGTTACAATAAAATTGTTTGTAGTAAGCGTAGGACCTTTGTACTTCGTACGGGTCCAAAAAGAAAAGGACACAATTTCAGTTCAAGTTGCATAGAAACATTGATTTCTATCGATGATGTCTGCATTCTTTGCTATGGTGTAAGATACACATTCCCAGCCGTTCCTACAATTATAAATTGAATGCAAAGAAAAAACGATCTCCAAGGTGGGCTCAAACATAAAATTATTTATTTATTATTTTTCTGAACTGAGCGTAGAGTTTATAAAATATCAGTTGATGTTATTTCAAACGAGATTTACTGGAGAAATATAACAACAACGAACAGGATTTTTATTTAAACAAACATGAGCCCCAAACCCACGCAAATTACAAAATTCTTCATCTAAAGTCACTTTAAACATTTTGTTGAAGAAATTCTCATACAGATTTTAGAACGGGTTGCTGCTAGTCAAAGAAATTCGTATTAAGAAGCAACAATTATAAGAATTGAACTTGAACACAAAATGTATAAAATGCGATAAATATCTTATACGAAGTCTGAGTGGGCCTAAATAATAATAACTTTGAATCCAATCAAAGAGATAAGAAATCTTTATTGCACATGCTAGAACTATACAATTTAGTTAAATTAGACGAGCCGAAGAAGATATCAATCTTAAAACCTCAAAAGTGAAATGAAATTACCACCATTATAACTTATTATTCGTGTGAAAATGTGATTCAAATAGACAAAAAAAACTAATTTCTTTTACTATTCAATAAATAACATAATAAAAAAAATAACAAATGTTTTAAATTCCATTAAAAAAAAAACTTACTCGGGGGAATATAGAAATTTGCATGTTAGCTCTTTTGAGTGGGACGACAAAATCAATTGCCGATTAGATGCATTAGATGTTAATTGGGCGCTAAATTTTGTTATTAGTTTTCTCAATAAAACTTTTGGTTGACAGGAAGTTTCATTTCTACAGCGCGTATAGCGACTAAATGAAAGTGCTCAATTCCGTGTTGTGATAGAACATCAGAGTAAACAGCTATTTACGTCATATCTCGTCGTATGCATTACATTGGGACTCTACGAAAATGATTCATTGCATGAGGGTATGGTCACTTTAATAAAAAGATTCATCCAAAAGTTTCATTATTGCCGAAAAAGAAACAATCGATTTGTAACTCGATTCGGCCATGCAACGCGAATTGTCGATGTTGCCGAATCCTAACAAGCTGAAAATTAAAAAACGATATCTATAAAATATAACAGAAATTTCAAGGACACGAAAAAATTGGCGTAGGCAGTATGAATATTTTTATAGCAATTGAACCCCCTCAGGCACATGAGGACACCATTTAGTGATAAGAGCCGAACGCATGACTGTTTTTTTAAGCAACAAGCTTAGGAAACCGCCGTTTTGACGAGTGTAGAGTTATTTAAATCAACTTTAAAAGTACAAAAAAGCTCATTTCTACGATTTTTACAACATGGGTTAGAACGAGACCAGAATGAAGGGATCAGGGGATGCATTGTCGGTTAGTAATATGAAAAAATTAAAATAAAATCCATTTGTGTTCGTCGGTAAACGTTTTCGGAGACCGCTTGACCGATCATCCCATAATTTTTACACTAAAAATACAAAATGCCCAGGTGTAAAGTCACAAATGAGCCAGTGAGTCAGTGACGTTGTTCCAGAAATATTGTGACGTAATCTTTCGAGGAAATGTTGGTATCTTGGCAACGGAAATTGCTCATTAAAGTGTTCAATGAAAGAAACGAATCTCAGGAAATCGCCATATTTTTTATAGAAATCGTATGAGTTGTTGCGTTTTAGGGTCCATGTAGTAGACCAAACTCAGTAATTTGACCTGAGGGGTTTTTCGTGAATATTAGGTAGAATCGGTCAAAATGACGTACGGTTGAGCAACATAAAACCATGAGTCCCAGAATATTATCGATTGAAGGTAAACAAAACTAACTTCTTCAATTCATATGGGTTGGAATGTTGATTTTTTGAACCGAGGTGCAAACAAAATGTTTTACTACAAACAAAATCGAGTGTCAACACCACGTATACGTACAAGTTCTTGCAATTTTTCTTTTATTTTTCTCGACATTTCGTGTGCTAAGCTAAAAATACAAATTTCCAAACAAAACAAGGGTATTGAAATGCTCAAAAGCCTCAATTAATAATGCAAAATTATGTTCAGAGGCAAGTGAATGCCTGGAATTTTTTTCGTAAGAAATTCATTCAACAAATCTTTTTAACATAAATAAACATTTTATAAGTAGACTAATCGGCTAAAATATTTTTTTGTGTGAATTTATTGCCTAATAATGAAAACTACTGTTATGTTTATCGACACGAAAATATTAAAATCGCTTCGTGTTTAATTAAACTTTTAATTAGAATTTGTTGCAGACAATGTGAACATAAATTCCTCTTAAATATTGGGTGCGCGTAGACATAGTCTGAATGTTTCACTTATCAAGAAAAATGCAGGAAAAGGCGGTTTAATTTACAAAGAAAAATTACTTAGACTTAAAAAAACAAAGGTAAGTAAGTGACGCAAGATGAAACATTTGGAACATAGAAAAATATTGGAGTTTACCTATTTCATAAACAAGCAAAGAAACAGTTATTTGAGTGAAAAGGGGCGAAAATAATTAATTTTTCGTTTCGAATGAAAGACAAGGTCAACGATAATATTCTGCGTACACCTTTTCATTTAAATGAGGGTTCAATGATAATTGAAACAAAATTACAATAGAGATAGAAAGAAATGCGTTTCGTTCCACTTTAAAGAAAAAATATAAGATTCTTTAGAAAACGAATACCAAGGGGTGTCACTTACTATAAAAATTTACATCGAAATTACACAATTTTTTGGAGTTTTTGAATTTCGTCTACATTTTATAGATGCCGTTTTTTAATTTTCAGTTTGTTATAGGATTCGGCAACATCGACAAATTTGCGTTGCATGGCCGAATCGAGTTACAAATCGATTGTTTCTTCTTCGGCAATAATGAATTTTGAATGAATATTGGATGAATAAGTGACACCCCCTGAAACGAATACCAAAGCCTAATCCTTGCAGAATCTATTATTTTCTTCTCATTTTCGTAAAATACTATGGAACCAATGACGACGAAATAAAAAGATTGATACGAAAGTTGAATAGTAACTGGGAATTGCGGGAAATGGGCGCTTTACAGAAATAAGGCGACCTACGTATTTGTTTCATATTTACTTGTACAGGTGGTGTAGTGTTTACTTTAATTACGTCATTCGTTCAACGCTTGTAAGATTCATATTTCCTTCACAAGGTCTCATCTCCAACACTAGTTAAAGATCATTCTTTTAGTATCACTAATTCACTCGGCAAGCAGATAAGATAATTAGAAATCGTATGAGAGCACTTTTAGTTCAATTTGAAAAAAAGGCTAAATGCGCCATTCAGGAATTTTAAGAATTTCTCTCTTCGTAAATTAATATTCGGCTTGTTCGTCATCCACAATATAAGGACAAAATGTGAATATTTCTGTGGAAATCTAAAAGAGAGAGCGAATCAAAAGCATATTTTGTTTAAATGTGAAAACACAATAAAATTGAACCATGAAATGCCTCAAATTGTATGACCGACGAGAAATACAATTTATTTAAATCATAAATTTAATTTAGAAAATTCTTCTTACTCGTAGTACAAAGCAGATGATATCAAAATTAAACAAAATACATAAATTTAAAATATAAGATTCTTTAGAAAACGAATACTAAAGCCTAATCCTTGCAGAATCTATTATTTTCTTCTCATTTTCGTAAAATACTATGGAACCAATGACGACGAAATAAAAAGATTATTACGAAAGTTGAATAGTAACTGGCACCGCAGTCGGTTACTCTATTGATAATAGGCATCTAAGAAACCCAAGTAATCTCTGTGATCCCTTCATTTTTTTCATCGAAAATTCGGCATAATGCTCTTAGATTGTGTTAGGTTCATAGTCGACTCTAATAACAATTTATAATTTTAAAAGAAATGTTTCTTTAGATTTTTGTATTTGAACAATTCGCTGCGATAACGCATTAATAGCTAGCAAATATAATTACGAAAAAGGAAGCGGGCATGATAACTTTAGGGAAACATATGAAGCTTTTGGCCTAACCCCCCCCCCCCTCCCTTCCTCAGAAGACTTCGCAATCTACCATGATGAGTGTTTGTGTCAAAAGAAAGTTCAGAACACGAAAGTTATCCAACAGATACACGAGAGCCGTCTAAAACAGCAAAAATTCTATGAAGGACTTAAATATGTCGGAGAAGGCTGGAAGTCGGCCGCTTTTATGTTGGGACTCGGTTCAAGCAACTCTGCAAAAGACGTTCTACTGTCTACAGCTTACACTCATAAAAAATCATCAAATTCAATTCGATCGAAAATGAAATAACATTTTGTGAACGAGGAAGAGTAATAAGAGATGAATATGATTGATGATTTAATATACTTAAAAACAAAAAAAAAAATAAAATCAACAAACAAAAAAACTCACATTTTCCTATCCACACAGCCAGCTGAATACAAACAATTAACCAGAGCATTTTCGTTAATTTAAAAACTTAAAATTATTTTTTATTATTCAATTAACCGGCCGACAAAGTTAGACAAATTACACTTTTCAACGATCGTTATGAGAAATTAATTCAAATTGAGTGGAACACGTTTTGTTTATTTCCTAATAAACGGCCACTGTCTCTTTATCGACCGCACATACAACAATTTATTTTAATCTAATGTTTCATTCAATCTTTTTAAATGCAATCATTCATTCGGCGTCTTTTATTAACAACACATTTTATATTTAAATTAAATCTTTTACTACATGTAATAACACAACTAACTGGATTTGTTTTTGTTCTTATTAATTTATGAGATTTACCAACGAAAGCGTAAATTAAGTAAAAAAAAAATCGCAAACAAAAAATTAAATGAAAAATCCAACGAAATGAAAACTCAACTTCTTTCGTTGAAGTCGAAACGGAGACTGATCTGAGTCAAATGATGAATAAGCGTGAAGACATATTTCTTCCATCTCGTGTGAAGCAAGTGGCCAACAAAGTGTAGTGGTTCGCAGTGTGTGTGCGTTTTTCTTCATTCATTCATAAAATAAAATTGTGTATAACTAATAAATTCATATGATTTTTGTGTTAAAAACAGTTTTGCGATGTGAGCGACAATATTATGTTTGAGTCGTTTGAGTATGTGAAGTGGTGGTGTTTGTTAAGTGGCATTGTGTGAGGTCGAAATTTTTTTTATTTGATTTGACTCGTATGATGCATAAACATTTCAAAGAATATAGTTTTGTGTACCTGTTTTGGACGACTGATTTTGCCTGACAGTGCCTAAAAACAATCGACCCGAAATACGGAAGCACATGCGAGTTTTGTAGTAAAGCCACTACCGCGCCGCGCTGGTTGAACCAGTCAGTGTGTAAGTTTTGTTAAACATAGTACCGCGAAGTGTGTTGTTTTTCCAATTTAATATCGATAGGTATACATAGCTTTTGCGTGTTACGCTATGTTACTACGTTTTTGCTGGTCGCCAGGAGATAAATGTGTTTTAGTCAGTAGCACTTACTTACTTTATTTTTTCGGCGCTACAGCCACTTGTAGGCCTTGGCCTGCTCGAGGACTCTGATCCAATTACGTCTGTTCCTTGCCGTCTTTTGCCAATTCCTTACTCCGAGCGTCCGAAGATCTTGTTCGACACCATCGATCCATCTAATTTTCGGGCGACAAACTCCTCTTCGCCCTTCTGTATCGTTACGGAATAATTTTGAGGGGGCTCTGTTTTTATCCACGCGTGCCAAATGCCCCGCCCACCTCAACCTTTGGACTTTCACCGCCGCCACTATATCCGGCACGCCAAAATCACATTCCAATTCAAAGTTATTCATGATTCTAAATAAAGAAAGCAACACCACATTCACATATAGTTGTGAAATCATCATCATCATCATCATCACACTTTATAGACCGTTTGTACCTTTCGGTGTGAGGTCTTTACTACTGACCATGGACCACCCTTCTCCATACCCCCCTATCCTGTGCCAAGGAGATGGTTTGTTCGCCTAGAGAAAGTCCCCTAACTTCTAAATCGGATTTAATTGAGTCTATACACCTTCTCCTTGGCCTACCCCTGGGACGCACACCCGGGACTTGAGCATCCAATATCCTCTTTGGTAGCCTGCTATTACCCATCCTCTGAACGTGCCCGTACCACCGCAAACGACTAATCCTTGCCGCCTCTTCCACTGATGTAACCCCTAAGTTTTCCCTGATGTCGTCGTTCCTAATATGATTGTCCCACTGTTCCCTCCGATTTACTTTTGCTATGCTCCTAAGAACCCTCATATCAGAAACCTCCAGGTCATGCACAAGGTATCCGCAGTCCACCCAACTTTCACTACCGTATAAAATCGTTGGTCTGAAGATTGACCTGTGAATAGCTAGCTTTGTGCCACTACTTAACTCCTTTTTGTTGAACACATACGACCTCAACTGACTGGCCACTGCATTCCCCATTCTTCTCCTTTCTTCAAATTCCCTAACTAACTTGCCATTCTCCGAAAAAATGGCTCCTAAATATTTAAACTCAGAGACCTGTTCCAACTGCTCCCCATTTAAACTGCAAACTACATCCTTCCGGGATTTGCCAATATGCATAACTTTAGTTTTACTGACACTTATTTTCATGCCGTATTCCTCACATGCAGCATTCAGGCAGTCTAAATTCGCCTGCAAATCCTTGGCATTATCTGCTAATAGAGTTAAGTCATCCGCATAGGCCAGGATTTTCATGATTACTTCCCCCACCTTCACATTCCCTTGCAAATTCGCTTGCCTGATAATCTTGTCCATAAAAATTATGAACAGAAGAGGGGAGAGACAACAACCCTGACGAACCCCCTCATTAACTTCGAAAGCCTCACTAATTTCACCATCTATCCTTACCGCAGCCTTGCTCCCTGAGTAGATGCTTTTGATAGCGCCCAATAAACTTCCATTAACCCCGTATTCGCCAAGTACCTCGAACAGCGTTTGCCTCGGTACCCGATCGAATGCCTTTACTAGGTCGATGATGCACAAGTATAAATCAATATTTCTCTCAGAGAGCTTTTCTATAGCCTGCCTGAGACAAAAGATCTGATCCTGACAACCTCTCAGAGGTCTGAAACCACTCTGAACTCGTCAAGAACATCTTCCACTATAACCCTAACCCTGTCTACTAGCACACTTGTATAAACCTTTCCGACCACGCTCAAGAGTGAAATCCCCCTGTAGTTGGTAAGGACTTTGCGGTTACCCTTCTTGAAGATCGGAGCAATACCACCGAAGCTCCAGTCAGCGGGTACTACTGAGGACTTCAATGCTAAATTGAAAATCCTACAAAGCCATTGAACCCCACCCGGCCCGCTATTCTTAATAAATTCTGTCCTAATTTCGTCTATACCTGCGGATTTTCCTGCCTTCAGTCTGCTGACCTTCGTGACACTTCCTCTAATGTAATTTCCTCCTCACCCTCCAAGCTACGGCCCTCTTCCCTGTCAAGGCTTGTTACGGGATTGACAGAGGCGAATAGATCCTGAAAGTAATCCTGCCAGGTTTTCAGGACCTCACCCTTATCTGTAACTAATTCGCCATCTTTACCCAAAATGCTACCGCAGCCCTCCTTTTCACCACCACGCCTAATATCCTTGATTGCCGACCAAAATTTTTTACCCCTCCCTTGACCAGCCTCTTCCAATTCCTCCCCAAACTTTTTCCACGACCGATCCTTCGCTTCCTTGACTAGAGTCTTAACCGTCTGCCTGCAAGCCCTGTAAGCCTCATGCTTTTCGTCCGTCTTATCCTGTAACCAAACCAAATACAGCTTCCTTTTCTCTAATACCGCCTTTTTGATATCTGCGTTCCACCAGCCTGTCTTTTTGTTTCTACCCCCACTAGAGACACTACCTCGACATTCCTCAGCTACGCCCAAGACAAATTCCTTAAAGTTTGCCCACTCAACCTCAATGTCTACGCAGTCCGGAGGAAGCCTTTCGAAAGCTTCGCTGAATTTTGACATAAAGCGCGACTTAACTTCCTCGTCCCTGAATTTTCCCACACGAAATTTCCGAACCACCACTTTTTTCCTTTTAGCCTGACAGAGTTTACTAACAGAGAGATGGGTACCCAAAAGGTAGTGGTCTGAGCCAAATGTGAAACCCCTGAAAACACGCGTGTTCCTGACTTCCTGTCTCCTGTCCTGCTCTATAACCATGTAATCAATTATTGACTTGTGCCCCAAACTATTATTAACGTAAGTGTACCGATGGATCCACCTATGCCTAAAGAAAGAGTTGGTTACTGCCAGTCCATTGAAATCGCAGAAATCCAACAACCGCTTCCCGTTTGAGTTTAAAACATCCTCCCCGAATTTGCCCATTACCCTTTCATAGCCGCCACTGGTCTTACTGTTTCCTATTCTCGCGTTGAAATCCCCCAACAGAATCACACACTCACTACCTTTTTTGCTGACAACATCCCCTAACTGCTCGTAAAAGGTGTCAAGATATAGTTGTGAAAAAGTTAACTAAATGAAATCATCTTCAGCTGTCAAAGAACAATGAATGTGACAGTTCGAGAATCACCCTCGCGCATCGCTCCATATGTGGTGCGAAGTACCTTGCGCTCGAACGTTAGGAGCAATTGTTCATCACTTTTCTTCATCGTCCAAGATTCGCATCCGTAGGTCAACACTGGACGAATAAGCGTTTTGTAAATATGGCATTTCGTTTTTTTTTATATTAACTTTGATCGTAACTGTTAGACCAAAATAGCATCTGCTTGCCGCCATGATACGTCTGTGAATTTTAGGTGTGTTGTCACCATCTGATCGTATCAGCGCTCCAAGATAAATGAACTCATCCACTATCTCTACATTGAACTCTCCAATGCGTATTTTCTCTCCCTGTTGATTGGCTACCAGATTCGGCTCGGTCTTCATGTACTTGGTTTTAGATTCTTTTACGAGTTCGTTTATCACCAAACCCATTCTCTCGGCTTGGATTTTCAGATTTGTGGAAGTGTCAATTGCTACTGCATGTGTACGACTGGCGAGATCCAAGTAATTTCCGAATAGAAAAATGCAGAAGAATTATAGACACCCTTGTTTGACATAGGTATCCCAATTCTAGAGTTTTCTCAAAAATACGAATGACTGTACAGACACCACTGTGGAGATAACAAATCAAGAAATTTCTCAAAATCAAACGTCAATTTTATTATTATTATTTGGGATGACGTATGAGCACTTCGCGACGGCGAAGTCTGTCATCAACTTCTAGGACCACCACAACCAGCTTCAGTTTTTGTTTGTAAATCGAACTTGACAAACACGAAATTTTACGGCGGTCCTAGAAGTTTCAGAGCGGCGAAGTTTCTATAAGTGCTCTATAAAAATTCTACCTGATCGATTGCCGCCATTACCTTCGGCGAGGGCAGCAATTCTCGCACAGTGTTGAATTTTATACTTTCGTCCCTTGTAATCAAATAACTTTATTATTGGCTGGAGGTGAAATTTCCTTTAAATGTTAAATCTTCACCATCTTCACAAACGATCAACATAAATGTGAACGTACTGCAAACGTTTTACACACACGGAACACGTTAAGTTTTTTGACACATAATACGTCAATCAAATTTGTAAGTGTGTGAACTGCATTATTTTGGTTGTGATATAACAGCTAACAACCTTTCTGGTAAAACATGATAGTTTTGTACAAATTTCATTAGTTCCTTCCTGGTTTTTTAAGAACTTGCCACTTTTTCGTTGTGTGACAATGTTTGGAGCATTCAGACGTCCGCATGTCTCAATGAAATGTGGCGAAAGGTATAACATCTCGTCTTTACTTATGTTTGTTTTTGAAAAGCGTAATTTCTCAACGGGAAATGCTCTACGTAAGAGCCACTATGAGATTCTTGGCTTATCGCCCAAGGCCACTCAAGTCGATGTTAAAGCTGCCTACTACAATTTATCAAAACTGTATCACCCTGACAAAAATGAGGGCTCTGTGGAAGCAGCCGAAAAGTTTAGAGCCATAAACGCAGCATATGAAATTTTGGGTAATTACAAACTGCGACGATTGTACGACAAAGGTTCGAATTTAGATTTACTCTTCCAAATGAAAATATAATAATTTTATTGCTTCATTGAAAAAGGAATCGTTCACACAGCAGGAGCCCAGTATAGAGATGTGGAAGAGGAAACAGCTGAAGTGCCGGATGATGCCCAAACGAAGTTCTACAAGAGACACATGAAACGTACGGAGGCGCCTCATGCTTCCGGTCGAACTCCAATTTACGATTTCGATGAATGGAACAGCCAACATTATGGAGCTACTTTCAAAAGAAGTCAGAGCGCTAAGCAACGTTACAATGTTAAAGATGTGAAAGATCAACAGACCATTGATTCGGGCAAATTTGAACTTATTTTTGCGAGCGGCATGTTTCTCTTAGCAATAGGTCTGTACTCAATTTCCCTCATCCATCCTCCAGATACCGACAATGTAAGTAAGTCAACTCAAGTTAGATAAATTGTTGATGAGCACTTTTATTGTTGCGTAAATATTTTGTCTATTTTTAATTTTATTAAATTTATTTTGCATAGAAAAAATGAGTTTACAATCAAAATTTACACGGGCGTCTTCTGCCTGTGTATTTTGTATCCTCTCTAGTCTCCTTTCCTTGTCGCCGTCTTCGCTCTTTCTTCGCCAAAATCCACTCTCTAGATTTTTTCAATGGCTTCCCTCTAGCTTGTTTAGCAATTTCACGTTTTTTAGAGTACGCAATGCGACTGTTTTCCGCCGCATCTGTTCCCATCGCTTGTGGTAGTTCAACACTGCCACCGGTCATCAATACCAGAAAATATTTTTTAGCTTTCGCTGAATTGGGATAATCGACAACTAATCCACCAAAGAACCCAGCCTTCATCGCCTGCGATGTGATCAATTCAATTTGCTCACCATTTTCCGGATAAAATTGGAATACAGCTCTTGCCGATCGGGTGAGTGATGAAAACAAACTGCTGAAAAATGTGTACAGTCTTTTCTGCGGCCGATGGCTGGTCTTGTCAGCATTGCATAACCATTGCAGCGCCGATATTGAAACAGCTCCATCAAACGTTCCCGATTTGAATGGCATGCCTTGTCCCATATCACCAAGCATCAAATCTCCATCACATTCACGTTCTACGGCTACATCCAACATGGCCTTTGCTATGTCGATGCCAATCCAGATGTGGCCTTGTTCAGTCAACACTTGTCCAGATAGACCGGATCCACAGCCAATGTCTAGTATCATGCAATTTTCATCGTCTGGAAGAGCCAATAATTCCACAGCACGTTCGCACATTTGAACTTGAATGTCCATTATTCGTGAACTGTCAACACGAAATTATCTTTAAAAAATGTAAAACCAATCTACTGCCATTTCAATCTACAACTGAATGTACAACTTACTTGCTTGTGTATTTTCGAGCTTCCTCTTCATTGTAGAACTGAAAGTTTGAAATTTTTTTGAAGAAATGAATTGTATTCAAGATTTATCAAACTTACGATTTCTGGTGGTGCTTTATGCTCTGGGCGAGACATCCTTTCGAAATGTGTATGAGAGTATCCTATTTTAAAAGACAGTTTTCGTAAATTGCACGCTTTGTTTATCTGACAGCTTTTATAGGTTATTTTTGACATATATTGATGTCGTGTGTGCCTATCGAAGGTGTTTGAGAGTGTGTGTGCGTCATGCAGGTCATGCATTTTATTTTCGAACGTTTTGACGTTTGAACGCGATCACATTACTAAGGGCCATCTGTTCGCCAAATGAACAACTATTTACTCGAAAAGTTTTAAATTTAAAAACGTATGCTTCGCGGACCCGTACGATTCCTTACACTTGAAAAAATAGGGACGTCAGCAAGTGTCATAAGCATACCAAAGCAACAATCGAAAATTGTGAAATCAGCATTTGACTTATATGAAAATTGCGGGTGGGTTTCGGGTGGGCTTCGGCCAATAAATATTGTATTTGCCTTTATTTCTTGCGACGCGACGGACATAGGCTTTATCTTTTAAAAAAATAGGGATGTCAGGAAGCGTCGTAACCAAAGTCACAATCGAAAATTGCAAAATCAACAGTTTGACTCATGTTGAAAACGTAATTAAAGTAAATCCGTTTTGCGTTTTTGTTTCAATTTTTAGACCCATATGAAGAACGAAGTTCTTCGAAAAGGGGTCTTATGCGTTTACCAAGGGCCACCGAGCTAGAACCGTTTAAGTAAGTCTTCTCCGTCACAGGAAATCTCAAACATTTTCCAAAAAATGAAAAATTTTTCAAAAAAGAAATTACGAAACGGAAAAGTGAAAACCGACAAGTTTCTGATTTATCATACGAATTTACCATACATATAAGAAACTTGTCGGTTTTCACTTTTCCTTTCCTGTAAAAAAAAGTAAAAATTTTTTTAGAAAAAAACTTTCAAAAATTAAAACAAAGTTTCAATTTTACAAAAAAAAAGAACTTTAAATTAAAAAGATACATTTTTCCAAAAAAAAAAAAAAACTCAAAAATAAAAAAAAATCAAAAATCTTTCAAAATAAATAAAGAATTTAAGAAAAAAATAAGAAAGTTTTCAAGAAGAAAATTTCAAAAATTGCTCAAAAAGAAAATTCAAAAATTTTTGAAAACAAATTCAAAAAGTAGATGTATTTACCACGTATTGAATATTTTTTCGCATAAAAGCGGAACCTTTGGCTATTGCAAAGTACCCATACCCATTCAGCGACTTTTATAGAGTGCCGAAAGTAATGGAATATATGGTACCTTGGAAAGCTCTGTACTCAGGCTAACAAAAGTGATCGTCACCACTGGGTTCTAGGAGCGACCAAATTTCACCGATGTCAGTAAAGTCAGAAAAATCGTCAAAGTCGAAAAAAGATGCGATTCAGTGATTTCGATATTCACGTGAAATTAGTCCGAGGGAGGCCCGACAAGTGTTAGGCGGAAAACTTCAAAGGCAAAACAATTGTAACTACAAGTTTGTTCAGGCTCACCGTGAATATTTTGTCACATAATCTTTTTCACCGACTAAAGAAAGTTACATTTTCATCCAAACGCACAAACAAGAAAAGTGACAACAAAAATCTTTCATTCATTCATTCATTCATTTATTAAAAATTTTATGTCAAGGTTTCCCTTATGCAACATTTGTTGGACATAAATACGTTGGGCAAATAGCGAATAAAAGCAAAGCAAATTAAAATACTTAAATACAAACAAACGAATAGAAAGAAACGAGAGAAAAGAATAATAATAGAATTTTGTCAAATGAAACTAAGCTAGACACACAATTGTCACTAGACAAGCAAAAGATTCGATTGTTCGCTTTAGCATTCAAAACAGATAGCTCAATGGAGCAAAGTTATCAATAAACAAAAGAAAACATAAAATAAGTATTTACATTAAAAGAGGATGAACAAGTTTCGGCTCATCAGCTGCAGCCACACTCCACCAAAGCACTTAGGGTTTCAGATACCTAGACTTAAACGATTGTAATGACCCAGATTTCCTTACCACTATAGGTAAGCCATTCCAATCGGAAACACCACGAGCAAAAATGAACCTGTTGTCATCAACACGAGGCACAATGAGCTGTTTCGCACGCTTCGACGGGCCGTAATCCACCATTTCGCGTAAATAAGATGGGCAGCTACCACTAAGGAGCTTATACATGAAAGACATCGACCTAAACTTGTAGTGGTTAAACAAATCCAACCCGAGAAATTTACTAGCGACTGACGAGATACTCTCATATTTAGATTTACCGTATACATCGTATACATATCTAATGACGGAGTTAAAGGCCCTTTCCAGCAGCATACAAGCAGCGCCATCTAGCCCATAAGAAAAAACCTCAGAACAGTACTCAAAATGCGGCATCAATAAGGCCTTAGCAAGCATCACCCTGGTTCTGTATGGGGTCGTTCTGGCATGTGGCCACAGACTGCGGAGGCTAGCAAACACTTTTTGACATATCAGTTCCGCATGGTCCACCCATGATAGCCGACAGTTAAAAATCATGCCAAGATTTTTCACCCTTTCGGTTAGTTCGATACGCACCTCACCAATACTAATCCGCGGAAATTCCACAAAATTGCCACTCTCATCCAACACCATGAACCTATACGCCACAGCATCATCAACCACAACCGGCATGACTTCGAGATTAGCATGCGAACCTATCACTACTGCCTGAGTCTTCACCGCATTGAGAAACAGTCCATTAACCGTAGCCCATTTTCTAACAGCCTCCAAATCAGCATTTATTTGATCGACACACTGATTCACCTCTACCGTACGAAATAGCTTGTACAACTGAACGTCATCAGCAAACAAATGCGGAATCATATACCGAATTGCATTTGGCAGGTCAAGAGCAAAAAGCAAGGGGCCCAAAATTGACCCTTGCGGTAGCTTCCTAGCGATCGGCAGAAACTTAGACATTATACCGCCAATACACACAGCTTGAGACCTTATGAAGACGTTATTTTGCGTAATTGCGTTTTGGTGAAAATTCATATAAGTTGTGAACACTGTATAAGTGATTGTAAAATTGGTCAAATGCTGACGAATAAACCTTTAACTCGTTTTGCAATCACTCAAACGTTGAACAACGGTTATTCAACATTTTAGAAAAATTAAAATAGCAACTGATTCTTTCATAAACGGTTGCAGAGCGGTTTCCATGAAGTTAACTATTTCGGTGCACACCAGTTTCAGAACTTATTCGTTACCGCGCTTTTTGGCAACTTTCACACTGCAGCATTAACCTGTTTTCAATGCTGCCGTGCAAATCATAAAAACGTTGAGATGAAAGAGTGAAAAGTTTTCGTACGAAAAAATTCATACAAAATCTTGTCTCTCTTTCATCGCAAGCTTTTTATGGTTTGCACGGCAGAATGGTTACCACAATTGTTGCTACAACCTTTTTGTTTTCCAAAATTAATTTGAACTCAAGCTAAAAAACCATTGTGTAAACAAATCTAAACTTCGAATTGCTACTACCGAAATTGCTACTATTCAGAAAATCCCAACTAAAATAGAGAAATCTCAGTTACAGACATTATGGAAATATCCGGCTGATTTTTGGTTTGCGGGGAAATTTGGCTCGGTCACCGGAAAAAAATTATTTCCATGTTTGTCCGAACCCGTACGATGATTTCGTAATATCGCTCTTAAATTTTACTCGAGATATTGTCTTGACAAAAGGACGGACGAACAGACAGACAAAAAAATATTTTATGTGCAAATTTCTCTTATTCCTAAAACGAAAAACTCTGAAATTATCTTTAACCAATTTCGGCTGGTTCCAAAGTCACGATAAGAACATTAGAAACCGATACTTCGCACCGGTCTAAAACGAGCCGCATTCGGTTCAATCCCTCATTCAGATGTGTGAGTAGTGTAAATTTTGATGGAGAGTTGAATTTTTTCTTTTGTTATCTTTGATGACGAGAATGTCACTTATTCATCCAATATTCATTCACAATTCATTATTGCCGAAGAATAAACAATCGATTTGTAACTCGATTCGGCCATGCAACGCAAATTTGTCGATGTTGCCGAATCCTATAACAAACTGAAAATTATTAAAAAACGGCATCTACACAATGCAGACGAAATTCAAAAACTCCTAAAAATTTTGTAAATTCGATGTAAATTTTTATACAGGAGAAGAATCGTAAGATTGTGGCAGCGTTTCGTTTTAACTCATTTCACCGAAAAAACGAGTTTTGCATGCAAAAAATGCAAGCGAATACGTGAAAAAAGAGATAAAAGAGAAATAAGAAGGATGCACAAGCGATTCTCTTCCTTCGTTGCACAATAATTCCAACCACTCAGTCAACACAGTACGTTCGGGATATTCCTTCTCGTTTGTATATATAGTGTATGTTGCTTTCAACACCCGGATGTCTGCTATCTAATTACCTACAATTTAGCTGTGAATGGAGAGAATGGATATTTCCAAACATAGTATTCATATTACGATAAGTTACAGGGAGTCAGAGAGCGATTTCGGACCACTCTAACTACTTTGATCGGGGCAAATCGGGCAAATAGTTCACTTTTGAGACTTTCAAGGCCATCTGCACGTATGTTCTTGTACCACGAACGAAATCATTATGGAAACGAAACAAATAAGCGACGCAAGCGACATTCTTCAATACCGCCATTTTTGTGTCTTGATAGACGCTGCCAGCTACTGCTTAAAGTTTTGGGTTAAATTTGGAAAAATAATTGCAATATAATGCGAAAAGAAGGTTTGAAAAAGAGCAGCACTAACGGTGCTGTGGAAGACACAAGTATTGACAATGATGCTGATTTAAATGGAAGTGCAGTCGATGCCGATCCTCTGGTATGTAATTGCGATTGTAATCGATGAATGCCGAAAAATTGATTTTAATAAAAATACGTAGCAAGGTACTGATCAGCCAATTTTGGAAATTCCGAAAAAGAAGGGACGCAAGAAGAATGAAACCGTTACTGAAGTGGCGGTTCCAATCGTAAACAACGCTTCTACGGAAGATGTTAATGAAGATGTGGGGGAGACGACAAGCCGTAAGAGACAGGCAAGTAAGGACAAGCCGGCTTCGGCGTCCAAGCGTGCACGAGCTAAAAATACAACTGCTTCCGACGAGACCAATGAAGATGGTGACGCTGAAAATGGGGATGAAGAGTATGAAGTCGAGGATATTGTTGACCATAAAATTGTTCGTGGTAAGACGTCGTTTTTGATACGCTGGAAAAACTATGATTCGTCTGGTGACACATGGGAACCAGAAAGCTCTCTTTCGTGTCCAGAAATTATTGCGGCTTACAGAGAGGCCAACATGAAGGATGTACCCCAAAAAGCCAAAAAGGAACCCAAGCCGAAAAAAGACAAGAGTGAGAAGGAATATCATGTATCGCTAATCTCTGACGAAAAGATAGAAGATGGAGTCAAGTATTATTTGGTGAGATGGAGAGGTTACACAATGGAAGATGATACATGGGAACCGGAGAGTTCTCTAAATTGCCCGGAGTTAATAAGCAAATTCCAAGAATTAAGGAAAAACAAGCGGACAAACTCTGCGCGTGGTACACCGAAAAAACTCACGTATACCGAAGTTGAAGAGACGGAAGGTGAAGACGTTAAAAATTTATACGTCAATGGGTCAAAGTCGAAATCGAAAAACAAATCGAAAAGTAAGTCGAAAAATTCGAAATCAAAATCGAAACCGACCAGTTCGAAAGGTACAAATGCGAAGAAAGTAGCAGGACGAGCACGAAAAGGAAAGGAACAAGAACACGAGGAGGAGGAAGAAGAACAAGATGACTACGAAGTCGAAGAGATTGTTGGCGAAAAGCTTGAAAATGGCAAAAAATATTATTTTCTTAAATGGAAAGGTAAGCATACGACTTAGAAAGCAATTCAAAAATAACCGTTTTTCGTCCCCTTTTTAGCAAGCTCAAGGTTTCATGAGCGACATTTTTCCTAACGGTTCGGATATACATGATAGAGTCGCGGCATTTCTTCTCTAGTTAGAAAAACATTTTTCGACACGCGCTACGTTGTTGTTGGTGAACAGAGTTTAATAGTGGTTTCCATATGTGAGGTGACGACAGTGGCATTAAGTAATTTTTAGACTCGTGTGAAGTTCTTCAAAAGAAGGGGGGAGCATCGATCAATGTCTTTAGATGCCGAATCTGTAAAAAAAATTTGTACATCTGTCCGTCGGTCCGACAACACGATAACTCGAGTAAAGCTTGACCGATTTTCTAAAACTTTTTTTCCTGAAAGGTAATCGTAAAATCTTTTATGCAATTGAATCAGCGCACTCTCGACTCAAGGGCCGCCGAGCTAGTGTCGCATAAGTGGTTGTCTTTTGTGCATAGCTCGAGTAAATCTTTTCCGATTTTCATAAATTTTTTATGTTTGAAAGGTCTGAGCATGGCTGACAATTGAGAAGAAACGTTTTGAGCCCTTGGACTAGACGTGCGCGCCGATTATAAAAAATTTTCAAATTTTTTATAAATGTTTTCCGTGTTGTTTGAGCTTTTTGAAAAATTATTTGATGTTTAACGTTTAACAATGGATGAGATAAGTCAGAGCAAATAGTATACGTAGTACTTATCCCGCAATCGCTTTACGAAAAAGCACTGTAGGAATCTGTCTTAAATTCATCCTATTGGGATGGTCCCTTTCATAACGTAAATCAGGCCTATATCCCGAACCCGACTAGGAACTTGTCTTAACCGTTTGGTCCTGGTCTGGGTCCTCCTGAGGGTTGAGCCACTCGACCTTCAAAAGTCCTGAGCCTACGGTAAGAGAACCTTTGATGTGAAAGCCTAAAGCTCTGAGTTTACTTGTGACCGAATTTAGTTTTAGTCAGCTTGTACGTCTGTTCGGACGTTATCAATAAATTCCCCTGTTAACCGTGCTTGTTCTAGTCTTTATTGAAATCTGGAAAACCAATACGATTATCAGAGAATCTCGTCTTCGTCAGATGCTTCATGCGACACCGGCCCATGTTAAGCAATTTTCTAACCCACTTCTCATCGGACATCGGGCCACAACTCGCGTACAATTTTCGCTTTCGTCCGTATACGCTACAATGACCAGGTAGCGACCCTATCCATTCTTCAGCGCTTTCGCGCATGGTGGTAGTGTCTGAGGGCTTACTGATGCAGAGCTTTTTATAGCCAACTCATCGGTCCTCGCGTTACTTTCTATGGTAGAGTGTCCAGGAACCCCTTAAAATCCTTAACCAGCCTAGAGGAAACAGGCGACATGATCGCCTTGCATCTCCTCACTAACCCGTCAGAACATTTGTGATTACTGCTTAACACGCGCTGAACAACCGCCTGACGAGAGTAAGGTCTGACTGTTTCTATGGCGTCAGAAACGGGCGGCGATGTTATTTATGTAGGCTAAATTTTCTCCAAGCTGGGGCATCGACTGTTCAACTTGAGGGGGAATACCACAATGTTTCTTTGTGCTGCTTCTTTTTTGAGGCATAGTCCAAAATTCTATTGAACAATAAATACTCACAAACTACATTTGCAACTATGCATTGAACCTCACACCCACGAAAATTTTCTCATTAACTTAGACAGTCAATGGCATCCTGAATGGTTAGAAGGGTTGGAATAATCGAACAAAATAAAATGTTATTAAAGACCTCAAATCAGATTATAGCTATACTAAGGCGAATAAACAGTTTTTGAGCTTCAAAAATGCCTGCCAAATTAGAGTTTACACAAGACTTGAAAAATATTTGGCATTTTTGCAGATATTTTTGCGCATATTCATCTTTAAAACTAAAAGAATCATTCCATAACTTCTACTGTATGTCCAATACAAAATATTAGAAACGGAATCATGAAATTGTGCAGCAGTTTAATCTGGTAATACATGAGTACATATTTTGTAGAGGGGAGTGACATAACTCAGAAGTCAGCTTACTCTCTTCTTCAAACTATGAAGTTCGTCTTACTGTTCTCTACGTATGTACATACCTATCTCATAGTTCGTAGAGAGGAGTAAGATGAATTCCGATTGTATCAAATACATGAATACAATACACTTAGTATTCGTTTTACTTCACTCTGCTAACTATGCATACAATATATGTATTACCAGATGAAACAAGTTTATGAAAAGATGCACATTCTTATGATTCAGTTACTGTATTACTTTGTTGAGGCGCCCGGCGTCCGGCGCTTCGGCTACCTAGGACTTAGCTAGCGCACCAAAAACGAGTCTCTGCTAAGGCTCTACGTGTTTTTGTTCATAAATCGAGTACATCTTATCCGATTTTCGTAAGTCTTTTTTTTCCTGAAAGATAATCGAAAAGCTGATAATCGCATTTGGGCAAAATCGGTTAAGAACTTTCGAAGTATTGGCAAAAAAAGTTGTCAAAAACTTGATTGTTTGAAGCTGGGTGAAACTTTTTGACTTCTATCTCTGCGAAATTTCGTGAATATTCCTTTAATGATGGGTTTTTTGTGCAGTGGTGTAAAGGAAAAAAGGCGAACTTTTCGGTTCATAGAAGTATTGGTCAGAGTCCTCTGCTAGCTGCTCTAGGTCGGGCACAAAAAAAATGTTTTTCTGAAAATTTGTTTACAAATTTCGTTTGAACTTTTTTTTTTTTTGAAATTTCGTGAATATTTGGAGAGGCTTTTCATCGTTTCCCCGGACGGTTTTTCAATGTTGCTCTTTCGGAAATTTCCGATCTTTAATTTGGATGTATTTTCATACACTTACGAGTGAAGGCTATGTTTACTTAGATACGTTTTGATTCTTTTTCTTATTCTCACGCGCACGGGTCCCTTGCATATGTTTCAAATTTGTTTTGCAAAACTCAGTTCGTATAAGTATTTATACTCGTATAGTGAAAATTGTTGATTTTCCGTCATTTTTTCTCGAAAAGCTTACAATTCTTTTCGATTAATTTTTTCTATTCCTTAAAGGCTATCCATCGTCTCAGAATACGTGGGAGCTCGCTGCTTCTCTAGCTTGTCCAGATGTCCTCAAGGTCTACAAAGCCAAACAAGAAGCGGAACTCAAAAACTTAGCTGCCACGAAAGCATCCAAAACCGTCAGCAAAGCCAAAACTCCGACCAAAAAGCCAAAAGCTGCACCGAAGAAAGTAATGGCTTCAAAAACTAAACCGAAAACGCCAACGAAGCCGAAAACTAAAGCAGCTCGAAAACAGAAGGTCCCATCGGACGACGAAGAGGAACAGGATTGGGAAGTGGAAAAAATTGTCGACGTTCGTTACGAAGATGACGGTTCAAAGACTTTCCTCATCCGATGGAAGGGATGCGATTCTTCTCAGGATACTTGGGAACCCGAAAATAACGTCGATTCACCAGATTTGGTTGAAGCTTTTATGAGCAAGACAGGAGATGACGAAGACGAAGTCACCGTTCCGAAAAAGAAAAGTCGAAAAGCATAAGTATCGACTATTTTCCATATTTTTTTTATTGAATTTTGATAATCTTAAGAAATTAAATTTTCTTTTTGTGGTTCATGAAAAGTAAAGATTTTCATTTTCGTGCATATTTGACTTGTAGCAATTACTTATTTAGAACACGATGAATAAAGTATAAATGTGAACAAAGTCTAATAAAAATGTAACAGAAAAGTTCCTTGGTTTCCATTTCAATTATTCAAAATCGGCTTCTGATATCGGATAGACAACAATGCGGCTCTAGGAGTAAATAGCTACGTACGCTTACAATTTTGTATTTTGTTCGTTATGTTTAACCACAGCAGGTAGTGGGGGCTCTGAAAATTTTTTAAAATTCACTACAGCTCTAGAACATGATTATCAATTGAGTCTGTTGCGTCTGTTGGAGCGCGTTCGAAAAGTAAAATGTTTCACAGAGTTGCTCAGTTAATGCTGTCATTGTTAACTTTGTTAATGGCCAAAATCGGTCGTGAAAAGAATGTGAGAAATGTCATGAAGAATGTTTGTTGTTGTCATCGTTAGTAAACATAGTTCGTCAATTGAATTAAAATTGTCAGTATAGTGGCTAGGAGTGCGAGGGATGATTATTGAAGGTAATAAATTAATTTTTAAAGCATGAAAGACAATTTGATGGTATAAATTTTGAAATATTGTCAAATATTTTTATTCAAGGAAACCCAGTGAAACATTTTAGTTACTGAACGCTTTATGTCAGAAACTTGTCTAATATACAATTTTGCTCAGGTTTCACTGAGAATTTTAGTTTTCAAACGTGCTCTTGGGGTCAAAAGTCGGTCTATTCGGACTGTCAAAATGACGTTTGATACGTCAATAAATAAATAGATTTTTCTGTGGTCTTAAATTACTTTTTGATCAAAATATACCGAGCTTTTCTTATCAAAGTGTTCATTTCCACTCTATTATTCCCTTGACTGAAAGTCTAGTTCCCTTGACTGAAAGTCTAGGGTCTTACACCGTTAAATCATTCGAAAACGTCTGTAACAAAAAGTTTACTATGATTGAACTTAAGAGAAATGTTCACAAAACAACGTTAAATACTGAAAATGTCTGTAACAATTTCATATTTTGGAGACACGATAACTTAAGCAAATATCAATCGATTTTGGATATTTTTGTTTTATTTGGCAAAGAATGTGATTCCTTAGGTTAAGTTCGTAATTCCGTGAGATCGGATCAGTGGTTCGAGAGTTATTCTCAAAAGAGTGCTAGCGTTGGAGACTCGTTAACTTAAGCAAATCTCAATTGATTTTGAAAATTTTTGTTTTATTCGACGAAGAATTTAATTCCTAAAGTTAAGTTAGTAATTCGGTGAGATCAGACCATGGGTTCGGAAGTTATTCCCAAGAGAGTGCTAGCGTTGAAGACACGATAACTTGAGCAAATCTCAATTGATTTTGGAAATTTTGGTTTCATTC
>CM055405.1:7248364-7287565 GCA_029228625.1 Pseudolycoriella hygida | reverse complement strand
TGAGTAGTAGCGCTATTTCAACATACTTATGTCCGATTTTCTACATAGAAAGTAGTGTCACCTGTTTAGTGTAAAAATCGCGAATATTTTATAAAATAATTTTGATAAATGAAACTGTCCCGAATTTACACAAACTGTAGAACAATTTTTTGCTGCAAACACCATTACGAACCTTTTTGCTCAAAACAAGCACACCATATTCAAGAAGTGGTCATATACCAGGACTAGGCCAGCTTTCCTTAAAATCCTGAACTCGTGTTCTCTACAACTTTGCATTTGACAGCAAATCTCCATATTGCGTAGTTAAGCAAATATAGACGAAAAAGCATCTGCTTTCGTATATATTTTTTATTGCTGATTCGTCATCACGAGACGAAAATAAATGTATCCTCTTGTGATAATAAAGTTGTTTATAGCAAACGTAATAGCACCTTTGTACTTCGTACAAATATAAAACATTATAAAATATAAACAATTTCAAGATATATCGCAGAACAATTTTTATCTTAAAATCGAAATAAAACGAAAATCACCGAAGGGGCCCGATCAATTGCATTTAGCATTTTTTTTCAAACAAAGTTTCAGAGGATTCCTGAGACTTTTTCACTTTCCGAATTCGAAAGGCAAGCAATAGTCAAAATAATGTATAGTCGTTATTTAGGTGAACTGAGAGAACGGAAAGAACACTATCACCAATGGTGATCCACCATTCAGTTTTGATGGTTACCGTGAAGGCTGTCAATGAAAATATTTACGCTGGCACTCTTCAAGGTCTCATTGAAGTTATAGAGTGAGGATTCAGTTGTGTGTCGAGTCTTATTCAACTACGAAAACAATCGATAGTGCCACCGACAAGGTTACTTTAGTTTTAAATTAATCCGTATGGCAGTAAGAAATGTTACATGAAAACGGTAAAACGAATATGAATGAAACAGGTATGGTGATGATAAGGGACTATCCATAAGACATGGGGGGTAGTAAAAAGGGGGACAATAAAGTAAGGAGGCTCTATACTACATTCTGGTGTGACGTCTTACAGATTTTGAAGAAAATGAAAAAAATGCGCAATAAGTTTTAATCAAGTAGACCACGAACATCTAAAATTGTGAGACAGAAATAGGCCCACTCGAAGCTTCTTGTATCAATTGCACATTTTTTGTCAAACAAATGGAATAGAAATTTTTTTAATTTTTTTATGTAAGGACGTCCTCTAGGGGTTGCTTGTTTTTTTCTTCGAAACGCCCACGTCGGAAATGTGTTCAGGACCACCATAGGAAGATTTGGCGGAAGAACTTTTTTTTAAATGCATTTTTATATTGTCGCCCAATTTTTTTAAATATTTTTTTAAATGAAATTTCATAATGAAAAAATTAGATTTATATATTTATATCGTCAATTTAGGTTTGTTCTCAATCCTGAGCCAATCCCCATTGACAGTTCATCCTTTGTATTTCTACGAATTTTCATTTTCATGAAGCTGGTAATAGTTAAAATTAGTGCATTTTCTGGTTTCTTTGAGCGTGAAAGTTTCCAAATAATTTTCGGTCGTTTCATTTGAAGATTAGAAATATAAAAATAGTAGATTTCATGCTTGCTAAGAAAACGAGTCATTACCGTGTTACGAATAGTTGCACGACGAGCCGCCAGGCGAGTAGATGCAATTCGTAAGAAAGTAATGAACGAGTTTTCTTAGTAAGCATGAATGCTATTTTGTCATGTTGAAGACGGGTCGTTCAAACCACCAAAACAAACTATCTACATTTTGTAATAAATTTTACATTAAATATTTATGTAAACAATGGTTATTTGGATCACAAGGGATGAATATAAAAAGTTTCAGCCGTGTGCGAAGTTGGCAGCAGACACCGCCGAAGACAATCGCACAAGGTAACGGGTCGTTGAAACCACCAAAAGAAACTTTTGTAATAAATTTTACGTGCGATAATTAAAAACTGCACTTTTTACATAAGGGGGTGTCAAATGGTGTGTTAAGCGTAATATAGTACTCCTTTATGTACCTTAGCCTCTGTCCACCTACTCCTACATCCTATCCTACCCGTGGTGAGCAACCCGCATGAACGATCAGGTAACCAACCCTGGTGTAGTAGTGTGGGTCACTTAGCATAAGGATGAGGGGGGCTGCCTTCGGGTAGTACCTAAACGGCACGTATAGGGACGGCCGAAGGCAGCTAGGCGCTATCAAGATGGGATGGCGAATTAGTATGGTGGCGGATGATCTCAACAGCAAGAGACAACGGCAGCATACACAGCCCTAGTCAGATGGGCTACCATCACCACCTGGTGACTTCCCTACGGGTCATCGGGAGAAGGAAAGTAGGTTGGGCGCTTGGCTAACTCCCAGACACCGTAAAAACAGTCTTGTTATGAATTCCCCAACACAGCCTCGGATCGGACAGGATAAACGGCAACGACTCACGCATTGGAAAAAGGACAACGATTTACAATTAGGAACATGGAATGTAAGATCTTTGTTGCGGCCAGGAGGATTGAGATCTCTCACAAGTGCGCTAAGAGCGGCAAAAATTGACATAACAGCTGTGCAAGAAACGAGATGGCCTGGAAAGGACACCATGACCAGTAGCGACTATCTACTATAGTGGGAAGAGTAACGACAGTCCAAGAGAGTATGGAACAGGCTTCATGGTCCTCGGCAGAGCTAGAAACGCGGTGATTGGTTTCAGTCCTGTTGACGAGCGATTGTGCTCTCTACGGATAAGAGGGAAATTTTTCAATTACACTCTTATAAACGTTTATGCGCCTACGGAGGAAAGCGACAACGAGGTGAAGGAGCTATTCTACGAGAAACTGGTGGATGTATATGATGGAGCGCCGAAACGGGACATTAAAATTGTGCTTGGAGATTTTAATGCTAAAATAGGTCGCGAAGTATTTTATCGTCCCACAATCGGTAAACATAGCCTTCACGAAAACTCGAACGAAAATGGAACGCGGGTGGTTGATTTTGCAGCATCAAGAAACATGGTTGTCAGCAGTACCTATTTCCAACATAAAGACATCCACAAAGCGACATGGGTATCACCGGATAAACGAACCAAAAACCAGATTGACCATATTTTGATAGATGCACGTCACTGTTCAAATATGTTGAATGTCAGAAGCTGTAGAGGACCGAATGTAGATTCCGATCACTACCTGGTGAGAGCGGCAGTTAGGTCTCGAATATCGGTTCAACACAATCGACAACCGGCATTGGAAAGGTGGGACGTGGAAAAACTACAGAACGAAGACATTAAACGTCAATATGTCGACAGGCTGGAGACGAATATTATTGCCGGAATGGTCAGCGAACAACGAAGCGTAGACGATGCGTGGAATCAAATTAGACGGAATGTAGAGAGCGCCGCAGCAGAGACAGTGGGAACGAGAACGGGAAATAAAAGAAATATCTGGTTTGACGATGAATGCCAGAAGGCCATGGACGACAAAAACGCAGCTCGCCTGAAAACTCTAAGTAGATTCACTCGAGCTGGCCAGGAAGAGTACCGTTCTAAAAGAAATTTCGAGAGAAAACTCTTCCGACGGAAAAAGCGACAGCGTGACAAGGAAGTTTTGATCGAAATTGAGAAGTTTGGCAATCGGAAGGAGACTCGGAACTTTTACCGGAAAGTGAACGAATCCAGAAACGGTTACAGTCAACAACCTTTGCTGTGTAAGGACAAGCATGGATTGGTCTTAGCAGATGAGGAAAGGTGTATCGCGAGATGGGCTGAGTACTTTAAGGAACTGCTTAACCCGAACAGACCGCTCAACCGAGACGACGAAAACGACGAATTGCCATTTCAGACTGCGCAACCATACATAGAAGAACCAACGATGCAAGAAGTTGAAGCTGAAATTTTAAAGCTCAAAAATTTCAAAGCCCCGGGGACTGACAACCTACCCGGTGAACTTTTCAAGAACGGCGGCAACGCGCTATGTATGGAGATGCACGAGCTCATCATACGCATCTGGAATGACGAGGAGTTACCGGAAGATTGGAAGACCAGCATACTTTGTCCCATATACAAAAAAGGTGACAAATTGGAGTGTGGCAATTTTCGAGGAATCGCTCTGCTGAATATTGCTTACAAGATATTTGCAAATATTCTATATCAGCGCCTTCATCCATACACGGAATCTACGATAGGTGAATACCAAAGTGGTTTTCGTGTAGGTCGTTCAACATCGGACCAGCTGTTTAATATCAGACAGATCTTGGAGAAGTGCAAGGAGTACAACATTGAAACACACCATTTGTTCGTTGACTTCAAGGCAGCCTATGACAGTGTTAGAAGAAGTAAGCTATGGAGAGTCATGGAGGAGTTCGGAATTCCCAACAAACTGATCTCGCTAACGAAGCTAACACTAAACGGAGCTAACAGCCGAGTAAGGATCCGCAATCAAATGTCAGAGACTTTCGACATTGAGGAAGGCCTACGTCAAGGAGATCCTCTTGCAACGCTGCTTTTCAATTTAACACTCGAAGCAGCTGTTCAAACCATGGACATAGACTCCAGCGGCACCATTTTCTCCAAGTCCAGTCAGTTGCTTGGTTTTGCAGATGACCTGGACATTATTGGCCGAACTATGGATGTTGTTAAAGATAAGTTTATGGCCTTGGAGAGGAAAGGTACCGACCTTGGGTTGAAGGTCAATGACGGAAAAACGGAATACATGATCATCCCACCTACGAATCGATATCGGGAAGATAACGTAACGATCGACACACACACATTCAAAATGGTCAATAAGTTCGTATACCTTGGATCAGAGCTGAACATAAACAACGACATTGCGGACGAAATAAAAAGGCGAGTAACTTTGGGCAACCGGAGTTATTACAGCCTGCTGAAAATTCTAAAGTCCAAGTCAGTAAGCCGAAATTCAAAATGCGCACTTTATAAAATTGTGATCAGACCGGTAGTTACGTACGGTTCGGAGTCGTGGTGCTTGACACAGAAAAATGAACAATCTCTGCATACGTTCGAGCGAAAGGTACTGCGTACAATATTTGGACCAGTATTTGACCGAAAACTAACCGATGGCGCAGACGATATAATCACGAGCTCATAGAGCTTTTTGGAGAGCCCGACATAGTCAGAACAACAAAAATAAATAGACTACGTTGGCTCGGTCACGTACAACGAATGAATGAACATCGTATTCCAAAAAAAATTCTGAAGTCCAAACCTGAAGGCAAAAGGAGTGCAGGGCGACCCAAGTCCAAGTGGAGCGACGCTGCTTTTGCCGACTTAAGAACTGTGGGAGTAACCAGCTGGGAGACGTTAGCTGCAGATAGACCCGGTTGGAGAAGCATGTTGGAGAAGGCCAAGACCCTTAATGGGTTGTAGTGCCGGTAAAGTAAGTAAGTAACATGTTTTCTTGACGTTTCAGACCATCCCCGACAACATATCAAAAATTAATTTTTCAGTAATTTTCGGGCAGCGGAGCAAATTTTTGTCCATTTTTGCCTCCTTTGACCGGCCCTGGACACCGAACCGCTCAACCGATTTCCTACCTTCACACTGTCGAAACCTTTCATTTGACACCTCACTGGCCTCATTCCGGCAACTACCGGCCGAGATATTGGTTAATAAGTGCTCCAGCTCTGGACAAAATCGCTAAATAACCTAACCTATAGCTCGGTAGTATGAAACTTTTTCACCCAACATTGTTCAGCAAATTTGTTGCCTCAAGCCTCCACTATCGATTGACGCTCAAATTTTATCTCTACTTTGTCTAACAACAAAAGTTCCCTAACAACAAAGTGAGGAAACCCCAAAATTTTAACAGTTTTCGCTGCCTAGCTCCTCCGCATGAAGTTGGATCAAAAAGTTTTCTTCTACAAAGTTGTAGGCCATCAAAAACTCTAAGACTTTTCTTCGCCGACCAAATCTCTAAGACGACATCTTGACTGACTTTTAGGCGATTTTCAATTATGACCCGTTTTTTACTCATAACTCCCTTATTTCAGAACAATATCCCACCCCGAAACATGTTTTCTCGACGTTTTGCACCATACCCGACTACATATCAAAAAGTTTTTTTTTTCTTCGCCAGTGTAAACGCAATTAAACGCAAAAATAACGGGATCATGACAGACAGACTTATAAATAAATAGACGAATAAATAGACGCATAAATAGACACATAGACAGACGGACATTAGAGGTTTATAATTAGTAATGTCGCATTCCTTAGATAAAGTTTGTAATTCCGTGAGATCGGACCAGGGATTCGCGAGTTATTCCAAAGAAAATGCTGGCGTTGGAGACACGACAACAAACGTCTCAATTGATTTTGGAAATTTTTTCTTTTATTCGACGAAGAATTTCAATCATCAGGTTATGTTTGTAATTCGGTGAGATCAGACCAGAGGTTCGGGAGTTATTTCCAAGACAATGCTAGCGTTGGAGACACGATAACTTGAGCAAATCTCAATTGATTTTGAAAATTTTTGTTTTATTCATATATATTTCGCTCTTTTTTCATGCATAGGAAGCAGATGGTGAAGATAAATTCGAGCACGTCTGACGTAATTAATGTACATTCTGGAATTGGTCAAGGCTCGATATTGGCTGCTATAATGTTTCTGGTATTCTTCAATGACTCCGCTTGTACTTCTGGTCACACTAGAGACATCAACCTTGCAGATGATAAAAAGATGGTCCATAACAATATTTCAACCATTGACGATACCTCATCGATGCAGTCATCAATTAACAACTTCTTAAAATGGTGCTCCGACAATGATTTCGAGTTGAATGCTGACAAATGTAAAGTGATTACTTTATCGCGAAAACGTTCTCCCATATTGGTAGACTACAAAATGAATGGCAATATAATACCTCGTGTTCACACTATCAAAGACATCGGTGTTAATTATGACGACGGTTTCTCCTTTAATGTACATTCAGAACTTGCAAACCAGAAAGCTATGTCGATGCTATCATTTGTGAAGCGCCAATGTTATGGACGATTTAATGTTAATACAGCAAACATGTTATACTCGGCCATAGTTCGCTCACATCTTGAATTCGCATCCACAATCTGGTCACCGTACCACGCAGTCCATATTCAGTCATTGGAAAGCGTTCAAAGACAGTTCGTCCTATACGCAAATCGTGATCGCTATGTTAATGATGATGATACTGACTACCGCCTTCGTCCATACGCAGACAGATGTGCCGAACTTAACCTAAGGTCGTTGCTGAGGCGACGAACCAGTGCAGCAATCTTTTTTATCCATGACGTTCTGACTGGTAAAATTCACTCGCAGTTCATTCGGAATAAAATAGTATTGAACGATGGGTCACGAGTTTTGCGAAAAACGACAATGATCAGGACCACGAGTAGCATATGCGAATACTCGCAGTTTTCCCCCTTCAACTTTGCTTGCGAATTATTCAACCGTGCCGTAAATCATGTTAATCCAACACTACCATCTCGTGAGTTTCGTAAAGAAGTTCATAAACTTGACGACTCGATCTTCGGAAAATTTGGCATGGTGGGGTAATGTGTTTGTTTGGTGCTTTCTTTTCACTATTGCTGCGGATAAAACCGAAAGCACCCACCCGGTGATTACTTGTTACTGTATTTGTAAAAGAAATATCAAAAAAAAAGAAAAACATATCTTTTTGATATTTCTTTTCTCTGATGTTTGGTATGTCTACAGTGATTTGACGACACCTGACGATGGTTACAGACTTATTCACCTTTTGACGATTTATTCCAACTATTTACTTGACGATGCTTTGGCAAATGGAAGAGGCGGCAAGGATTAGTCGTCTGCGGTGGTACGGGCACGTTCAGAGGATGGGTAATAGCAGGCTACCAAAGAGGATATTGGATGCTCAAGTCCCGGGTGTGCGTCCCAGGGGTAGGCCAAGGAGAAGGTTTATCGACTCAATTAAATCCGATTTAGAAGTTAGGGGACTTTCTCTAGGCGAACAAACCATCTCCTTGGCACAGGATAGGGGGGTATGGAGAAGGGTGGTCCATGATCAGTAGTAAAGACCTCACACCGAAAGGTACAAACGGTCTATAAAGTGTGATGATGATGATGATGATGATGATGCTTTGGCAAATTTTTATTTATATACCTTTTTTATTATTGACTTTTATGCGATTTATTTCAATTGTTTACTTTGACGATGCTGCTTTGGCAAATTTTTATTTATTATGCTTTTGATTTTTTAAAAAAATAATTGTGACGAAAATTTACCTTTTCTCTATTTCTTTTTTGTTCATGTTGTCCTCGTTCTTTGTTTATGTTGCATTTTCTTTTTGTATAATTTTTAATTGTTTGCCTCTATGTAAATGTTTTATATTTCTTTATCAGTATTATAACGCTTTCATGGTTTTTTAACGAGGACTATGACAGCAGTCATAGTCACTAATTTTCCATGTCAGCTAGTGTATAGTTAGAAATAAAATTAATATCAATCAATCAATCAATTCGACGAAGAATGTCGCATTCCTTAGATTAAGTTTGTAATTCGGAATATATTTTTTGGTTACAAAAAATAAAACTTTCGTTACAAAAAAAAAAAAACTTTTTGTTCCAAAAAAAAAATTGTTTTGTTCCAATGTTGATCACTGAATGTTCCAATAAATAATAGAATATTCCAAATATTCCAAAAGAAATTGATTTTGTTCCACAAAAAATTGGAATTTCACCCTTTTACGAATTTTGGAACAAAACCATTTTTTTGTGGAACAAAATCAATTTCTTTTGGAACATTTGTATTATTCATTGGAAAATCCGGTGTTCAAGATTAGAACAAAAAGATTATTTTTTGGAACAAAATCAATAAATAACGTAACAAAAACATTTTATTTTGGAACATTTGAGTTTTTATTGGAACATTTAAATGATGCCTTTGTAATTCCGTGAGATCCGACCAGGGGTTCGCGAGTTATTCGAAAGAGAATGCTGGCGTTGGAGACACGATAACTTGAGCAAATCTCAATAGATTTTTTAGAATTTTTGTTTTATTTGACGAAGAATGTCATACCTCAGGTTAAGTTCATAATTCCGTAATTTAGTATCTGTGGGGTTACTCCCAAGAGAATGTTAGTTTCCAAGAGAATGTTAGCGTATGAAATTCAATAACATACAAGGGGTGTGTGTTATGGTTATAGCTCTTTGCCAAATCTTAACGTTAAAAAAGGGACACACAAAGTAGTAGTTCCATAAGTAAATATAGTGTTTCAAGGTGTACGAAATTACGGCGATTAAAAAATCAGCGTACGCTTAGAATTTTTTTTGACTCTAGTTCCCAACGTACAATGGCCGAGACTTAAACAAGAACTTTGTAAGCATTCTTCTTCTATTCTATTCTATTCTTCTGCGTAGGTTTTTGCGGTGTTGAAAAAATGTGCAGAACAAAGTTTTTTGAAGTTCTTATGCAGACCATTTTTTCAGCAAATGTTTCGTTCGAGAATCATGGCCGCGCGGTAGCGATGCGCCCGTGACGCAAGTCCGCATACGAACAAAAATTAGGAAATTTTTTTTTCGTAGACTGCGGAACCATATATACAGCTAAGTTTTGACTCCCCCCCCTGCGACGAGCCTCCCGGATAATATTTTTCCCGGATTCTACGTAAAATTCTAAGGCGAAGTGTCTTTTTCTCATTAAAATCGGTTCGGTGGATCCGGAGATATGACCTTAAGAAAATGATCATACACGGAAAAAAAAAGAAATTTCGATAAAGGCTGTGTATTGTATAATATACCTGTGTTTTGAGAAATACAAGTGCAATATGTATAAAAATATGCACATCAAATGAATATTTTGTTTTCATACTTATCGCATGAATAATAAACCGTCCTCAAATATAACATTCAGCGCAGCGATAAATTTTATGCCATCCATGCATATTTTATCTTCATGTGAAATGCATATTACTTTCGTGAATATTATACCTGCATGATGAATAATGTTTATACTACTTCTGTGAAAACTATACTGCCATGATGAATAATGTAAGTCGTTGCAGTATAGCGTAATAATTATAGATGAAAGATTTTTTTGGCCAGAAGTTGAACCACCTTTTCTTTATATCTCAAAGTAATCCATATTTAATAAAATGCAAACTTTCTTACTTAATTACAAATTTATTTTTCTTCAATCCCACTTTACTAACTGTAGATTTCTTGACGAAAAAATGTAACTAGATTTAGTATAATTCCAGTTTATAGATTTTATGAAAAAAAAAGTTATCTTTTTCGACAATCCAAGCATAAAAGTGGCTATGGAATCCTAAGTTCAAAAGCTTTTGGCACCCTAAGAGAATCTCTTCCCCATTCAAAATAATTTCAATAATTAATGCGAACTTGGGTGTCTCGTCGGTATCAGTACCGACTTGAGCGACGTATCCCGGTTTAAATGTGACTCCATTCAAGTGTGCAAATTTAGTGGTTTGAACAGATTCGTTCGATGGCATTTCACAGCAATATTTTTTTAGAATTTGTTCGGAAGGGATCTTATATAGTTTATAAGTTTTCAAAGGAGCTTTGAAAGACTCAAAATTTAAAAAAAGGTGGGCCAGTCTCATTTGAATTTTAAATGTACATGACTTTAAGATATCCTTTCTGCATTTAATATTTTTAACTATACTTTTGAAAATTGTGTGAAATGACTCAAAACGAAGAGTAGCTAAGTTACAAATCGGACCAGCTTGATGTAAAACACCTGGGTAATGAACCATAAAATGCATCTTAGGTGTTAGCTGCAGTTCTGGAAACGTTTTCATGAAAAACTCGTGATGTTCGGCAATTAACTTTCGCAGCAGACATTTCATGTTTTTATGTACATGCTTCTAATGATCGATACGATTTCTCTCATCATTAAATACACCCTCCATTCCGGACAGTTCTGGTCAACAACGAGATCGCCAATCATAAATCCAAAATGTGAAAATAATGTCAGCATTTCTGTAGCCGACGCCTTAATTGAATCCTTTTGGAGCATCTCTGCCGTAATTAGTGGTAAATTGGTGTTACTTTCTATCGGTCCGAAATTGTGCTTCTTCATTCGTAAATTGAATTCATGCAGCGTAAAGAACTTTCGCTCATAAATGAATTTTTTTAGTATTTCCGACAAAATAATATCGAGAGCGCCTTCATAAAGATCGTGAGCAATATCGACGGAAATGTTGGTAGTTACGTGGAAATGGTGTAACTTGTTCCAGACTGATCGTTCCTTAATGCCAGTCAACGAACTGTTGCATTTTTTGCAATCAATCTCGTAATTTTCAGGCGTCCGCAACATTTCTTCTTTCTCTTCGATGTCCGTACACATATCTCGTTTAACAGCTCTACGAGATTATAACACAAAATAGCTGCACAACCTTCCTGATTTTTCTTCATTTCTATTTTCCCGTAATAGATTTGAAAAGTTTGTAATTTCTTCAGCCAACAAAATTGACTATTTTCGAACGTGTACACAAAATTTGAGAGTCCATCAATCACTGTTACCGCTTTAATCATTTCCGAAATGTATTCTTCAACTGGTATTTCTAAAGAATTAGCAATTTCCGTTAGATAGGCTTTTGTTATTTTGCCAATGTACCCTTCCCGTGAATCCAACGTAACTAAACGCACAACAAACTCGTTTTCACTTTCAGTAACGTGTATCAAAAATCATCCGATTAGAACGACACTCATTGCGACAAATAAACACTGACATAGTAATAACATTGTAATCGACTTTCAAATTTCTTCCTACTGAATTTTTGACATACGCGTGTCCTATGTATAATATACATAGATGAAGATTATTGTGCGGTAACAACGCTTCAAAATAAGACAGTCAACATACACAACCAAGACAGACACATCAGCAGCGTAGGTGCAAGTCGCATTCTCAGGTTAAGCATCAATCGGCGCGGTTAGTACTTAGATGGGTGACCAGAGAATCATGAAATTCCGGTGAATAATTTTAATCGAAAAAATATGTTAAAAAGCTTTTAAACACTTCGATTGATGGAACCACGATACGAATATAACAAAAAAATGGTTAATCGATAAAAATAATAAAAAAAATCTTTTTTTTGACAATAAAAGAAAAATTGTATATACATGTGTGAAGAATATTAGAATATTATGCATCACACAGCTATATTATACCTGACTCACAAATTATAATTATATACATCACACAGTAATATAATGCAGCACACAGCCTTTATCAAAAAAAATAGCGGCTATGACCTACAATCCGTCTCTTATGCATTTTTTTCCGTGTAGGGAAAGCTGTTGGGTGGGGTGACCTACAAAATAGACGGGGGCTCAAAAAAAACTTTTGATATGTAGTAGAAGAAGTTGTGGGGGTAATTTTCGCCCATGGGGATAGTAGCCGCCACGCTTCGGTTTGGCGGCGGCGGTGGCTCAAAAAAAATTGATATGTTGTAGAGGAAGTTGTAGGGATCATTTTCGCCCATGAAAGTAGTAGCCGCCGCGATTCGGTTTGGTGGCGGCGGCGGCTCGAAAAAAAATCTATATATAATTCGTCAGAAACAATTTTCCTACTTCCAAAAAAACTGATATCACAACAAAACCTCTTTTTAAAAGGAAAATGCGACGCAAGTTTTCTTCCCTTTCTCCAAAACAACTGATTTCAATTTATTATTCTATTTCCAAATTGTACAGAGGCTGAGCCTTGTGCAACTATTGTTGCGTACAAAGCTAAATTTTTGGGGTGTAAAGTGAAATCTGAAAGCACAGAAAAATTATTAAGTTGGTGAGGGTCCGACATTTGTCACGCATTTTTTTAATTAAATGTGAAAATATTTCAAAAGAATTTTGTGCGTTTCGAAGCTGCAAGCGTCACCCAAATTGATATCAGTTGTTTTAAAAGAAGGGGCGCAGACTTGCGTTACATTTCCGTTTTAAAAAGGGTTTTTGTTGTGATTTACATGCTTCAATGCCGAAAGTCAACGAAAGTAAAGTTTCGTCCCTCAAAATTGATATTTTTTTTTACTTTTCGACTTTAATATGAAGCATACTTAATCATCGGATATTAAAAAAAAATGTTTAAGAATCGTAATAACGTTATGAGCGCAAATTACGGATAAATAGATATCTTCCGTCATTCAATGAATAACAGTTATTTCCACGCGCTAAGTTAATTGCGGAATAGGATTCTACTTTTTTCTAAACTGCATGCGATGGACTCATTAAAACACTAAAATAATGTTCAATTGAATGGTTTTTTTTCCTCGTGACTCCTATTGTTACCACCACATAAACTCTTTGTCACAAATTATATTCTTTTATCATTAAATGTCGTTATCTGTAGATTTTACTACAATCCATAGACTGCACTTCCTAACTATGATAACGACGACAATCCGTAGAAATCGATGCCTATGACCAGTACAACATTTTTCAAAAATCGTGTGTTAACTCGAGAAAGAATAAAATCTGAAATACTACACAACAAAACGCAAATAATTTCAAAGAGCATCAACAATGCGTGCGAAATAGTCGATTTTTCATCCAATAATTTGATTGTTTCCCTTTTTTTCACTTTTTCGACTTTTCTTTTTTGAGATGAATTTCTTTGTTATGAGTTGAAAAAGAATTGTCTGTCTGTATAATAGAAAATCCATACGGTAAATAAATAATAACTAATTATGAGTGATACATGAATAATTCAGTTGGATTAAACAAATATTTTTCCAGTGATTTAAGTTGCCATATAATTTCGGGTGATTGGTTTGATTTATTAAATAGCGGTAGCTACACCTTTCATCCATTTTGCCCGTCCATCTGTCTGTACATTCATCGGTGTGCGGGCATGCTTTTTTGTGACCTGTTCTCTATCCTCCCCGGACCTTTACTTTCACTTGAAACATATTTAGAACATTGAGAACACACCTCCAGTAAGCACCCATCACCTCTGACGTCACAGCTGTGACATCGCAGATATAGTCTTGCTTAATTCTTCGACAATACTCTATCGCTACTTGTTTATACATGGTGGTTTATAATAAATTAGTAGGAATCATACTCCATACTCAAATAAAACACTTACGACAGGGCTGGACGTTTGCTTTTTCTTTGAATTCTGTGTAGAATGAAACTTGAAAAAATCAAATCGTTATAGAACGTAAACGAATGAGCTAGAAAACTACGTCATCTGCATAATGGTAAATAATTTGATGGGTGTGGCAATCCCTGAAGAGTAACGAAAGCATTACGTTAATGATTTCACGAAAGTTATGTCATCAAAGTAAAATGTACATTTGTATGTCACAGGGGCTATGAGAAAATGGTTGAAGTTGAATATATCTGGCCATTTGAAAGCAAAATAAAACAACTGTGAGGCTTTCTTGCTCCTCTCGAGAATGCGTCTACTTGTTGGTGCAACTTTTTTCGCTTATTTCCATCTACTTCTTTCCCCTTAATCTTTATTTCTTAGGCTATTAGGAAACGTTATTTGGAACAAAAAATTGTTCTACACTACGGCAAAATTATAAAGTTTTCTTTTTTTCTATTTCAAAGAGTTATCACTCTCTCTTTTCATCGCATATACAGCGGGTTTATGAAAGTGGACAGCAAACTATAACAGTTTCATATGAAAAACACGGTAATTTTTAGCGATTCTCTCACGAAAAAGAATTTTTTCCATAAAAATGATACTTCATAGAAAACGCATAATTGGAAAATGTGTACAGAAAAACAAAACAAAAATATAAAATCAACCTTAAGTCTTAGAGGCATGAAGAGGCAGAAAAATTTTTGTTATTTGTTATGAATGTTATTTCACATCATTTAAAAATATCTTCGATCGATATTTGTACTGTATTGCTACCACTTGTCCCCGAACCCTTAAGTGGTCACATCTATGTTTTTTCATAGCTGAATTAAGGTCTCAACATAAAACTACTACGTTTTCTCAAGTGACGTCATCAACGCTTTCAAAGCTGAATACGGAAAAACATGAAACTAACGACACAATCTATCACCACGCTCGATTTGTTTCCCCTTCGGTTCGCATTAAAGAATTTGAGATATGATATTATCAACTCAATAAATATCTTTAACATTTTTCTGCTCGGTAAATGCGTCATTAACACGTCGTAAACGACTCGGAAAACGCATTTAGATAACATACGTAAAAAATCGTTTTCACAACGTATACATAGCGTGAAAACGATTTTTGAAACGAAAGCAACAAGTGTGTGTGTGTGGTGAAAACAATTTTTGACACGAAATCTGGAACAGTACGAGCTCTCAGAGTTCGGATCGTTTCAGGTTTCGTTTCAAAAACCGTTCCAACCTCACACACACTTGTAGCTTTCGTTTCAAAATCGGTTTTTAAAACGAAACCTGAAACGATCCGAACTCTTCGCTTCCAAAGTTGTTTTGATTCATAGGAAGTTACTAGTGTATAAGTTGGTTAGGACCGTGTACAATTTGTTCAAACCAACACACCTAAAAAAGTGAACACGTAAACTAACACACCTCCAGCAGATGCATAGGAACTTTTCAGAGAGTCAAAACAGCATAACAGCTGATTGAACAATGTCATACGTGAGCGGTAAAAATTGCTCTAAGCCAATCAGATAATAGTATTTGTCATGCGTAGCGAACATGAGCGAAACAATTGAAAATGATGTGCTCCGACTCTCTGCATGAAAAACTCCTATTAAAGCATCGTACTGAGTAAGCTGAGGTTTCGCTCCTCGTGCATATACTCCGCTCATATAAACGTCTATGAGGTAATATACTATTACGTGTTTTAGCAATGTTAATGCTATTTTGAAATTTAACAGCCCAAAACACGTAAATAATAGGGCGTAAGTGCCTTCAGATTTGTATTTTGACTACATCAACGTTTCATTATGTTCGTGTGTATATGTCAAATGATAATCATCACATAGTATTTAATTAAATGGCTGTTAGTGATATGTACACCAACACATTATCGCCTGTGGGTACTAACATTTGTGTAAGCGCTCGTGTATACGAACACAACTCGTATGCATACCTCGTTGTGTTGAATTGTGATATCTGCTTCACTATGGGCGCTTACTAAAAAATAATGCCTCGCACGCATGAAACAAAATTACGATTCCTTTACGTGCTTTTGATGCCCTGTCTCATATGATTTTGCGTGACTAGCACTAGCTTTACTACTGGGAAGACACCACAAACATTCGATTAACATTAATTTGTACTTTAAATTGGTTACATTTTCAATGCATGCGACCATTAATAATTATTTTGTTGCCTTATGGAATTCAAAGTCCTGTACACGAATAGTACGTCCCTGTCGTATACAATGCAAACAATTTAGAATTTACAATGAAAATATCCTTTCATTACTATATTATGATGGAACGGTATTGTGAAAACATGTTTAATAATTTGTGCAGCAATCCTTCCAATTCAAACGGAAGAAAATCCAATTCCTTGTGAATTATAAAAAACGGAGACGTTGAAAATAATTTGCTTTTTATAACGATGTGCTTTGACTGCAAGGATGTCGAGAGTATCCGTATGCTTCGTATTAATTACCATAATTTACTGTGAAGGTGTCAACACGACTAACGATTCGGAATCCGATGTAGACAGATTTTTCGGCACGCATATAGACTCGAAAAATCAATTGATCTTTCGTACGGTTTCTATACTCTGCAAATTTCAACCAAATCTGGTGCACATTTATTATGATGGAGCTTTAAAAACAAATGTTGCAGAGAAACTGATACTTTTGATGAGCAATTGTTCGTCTCTAATGATTGTAAGGTGCGTATTCCATTTTTCCATTAATCATTCCATTTTTATAGAGCATACTTATCTTCTGAAAAAACAAAAAACCGAATGCTATGTGCTTGATGATGAATGATTTGAGGGCTTCAACCGCTTCAACCGATATAAACGCTTTAGTAAAACGAGCCACCGTCTTTTTTACTTTTCCCTATCGGTTTCTTTAATATTTACTTATTTATTGTAAGCATATTCAGTCATATTAATGTTGGAAATCCAGGGAAAAGTACAAGAGATAATCATTAGGTTCAATTTACATATATTTTCTTCGATGCCTTTATTTAAAAATGGCATAGTGAAAAAATTGTTCGGCTTATTATCATTAAAACACGTGTTAGCAATTTTTTCTGTCCATTAACTAGTTGTCATTTGATTAGCACATTAGATAATGAAAACGTAACGCTTTACGAGGGCAGCTTTATAAATTGGCGCGAAAAAACGTATCACAAATTCTTTAAATATAAATTGAAAAAAAGTTTATTAGTCGAGACGAGAAATTACCCTCGCTTAGCCTTATAACGTCACAATAATGTGTGAAATGGGAGGATTGATGTGGCACTTACTTTGGAAATTTTCGAGGAAGTCTCTTAGTTTCTGGTACAATCACGCGAATATTTATCTCTTATCTACCCATGACTTACGTTTCTAAAGAGATAAACGTTTGAAAGTTGTGTCAATTTGTCAATTTGTTGTTATATGAAGAACTTCCAGTGTCCTAGTGTATTAGAAGTATTTTCTCGAACACAAAATGGTTTGCATACTTTCAGTGAGAGGTCGATGCAGTCCTTGAATGATGAGCCACCCTTCTACAAGTCACCCTATCACCCGTCCAGTGACAGTTTTCTAACTTCTAAATCTGATCTAATGCTTGCCTAATATAACCCCCCGATCACGCTCGATCCAGCCAGAAAAGCTAGTCCTTGCCGTATTTTCCACCAACAAAGCGCACAAAATTTGCCTAAGAACCCTCATGTCAGAAGTGTAGATCGTGTTTTGCAATGGCGCCGACTTGGCAATATGAGTAACGGTACATTTTGGTGATGATAAAAATATTTAATTGCATTCTTTGAAGTATTTTATGTAGACTTTTTGGATGTTGCCTAGAACAAAAGTCGAAGCGTCGAAAAACACGGCAAAATTTACGTAATCTTGAAATTCTTGAGTTTCGTGTTTCATGTAATGGCGGAGTCAAAAGTACGTACACTGAAAATAAAAGGAGCTGTTGGTTTATTGTTGCTTTGACTAGTTAGATTTGTTCAATCAACTTTTAAAATTGCAGAATTGACAATTCAAAAGTTGAAGTAACATTTTAAAAGTCAGTTCAACTATTGAAGCGTCATTTCTGCAATTTTAAAAGTTGATTGAACAAATCTAACGAGTCAAAGCAACAATACACTAAAAGTAACAGCTCCTTTTATTTTCAGTGTAGTATTTACAATGAAAGTACGCACTAAATCACCACCAAAACAGCTGTATGCCACCAAAACTAAGGTGGCACCGTGATTTTTTCATCTAAAAACTAAATTAGCCAAAAACGATCTATCGACGGCAGAACAAATGCGCACAATTGTTTATTAGAATGACCATAGCTTAACGTCACAGTTGTTACACTCCTCTAAAAATTTTAATCTAATCTAAATGAACTGCGCGGGCTGTTCAACGACTTATCGAATAGCACTCGCAATGTTATTTTGTATCCTGAATTCGATTTATAAAAGATTGCATTTGAAAAATATAAAATGAAGCGAACTATTGATTCTCGGCTAATTGTGTTAATTGTGCTGAAAAGTAAATAAAAAAAAATCGTTGTGTTTTACGCAAATTCAATTAACATTTTCGGCAAAACAAGTAATAAACCATTTTTTTTGCAGATATAAAAGAGCCGAGAAACAAATTAAGCAAGCCAACGACGATGGAGTGAAAATTTTTCTCCTGAATGTGATTTCCTCCACAAACGATTTAAATTTATCTTACATCCGAAACAATTCCGGCGACAAACATACATCGCATTTCATAATTTTAATCGAAAATGACGACGCCGTGAAGGAATCTTCGATGCAGAAAATATTTCGAGCGTTCTGGGAATACAGTTTGCTGAAGGTGTTGATAGTATTTTGGAAAAATGACTTCAACATTTTCACCTACACTCCATTCGGCAATGATTTTCTTATTAAAATTCCTAGTAATGCATCATCATACGAAGAATTGTTTTGGGATAAAACTCGTGACTTAAATCAACATCCATTTAGGGTCTCACTTTTCCCGGAAAAAACTCGCGCCATCTTCAATACGAATGGAAAATTTAGCGGAACTGATGGCTATCTGACAGATGTAATGATTGAGAAATTGAACGCAAAGTTGGTCTTACTACCACCAACTGACGGTTATGACATCGGCGAATTTCTAAAGAATGGTTCGTCGACGGGAAGCTTGAATCAAATTTTAACTCGATTTGTGGATGTGTCGTTCAATACACGATTTCTAAGATTAGCCCAATTTCAAGGCAAAGTGCAAATAACCTTCACAAATGGAAGAGACGATATTTGCATACTCGTGGCTAAAGCTGGATTCGCTTCAAATTTCTATAATATTTTTCGGGCCTTTTCCACAACCGTTTGGATGTTTACATTAATTTCACTGTTGAGCGCCCCAATTAGCTTCTTCGGGGTTTATAGGACAGGCTCGAAGCGTCCAACTGTTAAAAATATCTTCTTCAATTTTTACTCATGGCATCTGGCCCAACCCATCCTCCACTTACCTGAACGATGGTCGTCCAAAATTTTGATTGCTTTTTGGATCATTTATTGTTTATTGATCAATAGTTCGTATGAAGGCAATCTTACCAGCAATTTGGTGTTACGTCCGACTCTACCCGAAATAAACACAATTCGTCAGTTGGAACAATCTTCCTATCAAATATTAACTTTCGGTAGGTATGTGGATTTGCTTCAAAATTTTCTTAACCAAACGGGAACTTATAACAAATTGAAAAAACGAATCCGTGGAATATCTGCAGAGGATTTGGATAGACACATTCAACAGAATGACGTTAGATATGCCTACGCAAATAAATATCACATAAACCAATACATTTCAAGGAATAAATTGCACATTATAAACGGTATACCAGTTTACAATCATATGGTTGAATGTCCAGTTCCCTACTTAGTTGCTTATGCGGTTGGTTATGGCTCACCGTATCTCTACAGAATCAATACGATTTTACGTCGAACGCAGGAAAGTGGCTTTATTTCATATTGGGATCAGAAGAACGAGCAATCGAGTGGTGGTGCGAAAAAATCTGAAGGAGGACCAGTACCTCTTACGGTTGATCATGTGCTGTCAGCGTTCTACATATTAGGTGTAGGTTTAGTGATTGCAACGTTTTGTCTCGTTATTGAATTGTTTGAGGCTAAAGTAAAGAGCACCAATTGGTACAAAAATAATAATAAAGTTAGTAAAAATAGGTAAACGCGACATCTTTTTTTGGACCCGTGCAAAGTGCGAGGGCCTATGCGTTTCCGTTTGCCACTACGTTTGTAACCTGTCGATTGAGTGGGAGGGAGTGGGGGCGAGCATCGATCATGGACCCTTAATGCCGAATCTGCAAAAAAAATTTTATCCGTCCTTGCGTCTGTAAACACGATAACTCGAGTGAATGTTTAAAGAATTTTGAAAAAAAATCCCCTGGTGGTGGTTTTGGGTCTTTTGTACAAACTAGAATAAATCTCTTCCGATTTTTTCGGGTTTTTTTTCAGGTGTATGTCGTCAGCACCCCCCAAATTTGTGCTAGCATGGAAATTGGGTCTAAAATTTGCGCCTGAATTTGTGCTGTCGAATGGTACCAGTCCTAGAATTTGTGCTGCTCTGGGAGCCGAAAACGACTCGATCAAAAATTGAATTTTCCATTTTTCGTCATTTTTGTGTGGGGAGTCCCTTTAATTTAAATTTCTCCGAACTCAAATTGGTTTCCCGAATTAGTGCTCAATTTGTGCTGGCTAATAGTAAAGTTCCCAACATTCAAAGTAGTCGGGGCGTCGAGCACAAATTGATAAAAAATCAAAATTTTCGTTTTTTCGTTAATTTTGTATGGGGAGTCCCTTTAATTTAAATTTTTCCAAGCTCAAGTTGGTTTCCCGAATTAGTGCTCAATTTGTGCTGGCTAATGGTAAAGTTCCCAACATTCAAAGTAGTCGGGGCGCCGAGCACAAATTGATAAAAGATCAAAATTTTCATTTGTTCGTTAATTTTGTATGGGGAGTCCCTTTAATTTAAATTTTTCCAAACTCAAGTTGGTTTCCGGAATTAGTGCTCAATTTGTGCTGGCTAATGGTAAAGTTCCCAACATTCAAAGTAGTCGGGGCGCCGAGCACAAATTGATAAAAAATCAAAATTTTCATTTCTTCGTTAATTTTGTATGGGGAGTTTCTTTAGTTTAAAATTTTCCAAACTCAAGTTGGTTTCCCGAATTAATGCTCAATTTGTGCTGGCTAATGGTAAAGTTCCCAACATTCAAAGTAGTCGGAGCGCCGAGCACAAATTGATAAAAAAATAAAATTTTTCCTTTTTTTCGTTAATTTTGTATGGGAAGTTTCTTTAGTTTTTGTCAATTTGGTTTTCCTAATTATTTCTGAATTTGTGCTGGGTAGCTGAACCGCTTCAGCAGTCTTTGTAAGAATTCTACAATTTTTCCCTTTTTCATCAATTTTTGATTTCTCCACTTCGAGCCGGACCTACTCTAAAATATTTTTCGCAAAATTTTGCATTTATTTGTCATTTTGATCATGGAATCGGTTCACACGATCCTGAGATGTGAACTTTTGAAAATTTGAATTTTCATACAATTCGAATTTTAGTTCTCTATATTATTGGTATTTACACCATCATAAATTGAAGATATTCGAATTATGACAGTGGAATCTATCGATTATATAACACTGATTTCACTAAAGTTCGCTCAGCGTAATTTTATTACACGTTCCTGGGAGGCAACACGCAACCTAGGGTAGGACACATTAATAGTTAATATTTTAACCTCAAATTCAAATATTAGATTTTATTCTATGGTATGTATACACAATAGATGTAAGAATACCCAGTGATGTAATGTCCAAGAACGATTTTAAATAAGATGTATTTGAATGTGTATTTGAACGTGTTTACAACGAAACTTTCGTGAAAAGTGATAACATCGATGATACATTACTCTTACGTAATCTCAATTTATTTGTTTAATTGGATGTGTGACATTAGGGTGATCCAAAAATGTATGGGAAAATTAAAATGTCGAAAAGTGGGGGCCCCAGCTCTCAAACGATCTCAAATGTATCCCTGATCAAAAGTTAATATGGAGTAAACTCAATCCGGAGTGATCTAGGGGGCTCCCAAGAGCGAAATAGCAGAAAAAACATGAAAATCAGATATGAGCATTTTACACAGACACTGATAGTAGAGAGCATGTTAATGTGTTAATTTGATTCAATGCTTCTATTTTTGAGCTTGTAGTGGTGAATTAATTTTTTGCTAAGATCACTCCGGATTGAGTTGGATCCATATTAATTTTTGATCAGGGATACATTTGGGATCGTTTGAGCGCTGGGACCCCACACTTTTCGACACTTTATATTTTTGGACCACCCTAGTGTGACGTGTTTGCGGATAATTCTTATTCGATACTTCATGTCTAGGCATTCTTATATTAATGGTACACACGGAATCTATAGCTCTCACGTTTTGAATCTTTATCTATAAAGTAAAAAATTTTAAGTTTCCATTCCTCTCCTGGACTAACTTAAATCGTATCGAACCGATCCCATAAGCCAACAAAAAATCAGATAATTAGTTCTGAAAACTAGGTTGACAAAAATTAAAGAAACTTCATATACAAATTAATGGGAGAAATAAAAATTTCGATCTTTTATCAATTTGTGCTCGGCGCTCCCACTACTTTGAATGTTGGGAACTTTACCATTAGCCAGCACAAATTGAGCACTAATTCGGGAAACCAACTTGAGTTTGGAAAAATTTAAATTAAAGGGACTCCCCATACAAAATTAACGAAAAAATGAAAATTTTGATTTTTTATCAATTTGTGCTCGGCGCCCCGACTACTTTGAATGTTGGGAACTTTACCATTAGCCAGCACAAATTGAGCACTAATTCGGGAAACCAATTTCAGTTCGGAGAAATTTAAATTAAAGGGTCTCCCCACACAAAAATGACGAAAAATGGAAAATTCAATTTTCGATCGAGTCGTTTTCGGCTCCCAGAGCAGCACAAATTCTAGGACTGGTACCATTCGACAGCACAAATTCAGGCGCAAATTATAGACCCAATTTCCATGCTAGCACAAATTTGGGGGGTGCTGACGACATACACCTGTTTTTTTCGAAAGGTCTGGGAATGCCTGACATTTTATGGATAGAACTTTTTTGATTTTGAGCCTTTATTTAATTTATTTATTTATTTATTTTATTTATTTATTTATTTTATTTATTTATTTATTTATTTATTTTATTTTTAATCGTTTAAAAACCAACTAACATGTCAAAAACCCAATAACAAGTCAGCCTTGTGTACATATAATTAGAAGTTTCAGTAAATAGACAAAAATATAAGGAAAAAAAAAGAATTCAAGTAACGTTTAGCCGACCAGAATCAGTATTCACCATTCAAAAGTATTCCTCACGATCTTTTTGAATTTGGGCAAGCTCACATTTCTTTTTTTCACGTTCAACTCTCGGAAGTGAGCGTCATGGTTTTTCTGAATTCTGTGCAGTGTGGAGTTTTGTTGATAATTCGTGACCATTCGGTGAAGGTAGAAGTCGGGAATTTGCCTTGTCACTCGCAATGGTTGGCGAAACCAAATCCGCTGGCAAAGAGGCGTATCGACGTGGTTATGTATCAGTTTGAATAACATTATCTCGTCATTTTCTAGGCTTCGTGATTTCTGCGAATGCAATTTTAAAGTCTTAAGTCTTACGTGATACGGTGGTCTTGGGTCTCAAATACGAAATTTAAAGTACATTATCCTGGTGAATTTTTTTTTGCAGTTTTTCAATTTGATCACTGGCGCATACATAGTAAGGATTCCACACCGATGAGTAATACTCAAGCCGGTTCCTTACGAGCGATATGTGTACAACAGTCTCAGGCTCAGTTGATTTGTGAAGTACTTACCACAACGAAAGATGAAGCCTATTAATCTGTAAGCTCTTTGCGTCATGTCCTCAAAGTGTTCATTAAACGACAGTTTTTCGTCTATTATCGCCCCTAGATCCTTCTTGCTTGAGACTCTATTCAACGTAACGTCACCAACTCGGTAGGGGTATAGTATCTTCTGACGACTGTGAGCTATTGACATCACAGCACACTTTGTGGCATTGAGTGACATGTTGTTTTGTCTACACCACTGCACAACCCTTGTGAGATCTTGTGAGACTCATATATCTCTGCGAAATTGGCACGGAAATCGCTCTCAAGGTTTTGAATGAATGATGAAGACTTCCAGAAATCACGAAATTAGTGAAAATTGGTTGCGTGATGCGGGCTGTAGGGTCTTTAGTGTGGGCCCAGCATACGCTATGCGACCGTACACCAGATTTGGTGGTTTTTCCTTTAGTGATGAGGTTTTTTGTGCAGTGTAGTAGAGAAAAACAGGCAAACTTGTCTGCCCATGAAAGTATGGCCTCTCTTACGTACTCTAGGTCGGTTCTATGATCGGCCCTAGTACAATTTTTTTTTTTTTTGAGTGAAAACAATTTTTTTCAAACTTTTTTTAGAAATTTTGTTTTTTTATTTTGGGATATTAGGGACTAGACGTTTTTTGCGTCGTTGCTTCGTTTTCGCAATATCTGTTCTGCTTGCCACGTCTGTTCTAATGCGTTTTTAAAAGTTATTTGTTATCCAAGGCGAGAAAATATGGAATTCGCTATTTACGCCTTTAGTGCGTCAACGGTGTATGTAGAAGTATGGATTATCATGAGAAAGGGGCGTGGCAGTATTTTGTTTAGATCCAGAGACGTGACAGTGTTCTGTTTTGATCTTTGCAAGTAATCAGTTGACTTTACTTGCAATGAAGATTGCTTCGGTCGCAACTGCAGATAACTTCACATTGAGTATCGCTTGTAAGTATCAGGGTCAAAACAAAAGACTGTCACGTACCTGTTTTGATCTTTACAAGTGATATTCACCTTGAAGTTAGTTGTAGTTGCGACTGAAGCCAACTTCATTGCAAAAAATCAGCTGATTTTATTCATAAATTGATTAAAATTGGTTGAATTCATTGAAAAGTTCAAAAATCAAAAGATTTTCTCGCAATGAAGTTAACTTTGGTCGCAACTACGGCTGACTTCACGTTGAATATGACTTGCAAAGATCAAAACAAAGACTGCCATGTCACTACACGAAAATCACTATACTTTGACAGAAGCCGTTGTCGCACCATAGTCGTGAATGTTCATCGGCTGTAACACAACGTTCTTTTTTAAGGCGGTTTGAACTGACCGTTTTCATCCACGGAACAAAAATCCCGACTTATTGTAATGTTTTTGTAAACAAATTGAAGTGATAGTTCAGGCAAGAAAATTTCTATTTTACCACCACAAGAGACAAATGAACATTTTCTCACTTGAATGGTTATGATGAGACAACACGTTACAAAACGCCATGGAGAAAATAAGGCTATTCATCCCGCACAAACCGTTATAATATTTACCCTCGGGATGTTTCTTTCTTTCGATGTGAAGGTAATGAAAATCAAAGTTAAATGATTGAAAACAACAGCAACCTATGGTCTCGACAACATATCTCTTCTATTACGTCCCTGTATTTTTTAATTGTTTTCTTTTTGCAATGAATAAAAGCAAAAACTGCATAATTCAACCGTATGAAGAAATTGAAACGGAAGAAACAATAACTCGATATTTTAATGTGAATTCCGACGGAACGAATATCCTTCCAGAAAAAAAGTCTTTCGAGCGCAACGATTCAAAAGTTGCATTGACAAGTGGCCAGTTTGAAGTAACATTTATTTTCATCGTACGGTAAAGTTGTTGTCTATCGTCTATCTTTAGGATTTATATGAACAATTTACCAAGCTCCACACGCTGATGGCGGAGCTGACGCAAAAGTTCAAAGAAATTAGCGTAATGAAAACAGAAGTTCAAAATCACTTACCTGCCGACACAAAATGGAAAGATCGTGCCGAAGATTGTAACATAAATAACTGTAAGGTCTATTCAGGTGATAAAAAGAATAATTGAAACATTTGCCAGGTAACTCACATTTAAGTTTAGAGTCACAAATCGATCAAAAGGATCCTAAATATTCGCGAGTATCCTATAATGGCGGCAAAAAAAATCCCTCTCATAATGTCGATGCTGATTTGTTGAAAAAGTCTAAGAAGCTACTCGTTGGTTTGATTGACAAAGAACTGCAAAGAATGAATTATCAAAAGACTTTACCCGCCAAAATATCGATGGCAAACGGTTCTTCATCAAGTATAAACTCCAGGACTCTAAAAATGAAATGTATTGCAAGGATTGCTCATGAACTAGATGTGTTAAAGGATTTAGAAAGAATGTATGAATGAATTGGTAAACTTGTTCGTTCATTTTCCACATGCGAACGAAATATTGAAGAATCAAATTGCGACTACATGTCATAATTTCTCGAGTTTTGACTGAATTAAATACAATGTTTTGTCCTAGGGTTTCGGTAATTTGTAATTTTTAAAACTCTGAATCGAAGGATATTTCTAAGTACTCTGAGGATTTTTTTATGATTTTAAGAGAATTTTCTCAACCTTCATTTTTTTTTTAACATCCTAAGTTTTTATTTTCATTCTAAATTAATTTCAAAATACACAATTTACAATATTCATTTATCGGACAATGTAGTACACCTCGTCCAATTTGTCATCATTTTGGGGGGTCGTGCCAAGTACTGATGCTGCGTTGTCCGAACGACTTTCCTCGGAAGAATTTGGCTAATCATGCTCGGAGCGGTAGCGGAGAGCGTGACGCAGTCCCCACACCCCAAAACGTCCACAAACCCAAAAACCTCCATACAAAAACCTTTGGGACAAGACACGATGTATAGGCGAACTTTTGAGTTTTTCCCCTCGCCCCCCTTTCCCTCCAAATTATTTAAAAACTACGTCGCGGCAGCTTTCCAACAAGCCCGCACTCATCAAAATCGGTTGAAAACGAGCCGAGAAATCGCCAATCAAAGATGACAAATTTCCATATAATAATGGTAAAATCTGCTTTGCAAGTGATAAAAATTTTATTCCTGTGGACTGAGCTTGGAAAAATTGGAACTATTTTTAAGGATTGGTGTGTAGCCCACTTTCAAATCATCAATATCTTTGCACAATATCTTACCAATATTGATCGAACACAATTCATTAAATTGCATACTTTTATATTAGAGAATGTTTTGAGATTGATTCAGATTCGTGACGGAAATGGTTGGTCGTGGTTGATTTTTCACACTCCAATATCTACTGATCCTTTTCTCGATTAGTGCTTATCCTAGAGAAGAGTGCTTATCCTAGCGAACTAATCGAGAAAAGGATCAGTAGATATTGGAGTGTGAAAAATCAACCACGACCAACCATTTCCGTCACGAATCTGAATCAATCTCAAAACATTCTCCAATATAAAAGTATGCAATTTAATGAACTGTGTTCGATCAATATTGGTAAGATATTGTGCAAAGATATTGATGATTTGAAAGTGGGCTACACACCAATCCTTAAAAATAGTTCCAATTTTTTCAAGCTCAAACAAAAGACCGCAGAGCTAGATCTATACGATGTGGTGTATAATCTACCATGTTTAGGTGATGGTCGACGGGCTATGTGCAATTTGAATTATGTGGGTAATACCAGTCACGAAGCCAGTAAGAGATGTGAAAATCATGTGGATGACATAAAAGCTTTTAACCGAAATGGAGATTTAAGTAATGCTACAGCGGTGGTACACCACTATCATGACGCTGGGCACGTACCTGATACTGACAGAATGACTGTTTTAGCTGTGGAACATAATTTCACGAAACGCAGGGTTTTGGAATCTTTGCACATTCTGACTAACCAGACTATGAATTTTAGAAGAGACACAGAAAACATCAGCGCAGTGTACAAAAGTTTGATTCCAGTCGTAAATTGAGAAGAGGTCTTTCGTCCGAACTAGCTGTGTTCTTTTATGGGTTCTGTCTAAAGGTTTTTTGCTCATAATTCAGACTTTCATTTAGTGGAGGGAATTTCTGTTCTCGTAAGGTAAAATCTGTTTTTCTATTTTTGCAAGTTTAGTTTATTAAAATGTGACTTATGTAATTTTAGCTTTGAATGAGATGAATAAAGACTGAAGATGCAGCAATAAGCTGTGAAACGTCTCGAAATATATATATGTGTTTTTCGTTATTTTTGACCGAAAAATTGAGGAAAACCCAACCCTAGATATCATTAATTTTGGAAGCGGACTTACGGACTGCGTCACAATCTACCTTTAAAGAGGTTTTTGTTGTGAATGGGAAATGATCTTCTTTTCAAGCTTTCTTAGTTTCCTAAAGATTTTCTCAGTTTTCTTAAGATTTTTTAACATTTTCTTAGAATTTGAGGATTTTCTGATTTCGATTCGTTCTTGTTTCTTCGAAACATAATACCATGATTCGTGTACCATGTACCGTATTTCATGTACAAGTCAGTATAAAAATTAAATTTTGGTAATTTGTAAATGTTGAACGAAAGCAACCCTTTGACGTCAACAATTTAAAACAATTATCTTGAACCTTTGCAGTTAAATACAGAGAATAACCTTGAGTAACCTGGTTGGTATAAGCTTTTTAAAAATGTATTATATTTCATCGATAAAATACTAAATGTGAGTAAGCAGTCAGCATGGAATTGCATAAAGACAGGCCAATTTTAGTCGGCAAATTTTCCTTTCCATAAATATTTTTTATGCAACTTCGATTGCATGAAATGATGAGTGATGTCAAAGGCATGTGCTAAACTCAAAGACCGAAAAGCATTTTCTTGTTAATTAAACGAACAACGTTAAAGGCTACGAATATAACCTTAAGTGAAGATAAATAAACACCTAAAGGTAATGAAGACCACTTTTGCCAGGATTTTTACATTCAAATCAAATTCGAAGGTCCTTCTGAAGTGGTAGACCTAGCGTGTGGTGACGAAAAGACTTATAACTGAAGTAAAAAAATCAAAAAAATTAATAAAAAACTTAGAGAGGAGTATTTGGAGAGAAAATATATGAAAATCTCTCATCTGATAACGTCGCTAAGTTTTTTATGCGTCGCAAACGCATATCAAATTCCCTCTTGAAATCGGCTGATATGAATAAGGGGGAACAGGATACAAAACCATTATACGAAACCAAAATCGTTTCGAGAATTATCGTCGAAAGTAACGAGACTTTTTGTTGATTGAGATGCCTTGAAATGTGATGTTTACTGTAAGTCAACTCGTCCGTCGTTTAAAACAATCTTTCGGCCTTTGCGTGCAGTCGGTAAATTAATTATTCAAATGAAGTAAAAAATTTTAAATTTGAATTATTTACGAACCGCACCAAGTTGATTTTACTCAATCTACCTCTACCGTATATATGACGTAAAAAAATACATATTGTGTTATATCACCTGCATTTATCAATATGAAATATCAAACCGAAAACTTGTTGTTTTACGACTGACCAATTGTATAATAAATATAATTTAAGGAACATTGATACTCCTAAAAAAATAATCGCAAACAGAAAGTTATTTATTGAAGACAGTCGTGGAATTAACAATCGTTGTTTCGGTGCTGCGATAAAATGTTCATTCGATGCTCTTTTTTGTCGCGACGATTAGGCTTACCTTAAAAATCCGAACCATATACATAGGTAATCTTTTGTAATTCTTTGAGCTGCTGTTCAATTTTGTTTTTGGAGATTCTCCATTTCTCTTCAACTAACGAAAAGTCGTTTGTGCCTCAGTTATGTCATTTCTTCAAACCCAACACTAAATCATTGTATGATTGTAAGAAAAAGTAATATGACAATTACAAATGTAATATGATTGCCGCAATAACATTGGGCCAATAATATTTATGATTGCGGCAATCATAAAATGATTACTTTAAGTATTATTATTTTTGCACTAAACCTGCTATATTTATAGTTATCGTGCTATGTTCATTACAAACACATAATGATTGCTGCAAAAAACTGGAAACATATCGAAAATATGTTTGAAAGATATGCAAGGAACCCGTACGTATCAGAATAGATGTATCAAACGTACTAAATAATTATGGTCTCAACTTTTAAGTAAATTTATAACGTGTACGTTAAATTTGATTGGAAATTGCCATTCCGAAGCAATGGCGCAAAATGTCCTTCCCAATCCCCAAAATTCGGAAGAAAAAAATAAAAAAAAATTTCAAAATCATTTTCGAAAAAAAATTTTAAGAAATTTAAACAATTCTTTATAAAATTTCATAAAAAATTGTTATTAGAACCGTTCTAGACCCCAGAGATAGAGGCCTCTAACCCATACATCCGAGGGTAAAAATGTTCCACTCAGTTTCCTCTGCAATAGAGCCAACAATTTTCTTTTGGTAGGGCCGACCCTAGCATCCACTTTTGGCCCCTCGTACGGCTCTAATTGCAGGCCCAGTCCAGGATTTTTCTAGAATAATATTAAGTCCTCGATTACTTTTCAAATAGAGAAGGAATCGATTTATTCAGGAAAAACAAGTAGGCTAGCTAAGTGCAAGGGCCCATAATCAAATTGCTTCCATGAGTTGTTTCGCTCTAGGCGCTCTAGGCATAATATTGTTAGGCATAGACTTGTAGATTAAAAAGATTTATAGAAATTTGTAAAGTTATGTACAGAAAACCAAAAACCATTTGGACGGCCTAACACTGCGGCCCGGCCCTTCTTGGCTCGAAAATGCCTAAATTCAATCTCATGAAAGGTTTTTCAATTACCTTTCATGGGAAAAAAGATTTTGAAAATGGTCAAGGTTTACTCGAGTTATCGTGCTGAGAGACAGACGGACAAACTTTTTTTGGTTAGGCCCTAAAACGAAAAACCCACCAACTCCCGGATCGAAATTCGACTGGTTACAAACGTCGTGGTGGAGCACTTTTCGAAATACTACGTTCTTCGTACGGGTCTAAAAATCTATTCTCAGTCAGAAGATGTATCAGCACAACTGGCCACTATTGTTTAAACATTAATGAGGTTGTGACTAAATGATTTATTACCTGGTGAGGGGTGATAACAATGGAGGGGTGAAATTAATGGGTTTTGACCACTTTTCTTCAGTATGGTGACAATAGGGGTAGTTGACATTAATGGTCTGTGGGTAAATAATTTATTACCTTCGGGATGGCGATAACAATGGTCCAAATTCAGATTAATGGCCTGGCTAAATATTTTATTACCTACGGGATGATGATAACAATGGGTCTAATTCAGATTATTGTCATCAACTGCCACTTTTTGGCGAGTACTGTCTAAAATTGATGCCGTATAATAATAATATTATGAGAATGACATTAATGGCCTGAACCAGATTGTTATTTTTATTTTGAATTTGCGCAGCTGCCCGCGGTTTTAGCTATACCCAGACCAATTCCTTCTCTTATCCTGCTGTTGACGAAATGTAGGCGTTGATGATTGAATAAGATTCAAAACAGCTAGATGCTTTTTTACCGATGCTATTCCAGACTGTAACTGAGATCACGTCGCTGACTACGAATGTTTTACACTCATCTATTGAAATTATATGATTTTTATAGGCACGAAAATTTGCGAGAAAAGATCTAAGTTTCGAATTTTCAATTATCGCACTGCTTTAAAATTTGACGGAGGGTGCTTATACCCCATCCGCCTGCTCCTCCTCCTCCTCCTCTCCTTCCTCCTACCAGTTACATTAAACCGTTCCTCACAACTTTATTAACCGAACTATCAAACACTGGTGAAGTGTGTATGGATGCAACATAAATATCCTATTTAAAGCGATAGACATGGTCTCGACCGTTAAAAAGGACCTGAAGAGTGGTAAAGCATGGAATGAAAAAATTGAGGTTGCAGAAAACTTACATTTGAAGCTGTACAAATCAGGGCTAGTCTTATACCATAAATAATAGTCTTACTTCAATCATTCTCTGTAATTCTGAGACTTTTACCAAAAATAAATGTGTCAAAAAAATAAAAGAAGTGTTTTAATAAAGGGTTATAAATAAAAACTACGAATTGATTTTCATAAAATTGTCGATGTAAAGGACAGTAATTGACCGGTTATTCAAAAACCCTACTTTAACAATAATTTTTCATGTAACAAATACGATGACTGAGAAAATATCATTTTTATAAAACGATATCTAAATTTCTATAGAATTCAGCGGTAAGGAGTGTAAAATTTTTGACAAAATCCCTTCAATGATGAATCTATTAAGTAGGGGCAAGTATTTTTTAAAATAGCACACGTGGGTCTCTTATTTAATTGTGAGGTAATAATCATAAACATTTATTGACATCCTAATAATTCAAAAGAATTCAATAGTAACCAATTTACCCCGGTCAATTGGCTTTTGTCATTTTGATATAAAATCATACGGGATTTTCCCCTCGAGTATATTAACATAATTTGTACCTCCAGATCCACGTGATTTTTTGTCAAATAGTTATGAAAATCATAGCAAGATGCTCATGACTAATTTAAATTATATCGTCACCATCTAAATACTTTTCTGTAAATTTCACTCAAAAATTTTGTATATTCGCATTTTAACACCGCAGGATAAGAGAAGGAATTGGTCTGGGTATAGCTAAAACCGCGGGCAGCTGCGCAAATTCAAAATAAAAATATCAATCTGGTTCAGGCCATTAATGTCATTCTCATAATATTATTATTATACGGCATCAATTTTAGACAGTACTCGCCAAAAAGTGGCAGTTGGATGACAATAATCTGAATTAGACCCATTGTTATCATCGTCCCGTAGGTAATAAAATATTTAGCCAGGCCATTAATCTGAATTTGGACCATTGTTATCGCCATCCCGAAGGTAATAAATTATTTACCCACAGACCATTAATGTCAACTACCCCTATTGTCACCATACTGAAGAAAAGTGGTCAAAACCCATTAATTTCACCCCTCCATTGTTATCACCCCTCACCAGGTAATAAATCATTTACTCACACCCCATTAATTTTTAAACAATAGTGGCCAGTTGTGCTGATACATCTTCTTCAGTCGCCTCTGACTAATCACATTTAGTTACATTTCCTTTGACCTTCTCGACAGAGATAACAAGCTGTAAAGCGATCCACATTCCAGATCCATGACCTTTCTGGTCGGATGCAAATCCAGTGGATTCAATGGATTGTCTAATTTCAAAAAATGATATGTGACCTTCTTATTAAGAAAACTTTAACAAAAGACCACACGTACAACACTTTGACAATGATGAAGTGACTAATTTGGATTGCATTAAAAACGGCTATTGATGTTTTTTTTCGAAATAATTTATTTGGGCAAATTGATTCAACAATAAATGAATTGTGTCTGTCAACATTCACAAGTCTATTAATGGATTTCAAAAAAAAATGTTCAGAGTAACAATTTGCTTCTTGATAAACGAATAATAAAAATTTAAATAATAAAAAAGGTAATATTAACATCAAAATCAACAAAATGAAAAATACTTCAAATAATTCAATGTGTAATAACATACTCTTACGTCATACAGAAACATAAACATGTTTATTAATAAAAATTTAATAATATAATATTATGGGTCACATGACCTAGGTTAAAGCTTTAATGTCTTTTCAAATGTTCTTTTTTTTCTCAAAAAAATTGTCTTTATTTTTTTTTAATTTTCAACTATAACTTATTTTATTTCATTGAAAATAAATGACATTACAATTATTTTTGTGGCAATGCCAAATTTATAATACTTGAACTGTTGCAAATGCACTGAATGTAACTTTCTTAGGATATTCAGGAGCAGGTGATCCTCTTGATTTAATCACAGGCTTTAATGGCGTTTTAGTTTTTGAGGTCATTAGTCCGGTTGACGTTGCAAACTCTTTCAATTTTTGTGATAGACCAACACCTTGCTGTTTATGAATTAAAGGTGATGCTATCGATTGAGATGTTGTCGCTGGTGAAATGTATCTGAAAATATACAGATAGATTCAACTTATTGTTTGTATTACTTATAGAAATAAATAGTTATGTTCGTAACAATAGGTGTAGAGGTAGAGTGCAGTCTAACTTTGACCAACAAACTTCAAAGAGAGGCTTAAATTTGTATACGTATCACACAAATACAGCCTAACACTCCCTCTACAACTGCCTGGCTTTTACAATAAGACGAATAACACTAGTCTACAGAGGTTTTGTATCTTTCCTGTCTGCCATTGCCCAATGTTAGGCTTAGTGTGCTGTTGCAGAATATGGCCTAGTTGAGTGTCCATCACCCCTGAAAGTAGAGTAATTGGGGTCCAAAGAAAAATGTAAGGACATTTTCATTTAGTCATTATTATATGTTACTGAAGTTATATGTCACGTAAGTATGTACGGGTTACTAGTGCATAGTCGGGCCTACAAACCTATACTAATATTGAGATAAATCTTACATATTATGATGGATTCTGTATGAATCAGAAAAGTGAACTTTTTCTGACGTTTTGGCCATGGTTGGAAAAGGGCGTAATTTCTAACTATGGTAATCGAAGTTTCCATTTCAAATATTTTTCGAAAGAGACAGACCAAATCTTGTCAGAATTAGTAAATTTTTGATGAGGTGTTTGTTTTGTCGAAAGACGGTGCATGAAAACAGTATAGCAAAAACTATATAATTTTCGACTTTTTTCATATACTCGTCTTCTGACAAAACAAGCACCTCATCAAAAATTTTCTAATTCTGACGAGATTTGGTCTCTCTCTTTCGGAAAATATTTGTAATTGGAAACTTCGATTACCATACTTAGTCATTACGCCAAAACGTCGGAAAAAGTTCACTTATCTGATCCATACAGAATCCATCATAATATGTAAGATTTATCTCCATATTAGTATAGGTTTGTCGGCCCGACTATGCACTAGTTACCCATACATACTAACGTTACATATAACTTGTTACTCAAGTAATAATGACTAAATGAAAATGTCCTTACATTTTTCTTAGGACCCCAATTACTCAACTTTCAGGGGTGATGGACACTCAAATAGGCCATCTTCTGCAACAGCCCACTAAGCCTGACATTTGGCAATGCCAGACAGAAAAGATACAAAACCCCTGTAGACTAGTGTAATCTGATACGGTTTCTTAATCAACTTATTGTTTATTTAGCATATAGTAACAATCTCGTACATATCAATTCCTAATCTAATACTGTTCATTCTTCTATTTGATGCAAACTGCTGGGCGGATGTCATTGGCCACTGGTTCGGCAACCGAAATTGATGACAATTTCGTCCTGTGCATCTATCGTCAAGACCAATTTACTTGCTGTCATCTATTCACGTTTAATTTGTTCACAGTCGCAGGTTGTATCAGTGTTATCTAGTGTTGACTTCTATTGATAGAATCCATCGCTGTAGAGGTCGGTATCGAAAACATGAATACATAAATTCCGTTGAGAATGTCTTCGCCATCTTTCGTATGTTTTCTTCGTGCCATTGGTATTTTTCCAAATGATATGGGCCATTACAGCGTTATTCATATTACACCCTGACTGTATCTGATAAAATACATCAGTGGCGCCCTTCTTCTGGGGATTGGGTAGTTAGATAGGGTAGCGCCTGATTGCATATGAGCGGAGTGTGGTAGTCCGTGTCATGTGCCAGGCGTGCAACTGTCTAACTATCAAGTGCTCTTTTTACGTCCACGTCGTAGTCCCCGGGACCTCAATTCTCTTCGGAGTTTTGTGCTTAACTTAAGAGTACTACCTGATGACTTGCCCACGGGTCAGAGGGAAATCGAATCAGTGGGTTGTGCGTGTGGCTAGCCACCATACCACACTCAAAAAAAGCAATATGGTTATGAATTCAACAACAGAGCCTCGGATTGGACAGGATAAACGGCAACGACTTAGGCAACGGAAAAAGGACAACGATTTACAATTAGGAACATGGAATGTTAGATCTCTGTTACGGCCAGGAGGGTTGAGATCACTCACTAGTGCGCTAAGGGCGACTAAACTTGACATTACAGCAGTACAGGAAACTAGATGGCCTGGGAAGGATTCTATGATCAGTAGAGACTTTACGTTTTATTACAGCGGCAAGAGCAACGACAGCCCAAGAGGATACGGAACAGGCTTCATGGTCTTCGGTAGAGCCAGAAACGCGGTGATTGGTTTCACTCCTGTCAACGAACGAATATGCACTCTACGGATAAGAGGAAAATTTTTCAATTATACTCTTATTAACGTCTACGCTCCAACGGAGGAAAAAGATAATGAAGCGAAGGAGCTATTTTACGAGAAACTGGTGAAAGTGTATGATGGAGCACCGAATCGAGACATCAAAATCATACTTGGAGATTTGAATGCCAAGATAGGTCGCGAAGTCTACTACCGTCCCACTATTGGTAAATATAGCCTCCACGAAAATTCAAGCGAAAATGGAACGTTGGCAATTGATTTCGCAGCGTCAAGGAACATGGTTGTCTGCAGTACCTATTTCGAACATAAAGACATCCACAAAGCGACATGGGTATCACCTGATGGACGAACCAAAAACCAGATTGACCACGTGTTCATAGATGGGCGTCACTGTTCAAATGTTTTGGACGTCAAAAGTTGTAGGGGACCGAACATCGATTCAGATCACTACTTGGTAAAGGTGGTTGTTAGGGCTCGAGTTTCGATTTCACACAATCGACAGCCGGCATTGGAAAAGTGGAACGTCGAGAAACTGCAGGACGAAAATATTAAACGACAATATGTGGATAGTTTGGAGAAGAAAATTATTGACGGAATGGAAAGCGAACAACGAAACGTAAACGATGCATGGAATCAAATTAGACGAAACGTAGAGCAAGCCGCAGCAGAGACGATAGGAACGAGAACGGGAAAGAAAAGAAATGACTGGTTCGACGACGAATGCAGCAAAGCACTGGATGACAAAAATGCGGCTCGAGCGAGAAATCTAAATAGATGCACTCGAGCTGGCATGGCAGAGTACCGTTCGAAGAGAAATTTCGAGAAAAAACTACTCCGAAGAAAAAAGCGACAACATGACAAGGAAGTTTTAATCGAAATTGAAAGGTTTGGTAATCGAAAAGAGACGCGGAATTTTTACCGGAAAGTAAACGAATCGAGGAAAGGTTACAGTCAACAACCTTTATTGTGCAAGGACAAGGATGGGTTGGTCTTAGCAGATGAGGAAAGGTGCATCAGACGATGGGCGGAGTACTTTAAGGAACTGCTGAACCCGAACAGACCACCGAACCGAAACGACACCAACAACAACTTACCATTTCAGACCGCGCAGCCACATATTGCAGAACCAACGCTACAGGAAGTGGAGCATGAAATTTTAAAGCTCAAAAATTTCAAAGCCCCAGGAACCGACAACATACCTGGAGAACTTTTCAAGCACGGTGGTAACGCATTATGTATGGAGATGCACGAGCTCATTAAGCGCATCTGGAATGTCGAGGAGTTGCCGGGAGAGTGGAAGACTAGCATCATCTGCCCTTTGTACAAGAAAGGCGGCAAATTGGAGTGTGGCAACTATCGGGGAATTTCGCTTTTGAATATCGCCTACAAGATATTTGCGAATATTCTAACAACAAAAACCCTTTTAAAAGGGAAATGTGACGCAAGTCCTTCTTCCTCCTTCCAAAACAACTGATATCAATTTGGGGTGACGCTTAAAGCTTTGAAACGCAAAAATTCTTTTGGAATGTTTTCATTTTTGATTAAAAAAATGCGTCACAAATGCCGGACCCCCCAATGTTATAGTTTTTCTGTTCTTTCAGCTTTCACAACGCAAAAATTTGTCATTATGTATGGCGTATTTTTGAACAGGAAATCAAATTTTTGCGTATGACAGCTGAAAGCGTAGAAAAATTATTACATTGGTGGGTCCGGCATTTGTGACGCATTTTTTTAATCAAAAATGAAAACATTCCAAAAGAATTTTTGCGTTTCAAAGCTTTTAGCGTCACCCCAAATTGATATCAGTTGTTCATGAAGGACGAAGAAGGACTTGCGTCACATTTCCCTTTTAAAAGGGTTTTTGTTGTGATATCAGTACTTTTGGAAGTTTCGGCTACTACTTCCATGGGCGAAAATAATCACCTCAACTTCCTCTACAACATATCAAAAGTTTTTTTTGAGCCGCCGCCGCCGCCAAACCGAGCCGCGGCGGCTACTACTTTCATGGGCGAAAATGATCCCCTCAACTTCCTCTACAACATATCAAAAGTTTTTTTTTGAGCCGCCGCCGCCGCCAAACCGAGCCGCGGCGGCTACTACTTTCATGGGCGAAAATGATCCCCTCAACTTACTCTACAACATATCAAAAGTTTTTTTTGAGCCGCCGCCGCCGCCAAACCGAGCCGCGGCGGCTACTACTTCCATGGGCGAAAATAATCACCTCAACTTCCTCTACAACATATCAAAAGTTTTTTTTTGAGCCGCCGCCCCCGCCAAACCGAGCCGCGGCGGCTACTACTTTCATGGGCGAAAATGATCCCCTCAACTTTCTCTACAACATATCAAAAGTTTTTTTTTTTTGAGCCCCCGGTCCATTTTCCGCCATTTTGGCGGTCACCCCTATACACTACACACCCAACCCAACATCTTTCCCTTTGACACCAAACCTGTATCTCGAACACCCAACCATGTCTTATACAAAATATGCTTCCGTACACACACACACAAACACATACCTATGGGCTTTATATGGCGCCTTCTAAGAGCCCTGGCGCCCAAACGAGGCCGGTACCCGCCCCTTTTTTAAAATCTCATATGGCGTAGAATGCCCAGCCGAAGGTCCCTGCAAAATTTCAAGAAAAGATATCGAGCCGTTTTCGAGAAAACTCCAAAAAAGTGGGTTTTCATACAAATGGCTCTGGAACTAACTAACAAACTAACTAACTAACTAACTAACTAACGTAGGATGTTTCCATTAACTTTGGTTTCTATGAAAGTGCTCATTTTGTATGGAAAATGACGATTTTCTAAAGGTCATATCTCCGGATCCACTGGACCGATTTTTTTGAGTAAAAAGTCGATTTTAATCAGAATTTTACGTAGAATCCGAAAAACTAGGGCTCAGAAAGATACGATGCAAGGCAAAAAAGTCAAAATCTAGCTGTATATATGGTTCCGAAGTCTACGAAAAAAAATTTT
>CM055405.1:7221864-7247864 GCA_029228625.1 Pseudolycoriella hygida | reverse complement strand
CCCCATATAGACTTCAAATGGTAGCAAATGTCATCATCACTTGACATTTCGTCACCATACTCTGCAACTCTTACCACACCAAGCAGTGCCTCCTTAACCATATGGGCAAAAGGGGCAATTGCCCCTGGTGCCTAAATGTGAGGTACGCCAAAAAAGGCTGACAAAAGATCTTTGCAGCTGGAGAAGACATAATGCTTTCACACGTAATATGAAATTTAAAAATTTCGCCTGCGGCTCGGCGAAATACGCATATTACATAGAAACTACACCAACAATTGACGGCTCAGGAATTTCTTGACGTAAGAATCAACGTACAGCAGACAAAATACAACGTACTTTCTAGAAATTTTTTAATTGTCGAAATAAATCTAAGGCACCGCTAACGAGGCATTAAGTAGACTCGACTAGAGGTGCTAATTTTGTTGCTTCCATTTTCAAAATTTTCGCCTACGGCGCGGCGGTATAATCATTCTGTTATTTTATTAGAAACCTTACAAACGAAGGGTGCCACATCTCAAAAGATTCGTCTGCGGCGCTAATAAGTTACTTTACTAATATCTCACAAATTTTACTTACGACGATGTTAGTCTTCACTCTGAGATTGGCCTCATCCTGTGCTGATTGGCCATACCTCGTATTTTACGTTTGTTGTGTAATTAACGATTAGAATCATTCTTGACAATCTGATGGACTCAAAATGTCTGAATTTGCATAAAAGTGTTTAAATGAATTTGACTCATTAAAGATCTACAACTAATATTTTTGCGCCCGATTTCAAAATGCCCTTGGCGTCCGAAAGTTAAAGACGGCACTGACACCAAGTTGGTTTTAATCAGGCAAGACTACGAAAAATAAGAGAATTTCTCTGAAACAGCAAACGCCTCAGTATAATTATGGTTTCGTGACTCGAAAGCACTGGAAAAAATTATTTTGGTGTAAAAGAATGTAGATGATGTGGTAAAGCCATGAGTCTACTCACACAGCACATCAAATTGAAAAGCCATAAAAAATTCATCATTGTCATCACCGGGAAATAAGATGCAAAGATAATTTGTTTCAACCAGAGAAATGCTGATAGAATGCGCATGTCGATGGACATATTCATTGGAGATAATTCTCTAAATAATACACTACACATGTTATGTGACGTATTGGTTCCATTCTAACCAAAATGACATTCAACATGCGCATTCCATCCAGGCACAGTAGTGCCAACTTAGCATTTCTTTGGTTCCATCAGATTGATAGTCTATGGGGAGGAACCCAGCCGCTGTATCACGTCTCTGCAAGTGTCGCCTTAAATCTTTATTAAATTTATAACGATGTATCGTAACCATATTTTTTACATGCATTCATGAAGGACCATTTTACCTATCGCTGTGAAGATTCCTTTATCAAACTCTTTAAATGAAGACGAAGACTCCTTCAAAAATATAAATCAAAATAAAGAAAATTCTTCTATAAAATCGTCTAACATATGTTCCATAAGTTTTGAGACTTTTTGAACGGCTTTTGATGCAGTACAACGAATCGAATCCGAAATCATCGCTATTCTGAATACTTTGCCCATCTCTGAATCTTCTATGAACTACCTTTGAACCGGAGCAAAAATGCAATCTTTACAGATGTTTTGCACCTCAACACAAACCAAGCCCGATAGCCCTTGGCGGACAAAATTCTTAGTTTTTATAAATTTAATTCCATATGTTTGTCAAATGATGACTCATTCTGGTTCTAATCCGTAGTTTATGGGTCCGCCGAGTCGAAATATTCCGGAGGTAATTGATTGGCATATTTGAGTGGCTGAGTGTCGAAGAAAATCTCATTTTGGTGAAATTGACAAGTTTGCCTTTTGAAGTGTGTTTGGAACGTCAAATTTTCAAGTTTCTTCCTCATAAAAGTTTAGAAATACTGTATTTCTCTTGGAATAACCTAAGTATTGATCTTCCGAAGACATCCCAACCTCTAAAATAGTTCCTGACTTCGGGAGTTCCGATTTTTTCCCAATTTCTTGGGTTCGCTGTAATTCTATACTGTGATGTTTTGTTCAACTCGTTTCATTTTTTCTCGATTGCTCACCCTCAGAACAACATCCCAAATCAAGGGAAACTTTTCCACGAGGAATCGTTTCGTCATCGAGATCATCAAAAGTTCGATCTGAGACGCAGAGCTGTGCCTAGCGCTAGTGCTAGCGTCGCTACTTTTAGAAAAAAGACTAGCGCTAGCGTTAACGCGCTTTAAATTTTATCAAAGCGCTAGTAAATGTTTTTAAGCAGAATTTCGTGTACATACACTCCTCGCCGGTGAGTATTATTTTATTCATTTTAAGCTACTCGCCGAATGTTGAAAATACGGAGTTGCGGTAAATTTGAGTTTTGAGCACATACCACTAACTTCAATGAAAGTTTTCCATTAAATATTTCCAATGAACTCCGTTGTAATTTGAAATTGAATTTTTAAATTTAAATTTTGAATTTGAATTTGAAATTAATACGGTACATGTCGAACTTATTACTTCCGAGCCTGCGTAGCCGTTGGGTTTCGTCTAAGAACCGGGACAGCTTGCTTAGTTCAACACATGATTAAATGCCGGAAAATGTAGAACACATATGCGATCCTTAAAAATCACCTATATTTGGTCACATCTTTGAATCACATCTGTGATTTCGAGATTTTTCAATGAATGTCATCCGATTTTTGCACATCTACAAAATTTGAGTGAAAATGTGCCGAGATGTGCAAAAATAGTTAGAAAATAAAATAATTTCACTGATATGAAAATTCAATAGAAAATTTTTGCTCTGGATATTCCCAGCTGAAACCATAATTGACCTGAGAGAAAAATCTTTATTTATACAAAATATACAAAATGACTCTAGAATATATTGTCAATTGTTGTATTGTGAGAGATTAACGGATTGGCCTGAAATGTCCTGGTTGTCGTACCAAAAAGTACAACAAAGCGTTGAAATGGGAGGTACAAACGAAATGCACTTTGTCTGATTAGTTATACCAATACATTTCGACAAGGTAGTTTGTTCGGGAATTTCAGGATTAAAAAGAAATCATTATTGTTATTGATTTTCAAAAAAAGTTACGATGAAAATAACTCAGAAGAATCAGGTCAATGAATCTGATTTCCTCCAGCTGAGGAGTAAATAGAAATAATGCCTGAGAAAGCCTCGCTGTCTACTCAAGTTTTTAGGATGAACAAAGTTGAAATTTAAAAAATGAATCAATTATCTTATTATAAATAGGGACTAGCGCTAGCACTAGCGCGATTGACTAGCGCAAGCCCTAAAAACAGCGCTACTAGTGCTAGCGGCGCTATTAAAATTGACTAGCGCGCACAGCTCTGCTGAGACGGATCCGCCAAAATGGGTTGAAATGGGAAACATGACTACGTAAGACCATCTCCTGGTGAACTCTGGATGATATTTTCAGAACATCTTCTTTATGAAAGTGAAGCTGAGAAGTTCCCAAATAATCTAAACATTAATTGGCATCTTGATTTCATTTATGTAGAGCTGTGAACACTTGAAAGTAGTCTCAAAACTTATGGAACATATGTTATGGACCATGACGGTTGTCGAAAGTCGATATGGGATATGATTTTCGTTGATTTTTTAATTTAGACCTTTTTTAAGCAATCCTATTACAACGTAAAGATCAAATTGTACACTATTAAGTTTTCTCAAGTTACCGTCGAGACTAATAAAAGAAATAATATAAAATTACATTCCTTATGTGGATGAATAATGTCTCTCTTGGTGTTAAAATTGTCAATGAGACATAATTACACCTGAATCAGTTCTTAGTCGTTGAATGCAAAACCATCGAACAATATTTTAAATGATTGATAGAAATTTTTAATAATTACACTTAAGTGTAATATACCACAACACACACGAAATCATAAACAAAATTTTAAATACCTACATGACTCGGGAATAAACGAATGAGACTAAGGTGTACAGAAACGGATTCAGATTTTCAGAGGCCCTCAAAGAATTTCTTGTACAAGTTGTGTTGTATGAAAAGCCTTTATCTACAACAGAAGATTTTCATAGCCGTGAAATATCTCCAAGAAAACAATTTTGGCGATACTTATCGAGTTGGCGTGATATGAGTTTCTTGGAACCAAGAATCGGTCGACGCAAAGATAAAAATTTAGCGCAATGACTTTGACGTTTGAAACGTCATTTTGACAGTTGGAATATATTGACTTTTGATCTCAACAGACTCTTGTAATTTTTTTTTGCGATTAATTTCTGGCTATAAAATTTCGAAAGATGCACAAGTTTGAAATTTACTTCAAATCATTAAGGTGAAACTTGACACTGGATATAATTTTTCCGATCAGTCGAGTAATATTACCTGCAACCAGTGAAAACTGTTGAAAATTGCATTCAAAGCTTGCGCCAATGTTTCATTTGCTGCTCATGACAAACAAAGTTGCCTCCTTAATTACCACAATATCTTTTTCTGGTCACCATAAGCCTCCTCACAACCTTCAGAGGTCTCAAGATCCTTAAAGTTTTGTAGGATTCTTCCCTTTTATGACGATTAGGCGTTCCGATCGAGCGTAACTTGTCTGGGTTTTTAATCATTTCTGCCGATTGGGAACCCAAATGCCTCGTCTTTCGTTCGTTGATAAAGTCTCTGGTTATCACTATGAGAATTGCGTTTATGGGTCGCAATTTCTGTACTGTGAACCTCTTTTTGCAATTTTTTTATTTAATTTGATGAAACTTTTTGAAAAGTATTTTTGTTCAAAGGCCATTTTGGATGATGTTCATCATCAGTTAGCAGATTTCTGCGGTTGATTATGATTACGATAAGATTAAATAAACAAAGGTATAGCCGATGTATCTCACAGAAATTCAGGCATACGCACCTCTATGCAACAACAAACATAATCTCCCAAGGCAAATTCAAACTAAGAGTGTGACAAACAACGTGATATTACACTGACAAACGACAAATTAATATACGAAAATTGACGAATTTTCTTTGTTCGAGAAATGGTCACGAATTGCCCATGGGTCAATTCACCTCTGATTTTATCGATGAACATGCAAATATTAAAGTGATATAATCAAAAATTGAATCAAAATAATCGACCGCAGTCCACGTGAAAGTATATTTATTTTCAGGCATATAAACAAATATTAAATACAAAATATGTACCGGAGAATTGCTGTTCACCATGCAAAGAGAAGAAAAAAAACTTTTACCTCACCTCTAACAAGATTTTACCTTTTAATCTTCTTTCGCTTTGTCGGTAGCTCTTAAAAATACAACAGTCTAGTCAGTGTATAATAACTCAGCGTAGCGCACGGTACATTATTTCAATTCTTAAAATAGTCGTCGGCTAATGCGATATTTTGCGGAAATTTTTTCAGTTTTGAAAGAAAAGTAAAATTATTGAAGCATATTTTATTAATGGGCTGTGTCCTAACACTTGCAGTATTTATTTTTTTTTTCAAAATACATCAAGACAATTTTCAAAATTTTGTAATATTTTTTTCATGTTTTTGAAGTTATTTCGAACATTTATATCGTCAAGTATATTGTACCTCCATGTGTATGTGATTTCCTAATGTCTCTTACTTTTGTGTTATGTGTCTTTAGAGTAATGTAACACAGCAAATAAATTAGCAGTTTATGGTGATTTTATACACATTTAGTTAGTGTGATTGTGCTACTTTTAATGTATATTCGTCTACCTTTTAGCCGCAAATTTAGTTATATTCATTTGGAGTGAGATTTTGCTCATTGCAAAAAAAAAAAAGTAGAAGAACGATTTGATCGAATAAGCAAATTGACTAATGTGTTGTGAAAGTATTTATGTCCATGTAATTCAACATCCAAATATTGAAAAAAAGTTTATTACATTGTGACCACCGGAAATAATTTCAAATTTCGCGATTAAATCAATATAGAAAAGTTTAATTAATTTATAACTGAGGGACAGACGCACGTAAAGACACCACTGAAGTTTTTTTCTCTTTGAAAAAAAAATTTATGCCAAATATGGATAGTGTTGATGTTAAAATGGATTTTAAAAATAAACCTGTCTTGAGTCCAACGAGATCATTAGATGAAGGTTTTGAAAGCGATCCCGATCGCATATCAACGGATTCCGAACAAGCAATTGCAACACCATCATTTGATATTTTACAAACGACCGATCGCGACGGTGTTCAGCATACGCAGATTGCACGACGCGGTACAATCGATTACAGTGCATCTGGTCTGGTATCCCTTCAAGGCGAAATTGAATCAGAAATCATACCCAAATCAGATGAAACCGTTGTAATACCAAGGGCTAATTCAATTCAACCGGCTGCACGCTACCGTCGAGCTAAGATGAAAGCGCCGCTACCACCATCGCATTTTACAACCAGCAATAGGTCAGGCGATTCGATTCGATCTTCAGATGGAATAAAACCAACCGCTTTTCGTAATGATGTCACGAGTGGAAATTTTATTCGTTATACAGTGCATCCGAAGCCTAAGAGTGTAATGCAGACTTCAAACATGAAGATCAGTAGTCCACAAGCCATTGTTCCACAAGCCAGTAGTTTATACACATTTTATCCAGCGGAAGGGTCAATTAGTCTTTATTCAACAAATAATGGATTAACGTACAAGTCATCTCATATGAATATTCAAACACAAGCACCGGTATGCTGGACACAGAGTATTCCAAGGCAAACCAGAAGGTAAATATTAAACTTTTTTTTCACATTTTAATTAGAATTAGAACTAGAAGATAGAAGAAACTTTGACGTATGTATTGCAGAACCAAAGGACATATCTGTCGCTATCGACATTGTGTATTTTGATAAGTCCGAGGATTATTAGACAATTTACAAACAATTTACTACACACTAGGATCTTGAGTGTATTCGGCATACCATTTTACAACGCCTATCCCGTGAGAATGGGACTTCATTTTGTTTTAATTCACAAAGTTAACAGTGTTCGGAAAATTGCCAGTTCCGTTAAGTAGGAAACAACGTAGCCTTGTAATTCTTCGATCTTTGCAGAGGCAGGCGATATTTTAAGGCTGGTCCTGTAATGAAAATAAGTCTTCTTGCCAGCAGAGGGCGAAAGATATGGGCCTCAGTATACGAATGATTGACTACGATGACGCATTCACGCCTGGGAAAACGTAATCCAAAATATAAAGTGGGGGAGGCGGGCGCATAAGAATATGTAGATATCAGCAAAAATCAATGTATCAACTGTAATAAAAATTTCGATGTTGATTTTTTTTAACATTTCATACTGTATTTCTTGCTGATAACTTCACAACACAAGATTAGTGCGCCCCCACTATCTATTTCGGATTACGTCTTCCTAGGCATGAATGGAACATCGCAGGCAGTCATTCATATCCTGAGGCCTATATCTTCTCGCGCCGGCCCTGAGAACAAAAGCTTTAACCAGAACCTAACGAGTAATTTTCTCCTGATGTGTCCTACTTTGCACTAGCCGCTTTGAATCTTAGAACATTCTCTAAAAGAGGCTATAAAACACGATGGAAAAGAAAAACTATTCTCTACAAAGTCCCGCCGAGAATGTCTAAGTCCTTTGCCAGCTTCAAATAATTGGAAACATCCGTTCAACCCAAAAGCATGCAGGACCTTTAGTAAAGATCCATAAAACACTTGATGCCTCAAACATTATTGCAAAAAATCAGACCGAACATGGGGGGCTGTCCCTAAAGTACGTAACATGATTTTCGGACTTAGACCCCCTCCCCATCCCACTCGGTGTCACATCGCGTAACAATCTCTTCAGACCCCCCCCCCCTTCTCCTTAATTAACGTAACAATATTCAAAATATTTTTAAAAAATACTCAAGTACATTCATGACATGATGTCAAAAAAGTCACTCTGATGAAAGTGCACAAAACGATTTGGAGAGCAACCGACTTCAATTTCTATAGCTTTTGAAGAATTTGAATTTGAACTAAGATGAATTTCTTCGTAATATTAATTTATCTGTGGGCCAAATTTAGTGCGATCCGTTATGTGAAAATGATCTATAGCTTTTTGTTGAATGAGCTCTTCATATGAATTTTAGAGTTGCAATCGCAATAGCTCAAAAGATAGTTTTAATTGACATCATGGCCACCAGTTTGCAATTCAAACAGTCTTTTGAGCTACTCCGATTGCAACTCTCAGATGATCTTTACCATGAGAGATCGTTACAAAATTTAAAACATTCAGTGAAAAATATAAGTTTTCGTTTATATAACTTTGTTACGTAACATTGCCACAAATACCCCTCCCACAACCACCGTAACAACTTCTGTGACCCCCCCCCCCTCGAGCGTTACGTAATTTAGGGACAGCCCCTGGCCAGACGTCTGCTCCAACCAGCCATGGACAAACGACTCTTAAAAATCCTGCCTAAATCTAAAAAAATCTTTAATCAACCAAAACAAATCACACAGTTACACATATCACAAAACATATCACACCTCGCCTCGAGAGACCTTTCCTATAAATTTTCTATAAGTGCAAGCTCTGTAATGTTAGTGACCGTTACATCAATTCAAATTGTCCTCATATTTGATGCATATTTTTAGGGATGGGCAGTTCATTCTCTACGGTAGATTTAAAAATTTACACGCGTTACAAATACCATCAACAAATAACAGCAATTTCTACGCATGAAAATTAAATAATTAACCGTTGGCCGGTAATTTGTATAATTTATTTGTCTTAAGTGAATTGCAAGTTAAAAGAAATTTTCCAGAAAAAAATTAACGTAATGTCGTCGTCATCACATTAGTGATAGTAATAGTAATTAAATGCAAGCTGAAGTTATTCCGACTCATTTTCTCTTATACGAGTTTTTCCATTGTTTGAGCCGTGAAAATATCAGTCTTTTTGTCGAAGAAATTTCACAAATAACTCGTCTGCAGCACTTTGACATGTATACAAATGCATAAAATCATAACCGTCATCGCTAATAGTCATTACTTTTCTTTGTGAACGCTCAAGAAAATGTAATATCGTAGGGTGTTTAGCAAGCTTGGTGTTATAAAATATAGCCGGATGAAAGTAGTGAATAAATTAATTGTAAACCGGCTTGAACTATGGAGAATGTATGATCGCAATTACGATGCATGGAAGTTCATCGGCAATATCAATTAAGGTACAAATTAAATCATAAGTGAAATAACTGGCAAATGAAGCATTCACTTATATAAAAGAAGCCCTTGGCAATAATTAGAGCTGTCTGCAAATATATTTTTCGCATTAAACTCCACAATAAAAATACATTTACAATTTCGTACCATTACTCTACTCCGACAGTGTTTTGAAATTGATTCAAGCGTGAAAAACATTATGTGCGTTATTGCTTCTTTAATCATTTTGAAAATTATCGAAGATCTTATATTACTTCCTCTAGTAATGCTTTTCTCTCCAATGTTAAACATTTTGAAATTACATTACAAAATAAGAGGAATGGGTTTTTACGTCTTATTTAGAATTTATAAACAAATTGACCTTATTGACTGCAAATTTTATTCATTTGTAGAAGAAAACTAGAAAGCAATGCAAGCGCATGCGAATTCGAGATTTTCTTCCCCACAGACCTTTTCCACATTTTAACACTCAGTCTTCGGATTAATAAACGATTCAGAGTTCATCCATGGAATTGAGACCTAGCGAGGTAAATGGTCAATGAAAAATCGAAAAGCATCCCTTCGCATGTAAGATTTCACATTATAGTACATTTTGTTAGAAAGGATGTTAAGGCAAGTAGTACAATGATGATGTATTTTGATGAAGTATTTCTGTGATGGAAATTTTATTTCGGGTAGCTGGGGTATTCTACACCATGCACAATTGGAACGGCTTCACGTCAAAATTGTTGATGTTGGTATATTATATTTCAATATACCCCAATACACACAAGATGTGTACGTACGTGCGGGCGAAGCCCAAGTGAAAAATATACATCAAGTGTGTATTGGAGTATTTTGAAAGATTTTTTTCTGTAATAGTGAGAGTGTGTTGGTGCGCATACCGCGGGAAGCAACTTTTCGTCCCAAGTGATAGGAAAATGTTTTCCGTCACAACCAATGCAGAGTGTATACAGAAAAAAATTTTTCACTGAAGCTTAACTAAGATTTTTTCCATACAACAAAAGTCTTACTTTTCTGCCATTAAGTCGGTTGAAGCCGTTCCCACTGTACATGCTGTAAAATAGTCCATGGAAATGGAATTTTTCTTTTTCATAGCGGTCATTTTTAAAGCAGTAATACAGGTTGAGATATTTAGAGACAATTTTTAATGGAATTATTTTGTCATTGTAATGACGCCCAGATGTAACCTAACTAGAACAGTCGAGTTGAAGAACATATCAGAAGAGCCAACATTTCGGAATATCGTTCCAGTCTTCAGCCAAGTCATCCAACATGATATACTGGGGGTGAAAAACATCGCCTCAACTTCACTCCGATTCTATTTTTACTCGAGGTTTTAGTACTTCACTGACGATATCCTCGGAAACGTTCGATTACCCATTTCTTAACGATACAGTTGCAATCATTTTGTTTTCTACGTTTTTTGACACAACACAAACCTCTTCGTACGGGTCCAAGCAACAATCGTGTTGTAAATTTTATTGGTAGTTAAGTTCTATCGTATTTCTGGTGATATCTTTGGTTCGAAATTTGCATAAATATCGCGATGAATTTATGAATTTACTTAAGTTTATAGGACAAGTTGTATTGGTATAATGATCAGCAATGCTAGAACGATCATTTCAATAATAACATTCAAATAAATTAAATGCGTTCAATTTTATTCTTTAATTTTATTAGTTAGTCGTTTGTTTTATTTACGGTTAGTCCGATAATGAACAGAATTCATCTACATAGAAAATTCTGAATTGAAACCACAGGGTTAAGGAAAAACAATGTTATAACGTTTCCTTCAACGCACCCAAGCATTTCTTTTTATTGTTGTATGCATGTTGTAACACATCTCACCGTATTCAATTCACTTATTCTATTGGGTTACAAATGAAATATCAAATTTGTTATTGTTGTTACGCACAGCGATATCATAATTACATATCATTTTCTGTATTTTTTTTAGCAAGAAATCAATTCTAATCATAACTTTGTCTACGGTCCGATGTTTTTTCACGTTCTCCATGTCAACTATCAGATTACAGTACGCAGCAGCGAATTTATTTAAAATAAAAAAATTAAGGTCTAGACACTACGATGTGGATCAGTTAATGCCACTAAATTAAGAATAAATTTATATATAGTAAGCGCTCCAGTAGCTGACCGTGTGCCTGTAGCTGGCCAGACAAACATTTTGTCAATTTTCAAGAAAATAAAAAGTAAATTTTGATAAAAAAGTAACGATTTCTGTTCAGAATATTATTTCTGTTATTTGAAATCACGTGTTGTTGATGAATCCCCGTTTTATTTGCGGAAAAGACCGACAAATCGTTGGGTCGTCAAAGCCAACCGTGATAGAGGTGTTTTGTTACGTATTCGGTAGCCCTTTTGCCCATTAAAAAACAAAAACCTCATTAATTATCGTGGTCAAAACACTGGGTCACATTTAGAGTCTTGTTCCCATAGCTGACCACGAAAAAATCGCAACAAAACATTTTGTTGAAATTATATTTTATGCGTTATATTTTCTTCTAGCTGAGAAAATGATTGTTTTTTTGAAAGTTTGTGGATTATATTCGGAAGGGAAAACATGAGCAGAAAGATAGAACTTACCGCACGACAGTATCTAGCAGTGACAACATATTGGGCGTTCTGTTAAGTGACATAATCCGAATTTGTAGCGGAGGCACAATGCCCAGTACAGTAGCTCCGATGAACGAACCTATTTACGACGGTGATCGAGAGAAATAATTCGGTTAGCTAATATCTTGTCAACTATTAGTCGGAAAGCCTTGAAGACTTTCGACGAGTTCTGACGTTGAGGGGGAGCATTGACCCTTAAATGCGAGTTGAACCCTACGAGAGGCATCACATATACTTTATTTAATGGTTGAGTTCGTCTGGAGATAAAATTCCTTGCATTTGCAGAAAAAATACAACCTTTTCTCGATCTCTTTGTCACTTCCACTATATGGAGAGCCCACAAGAGTTTAAATGACATTTCCTTAAAAAAGTCAAGAAAATGTAGAACGATTTCATAAAATCTTGCATAATATACATACATTATGGGAAGGTCAACTACTGGAACACAAGTGGTCAGACATGGGTACACTCATTTTTTGCTGGTCAGCTACTGGGTCAGTGCTTTTGTAAATCACATTTTTAATAAAAATTATGTAATTAACAATATTTCTGATGTTCTACTCAATTAAAACAGATCAAATTAAAATATAAAGGAATTAAAACCTATATTGTCATTAATATAATCTAAATATCGATGATCAAAATCAAAAAATTCCTTAAAAGGAGCACTTACGTTATGCAAGGCTATGATTGAGAGAGACATCTATCAGGTGCTTTTCGTATGACTACTCATTTTTTACGTACTGACGTAACTTCTAAGGAAATACAACTCTAGAACACGGGGAGGTCACTTATTCATCCCTAGAAACAGTTTACAATATTCGGTGGTTCTCTAGCAAAGATGATGAAGATTAAGATATTAGTTTGAGACTTTCATTCACACATATTAACTCTTTATGACTTTAGGTCAACCTTTACGTTTACATAAGTCACGATAACCACACTAACGAAACAAATCTATTAGCAACTTTTGATTGGAACGAAATGAGTTTCAACGACCGAAAAAAAAACTGACTTTCAATATAAACAAATATGACCAATTTGTTGATGTTGACGAACAAAATGATAAAATTTGATGTTTAAAGATAGATGATGCATGCATTGGATTCATGACATTATTAATTAAAAATACGAAAGTCACCTTCATAATGCCCGTGTCGTTCAAAGTTAAGTCAATGGAAATATGAATTTTGAGTGTTTATTGTTTACTTTTGTATCGTAAAGAAATATCAACTAATTAACCGTGTATGGTGTGTTCTGCAAAGCGTTTATTTTTAGGAAACTTGTTATTTTATTCATTCACCGTTCTCGATTTTAAGCTGTTAGCATGTAGACGGGGTCTGTACACATAACGTAGGGATATAATATTTTCATCGACGAGCTTCTATATTTCATTTCCATTAATTCTGTTTAGGGCTCATTCAATAAATTATATGTCACGCAAGAACGTGAAACAAAAGGTATAGCGCTTTCGATATGTTGCTTCGCATCTCATTGCAGGACACACATTATATTATACTGAAAAGTGAAATTGGACTTGAATTTTATATGTCGGTCACGTTACAACAATTAATGATGAAAAATGCAATCGTATTTGAATACTACTCGTTCGAAGACAAGTTGATAACTTGAAAATGCAAAAGATGTTGGTTTTTGTAGAAGGTTTACATAGAACGTCGTCTTTTTCTCCATACTTCTCCATACTTCTCTATATTCTTGTTAATACATTAGGATTTTTCTTGCATATGTTTACATTAATTAAGCAAATTAGAAATGTTTCAGTTGCCGATTCGAAATTTTATTTCCCAAATGTTGCATTTTTTTCTCGATTTTCTTTGGATTTCACTGCTATTCATCAAAGCATAATTACTTATATTTTTGTTTGAAATTTCAACATCACAAAAATAAAAATAATTTTATCAAATTGAGCTTTCAAACAACCCTTACGCGAGCGATTTTTATCGCGTCCATTAAAGTTTTGGAATATTGAAAACAATAGACCCTTTTAGTCTGCTTCAAAAATTTTGTGACACAAGATTGGGATGGTTTTCTTGGGTAATGCGGCATTAACAGATGAAACCTAATGTTACCTAATTTTGCCTATATTTCGATTCCTTTGTTTTGGATCTTCATAGATAGGCAAAATTAAATAACAAATTTCATATTTTAATGCCGCCTTACCCAAGAAAACCATCCCAATATTGTTGAACCGGCAAAGAAACAAAAACAAGTTATTTAGTCTGACACAAGATGGCGCCACAAAATTCTACTGCTTGCTTGCATATTTCACGGACTGATCGTATCGAAACGTAAATAGAAGTGACTTGAGTGTCTACTTCAATTTTGTCTCTTATCTTGGGTTGTCTGACTGGTAAAATTGGAAAAGTGTTATTAAGGAAGAACATTTTTAATCAGTTAATTCCAAGAGAAATCGCATACAAGTTTAAACTGAACCTTACTCTCAATTCTCCTTTGCATTTATAATTTTTGACAGCTGATCCGGAGATAAGTTAAACACAACTCTATAGAGCGTTATAAGAGAGAATTTTAGCTCAGTTATTGAAACTTATCTTGAGGAAATCTTTTGTGTTTGATTCAAAATTCAGTTCGCGACATAATTGTGTATGAAAATGTAATTGAACTTTCTGCAAGACAAGAAAGTTCTCTCATCATAACACTCTATAGAAGTAGTCGCCAAAAGTTTCTGCAAAAAAAACAATCTATTGTGAATTATTCATATCGCTTTTATCGTCAAATAGAAACCTTCTAATTGGTTTATGCCTTGGCCTAGCACCCTAAATACAAAAAACGACAAAATTAAACAAAAGATTCTCGGCAATTTTTTGTTTAATTTAGTCGCTAATTTTAGTTTTTCCAACGAATTTGGTTGATATTCTTCGCTGATTTTCTTTAAGCTTTTTTATAGCTATGACGCGTCATGACGGCAGTAATACTGAAACAAACAAATTCACAATAGAAAGTTTTTTTGGCGACTACTTCAGTGCAATGTGTTGATGATTTCAATGAAAGGGTTCATTAATTGAATATTGAAAGAGATCAAAGGCTAGAACACTATTCGATCCATCTCAAGTAAATGACAAAAAATCTTGAATAGGTTCTGAACACAAATTTGGCAAATGAGAGAGATAAAGCAAATTTGAACGACTAGATTTGCAATTTTTTTAAGACAACGAGGCTGGTGACCTTAATTCAATTTGTTTTTTATTATTGGCGATCGCATCTTAATTTAATGCTTCCACAACTGAAAATTAAAACCATAAGAAAAATTTGCAATTCAAAACAATTCAATCGCCCTGGACTACGTATATGGATGTTGGAACCTTATTATTTGAATGAATTTTTTTACATCCAATTTTAACAATCTAAACTTGAATAAATTTCTTTATTGATCGCATAAGACACTTATAATTTTAAACGAAGATGGTAGATATGCCGTCATCTGAGTTAGTCATTGTTGACATATATTTCAGCGCATTAACACGAGCAATATAAAAATGTAAAAAAAGCTAACATTATTTTGGTTGTTATTAATGAATAATTTATTACATTTTTATTTCAAGGTGAACTATGGAAATTGCTTATATGCCAAAAAATTGTATAATTTATACAATAAGGTCGAATGTTTTTTACTCCCTGTGACAAAGAAAAAACTGTGAAAATTGCGGTAATAGCAAAATGAGAATTGCAGATAAAAATAATAACTAGATATCGTTGTGTGCCACGCGAAGCCATCTAGATATATTTTCTCCGAAGGATCGACTTTCATATATAGTACCTCTTCGGGCATTTGCAAGAAGTGAAGATCTCACGGCTGTGCATAGAATCTTGTTCTTAACTTGTACCTTAATGGAATTTTGCGCATAAGATGTGTGTCTTTTTCTCTGTCCTTAAAGTAGATATTTACTACAGGAGCGGAAAAGTGAAACCGACAAGCTTCTGGTTTACCATACAAATCAGAAACTTGTTGGTTTCACTTTTCCGTACCTGTAAATGTAAGATGATTACGAATTTCAAATGCTAGTAAGAAAAGATAATGTTGCTAACTTATACGGAAACAAATTGCTAGCTCAGGGTGTCAAGATTCACCTCTGCTCGTTCTAGCAATATCACACTTGTCGAGAACGTATTTCTCATGCAACCGGAGGGAGTGATAGTTTTTGGAGGGTTGATTTCAACCGTCGAAACAAGTTGCGAATACAACTTTTCACGCTTACTTAACCGGCACTACAACCCATTAAGGTTCTTGGCAAATCGTTGTCCTTTTTCCGTTGCTTGAGTCGTTGCCGTTTATCCTGTCCGATCCGAGGCTGTGTTGTTGAATTCATAACCAGTATCTACTTTTTCCGGTGTTTGGAGGTTACCCAAACGCCCAACCTACTTCCGTTTCCCCGATGACCCGTAGGATAGTCATCAGGTAGCACTCTTAAGTTTGGCGCAACACTCCGAAGAGAATTGAGGTCCCGGGGACTACGACTTGGATGTAAAAAGAGCACTTGATAGTTAGATAGTTGCAAGCCTGGCACATGACACGGACTACCACACTCCGCTCATATGCAATCAGGCGCTACCCTATCTAATTACCCAATCCCCCAATCCCAACTTTTCACGCAGAGGGACGACAATCCGAGAAAGATTCTGTAATTCCTCTCATTTTCGCACTCTCAAAGCTGCACCAAGAACATTGTTTTACTCTCTGCACCCCTCGGAGACAACTATTAAAACTCGTTTTACGGGGGATTTCCGAGTAAAGTAAGGTGTTTACTGGCATGGAGATTGTCAGCTCGTGTGGATACGTCCCCTACCTTCGGCTCGAGCTGCAAGCCCCACAAAGTCTCCACTCCAGGCTAGTAAGTGTACAATACTATTGTTGATTTCCTTCTACTTTTACGAAATAATAATTTTGATCTTCTCCTTACCAAATAGCTAAAAAAACCTATCTCCATGTATCTATAGAACATTTCTCCAACAATTTCGTTACAAGACAACAAAATGTATTATTTATAATTGAGAGAACACCCACTGAAAGTTCGTTCATTCAAATACAATTCCATTTAACATTTATACTTTATGCTACGCCGTCGGTGATCAATTAAGAAATCTCGCTTGTGTATTTATACAGGTGAATATTTGTGTTGTTCATTTTATGTCTGCATCTCAGTCATTCTTCCTCAATTATAATTTTTCTGTCTGAAGAGAAATGCGGGAGAATTCTTTCAGCATGTAAAGATCAAAGATAGATGTGGTATACAAATTCGCATAAGAAATTTTTACTTATATTCAAACAAGTTATTTTGCGAAAGTAAATGAAAATTGTAAATTGTAAATTCGTTTTTTCCAATAACTGGTTTCAATAACGTTAAGATCATATGAGAACATATTGCAAAAAAACTAAGCGATTGTCGATTTAATGAAGTATACAGAAAAGATATAAAAACTATGTAATAAAAAGAAGAAAATTGACGATGATGTGAAAGGGAAATTCAAATTTTATTATGTTGTATGTGCATGTGTTGGCTTAGAACTTATGAATTTCAATGAAACTCTGTTCAACCATTTCGCTATGTCTTTTAAAGTAAATATTACAGTTTCAAATTTTGAGATGAAGTCGATTTTTTATTTTAGTCATTATGTTCAAGGTGCAATCGGCGAATTTTGATTGATTTGAGAAATAGACACAAAGTCTCAACATTTTTTTTGCAATTTATTGTTTAAAAAATCTAATAAAAAAAAAGTTTAGTAAAACTGAATCACCTAACTTATGCAAATGCGTGAAGACTCAACAACCTTCTACAAACGAAATTCAAAATATGAAATTATAGAAAAACGAAACTTGTTCCGATTTAACTCAGGGAAATATTTTCAACCGAATGAGGAAGGATAGTTGTTTTGCATTTAAATATCCATCCTTCTGAAGGAAGTCGTCAGAGGTCAATATGTGGACAAAGTAATGACAATGGCATGTTTTATAGCTTCTCGTTTATGATAAACTTTTATGCAAATAATATTGAGGGGTTGTTCAAAAGATGCAAATTTTATAGATTGAGTTTGTATGTAGATAGCACCGAATGTTTTGACGGTTAAGGTAGCACAAGATTTTTTCACAAAATTTGTCCTTCCCACTAACTTTCGCTCTTTCCGCTAATGACTTAAAATGAGCCTAACACCATACGCTAAAATCTTGTGAAGTGTATCAAATTTTCTGTGGCACCCATAATCTTGTGAAAAGTCAAATCTTGTGAAACCTCCAGTCGAACGATTTTTGGTCACAGGTCACACCATGTTCTTGTAGAAAAATGCGAAAACTTGTGAATTGTAAGTGTACACTTTATCTTGTGATAACGGGTAGACATAGAACTCCGCATTTTTGACAAGATAACGGGTAGATAGCGGGTAGTACAATTCGCAAGTTTCCTCATTTTTTACAAGAACACGTTGTGACTAGAAATCGCTCGACAGGAGATTTCACAAGATTTGAATTTTCACAAGATTACGCAAGCCATTGATTTCCCAAGCTTGTGTATTTTTCGCAATACTAACGGGGCCATTGATTTCACAAAATTTTGTATATTTCACAAGATTTTGGCATATGGCATAGCGGCAAAAGTTAGCGGGAAGACACATTTTTTGAAAAAATCTTGGGCTACCTCAACCCGTCATTTTAGAACTAAATATCATTGTAATTTTTGAGTGCTAAGAGCACTTTGTCGTCATTCCTCAAGTCTACTTACGTGGACGGAAGTTCGAAAACCGAGAAATATTTTCTTTTATTATTGTGTTTTATTTGAGTTTGTGAGTTATACATACGAAAATACATGTAGGAACCTCATGTTTGATTCAAAACGGAAAGTGTGTCGCGTGTGTCGGTTTTAAGACTCTCGTCCTTCTGAAACTATTTAATCGATCCATTGAATTATATTTAGACTCCCATCAAAATTGCAATTACACAAAAACACACATTTGACGTGTTGTATAGGGAATCTGTTTATTGGGCTCGGCCTGTGGCAGGAAACAAGGGATCGCAGGTGATTTGTGCCGATATAAGTTTGGTGTCTTCATTAGTAGAATTGATTTTCAACATTCAAAGAAACTTGGAAATTGTTTCTCCCCTACAAATGGGAAATATTATGGTGAATCTCTGGCATTAAACATTTATGAATAAATTTCACAAAAACTCTCAACTCATAAATTCAAAACTTGAAAGTTGAGTTGAAAACTTTTAATATCTCGAGAAATTGGAAATAGAGCCTTCGGAACTGTGCACAACGAAAAATCGAACTGCAGTCTGTCGTAGTATGTGAATATATATGTAATCCTCGAGATGCGGAATTTTGTGCGAAATGGAATTGAATTGCTCTATTCGAATTGATGGTTGATTGAAAATGAGAAAAATATTGCCAGCTGTGACACACCGAGGGTTCATGAAAAGCAATTCCAATGAACTCAATTTCTTCGGTGCACATGACATTTTTGAACCAGACATTTGAGTTGCATATGGCAGACTTTTTGCAACAAATTATGTGTTTGTTAACATATGTAAATCATTCATTAACGCGCGAAAGTAATTAATCAAAAGTTTCAACCGATTTTTTTCCATAGCCAAGTGCAAAATTAATTAAATTTTAATTAGAGCTTTTCAAAAGTGAAATATGCGGCTTATAATCACTCAAAAGCCATACAATTTTCATACATACGAATTTCGAACAATGATACCATTGTCTATAAAGAAGAGAGAATGCACATTTCGAATATTTTTGTAGCGTCGTATAATGCTAATAATTCATTATAAAATACAGAAAAAAGTATCTGGGAAAGGTAAACAAGGAATGAAAATCAGTTGAAAGACATAATTGTGAAGAAGTATCATTGTAATTGTTGTTTTGTAGCTAATGTTGTGATTCATATCACAAAACTTACTGGCAGATTTTAATTTATCAAAAATGAATTAAAAAGTAATGCTTTCAGTTTTTTTTTCGCATTATGAAAATAAATTTAAAATATAATAATAAGTTATACGCTCTTCTTTAGGCGTGAAACTCTATTGACTTTTATGCCGTTCCGTCCATGGATACCATCACCATTCCGTTCAATATAAAAAGTACACTTCCAAACAATGCAAACCTCTAGCAATTTTCTTCTCACTGAAATCACGTTAATATTTACTTCGATTTTATTGAATTTTAATTACGAGGTTGCATTTTTTGACTGTTGAAACAACAAAACGAAGATTGATATCCTTGAGATGGTTCTCAAGTAAACAATAAGATATTGACTTCGGTTGAGTGAATTCGTGTTCGAATGCTTTAAATTACCATAACACTTTGATAACGAATTATTTTTATTTTTAATTTTTATTACAATCAACACTTTTTTGTCTGCATTGAAAAACCCGTCGGAAATCTTTCAAATATTTTTTTTGTTAATAAATCAATAAAAACAATTTGCTCTTTAGTCAGTATTTATTAGGTCGGTCACTTAGTATCTTTGAGGGTATTATTCAATTAAATTTAGCAGATTAGCGCAAGGTTGCGTTACCAGGTTACGTAGACCTTCATCGCATCAGGTGGGCAGACGTGCGAAATACTTTGTGTTTTGTTGCTCGAACGATGATAGTCATGTTTTCGAGTTATATTTAAATTATAGAGCAACTTTATGAATATGAAACATTTATGCATAACCTGCTTCTAGAGAAGGGAAAATAGTTATATTCGTTGGAAATTGCTTTTATTTAAGGGGCCGTTCATTAATGACTTCCTTCGACATTCGGTCGAAAGGCGGTGGATGCGCTTGCGGTCCAAATCTAAATCACTATGAGTTACGATGCGAAGTATTTCTTATATCTTTATTTACTCCACTTCCACTAATTAGTTACATGCAATAACTTTTACGCACATGTTTTAAACTGTCAATTTTAGGCAATTTCGCTTATTACCCTCACTCTGTTGACGGATGACGGATGTAATAGTTATTATAGAGGTGAGGCGGTCGACGTTTTTTTTTCAAATGGTACCTGAACCAAAACAAAAATTCAAAACCGACTCGAACCCGAAACCTTGACCCGAATCCGAAACCCTGACCCCGAGCCAAACTTTTTTTAAAAAGATTTCATTTCAAGTGTTTTTTAAACTCAATTTTGACGTAATAATTGTTTGAGTTTATTTTTTCGGGTCGGGTCGAGTTTTATTAGTTGAAGTCTTCAAAGCCGACCCGACCAGAAAAAAAAATAAATTAAAAAGCCCGACCCGACTCGACAAATTCATTCTTTTGTTTTTATTCGAAATAGGTGCTCATATCAACCGGGCAAGCACGGAGCCCACTGTGCTTATTATTATTTAAATTTTAGGGTTGTTTGCTTACTTATCAGCTAAACTTTTCCGTAGTGTAGGATCTCCTGCAGCATATTCTTAATCATTATTATGGGACGGACGGCGTAGTATTGAACGTGCTTGCCTTCCACACAGAAAACCCTGGTTTTATACCCGGGACGTTTAGGATTTTTCTGCGATAATCAGCTATAAAAGTAGTCCCTAAGTTCACCCAAGCTTCATAAATTGAGTAGTTTCGTGGTTCGTCTTCCGAAACGCACAATAAAGAAACACGAAAAAATTTGTGACGTCACTCACTCATATGAAAGGAGGTGCATTTCGTGTTCTTTGATCAGAAGAAGGGCGCCTTACTTACTTACTTACCCGGCCCTACAACCCATTAAGGGTCTTGGCCTTCTCCAACATGCTTCTCCAACCGGACCTATCCTTAGCTAACGTCTTCCAGCTGGTTACTCCCGCAGTTCTCAGGTTGGCAAAAGCTGCATCGCACCATCTGGATTTTGGTCTGCCTGCACTTCTTTTGCCTTCCGGTTTGGTGATAAAAAGTTTCTTCGGGATACGATTGTCGTCCATACGCTGCACATGACCAAGCCATCGTAGTCTGTTAATTTTTGTTGTTCTAACTATGTCCGGCTCTCCATAAAGCTGCATAAGCTCATGATTAAATCGTCTGCGCCATCTGTTCATATTTTCGTCATATACTGGTCCGAAAATTGTCCGCAGTACCTTTCTTTCGAACGTGAGCAGCGATTGTTCGTCTTTCTGAGTCATGCACCACGACTCCGACCCATACGTAACTATTGGTCTTATCACAGATTTGCACAGTGCGCATTTAGAGTTTCTGCTTATTGATTTGGACTTTAAAATTGTTATCAGGCTGTAATAACTCCGGTTCTTCTTCTTCTTCTTCCTCAGCCTTTTATATCCACTGCTGGATGTAGGCCTCCCCCATAGATCGCCACTTTTTCCGGTCCATTGCCACTTGCTGCCACGTCGTGCCTGCCGTTCTTTTGATATCGTTGGTCCATCTTTCCGGTGGACGTCCCATCGGTCGTTTCGTTGGTGGCCGCCATTGCATTATAGTTTTCGTCCATCGATCGTCGGTCATTCTGGCAATATGACCAGCCCAATTCCACTTGAGCGACGCTATTCGTGTCATGACATCGATGACTCTTGTTTGTCGCCGGATCCACTCATTTGTCATTTTGTCCCTGAGTGTGATTCCTAGCATTGCCCTTTCCATTGCCCTCTGTGCAACTCTCAATTTGTTCGCTGATGCTTTGGTGATCGTGAGAGTCTCGGCTCCGTATGTCAGGACCGGCAGCACACACATATCGAACACTTTCCTCTTCAGACTGTTGCTCATGTTGCTCTTGAAGATGTACCGTAACTTGCCGAACGCCGCCCAACCGAGACCGATCCTTCTCTTTATTTCAGCCGTTTGGTTGTCGAGACCGAGCTTCATGACGTGGCCGAGATACTTGTACGAATTCACGATTTCAATTTCCTCGTCTCCGATCTTGATTGGTGTAGCACCATCGATGTTTGTCATCACTTTCGTTTTCGACATGTTCATCTTCAAACCGATTTTTTGGGCTTCCTCGTTGAGCTGCAACAGCATCGCGTCAATCTGTTCCAGAGTCGTTGATGTCAGGGCAATGTCGTCGGCGAATCGAAGGTTGTTCAGAAACTTCCCATTTATGTTGATTCCCAGTTCACTCCAATCAAGCTTTTTAAAAACCGTTTCCAGAGCTGACGTGAACAATTTCGGTGAAATGGTATCTCCTTGACGGACTCCTCTTCCAATTCGAAATTTATCGGTGGTTTTATGCAGTTTGACGCACGACGTTGCGTGCTCGTAGATATGTTTTATCATCCGGGTATATCTCGAGTCAATCCGACAATCGTCCAAGGAGTCTAAAATCGACCATAATTCGACCGAATCGAACGCTTTTTCGAAGTCTATGAAGCATATCGCGATGATGATTTTGTATTCGTTGCATTTTTCTATTAGACTTCTCATCACTTGCAAGTGGTCATTTGTGCTGAATCCGGAACGAAACCCTGCTTGTTCGATCGGCTGGTAGAAGTCTAGCTTCTTTGTGATCCGTTTCGTTATCACCTTCATAAACAGTTTGTAGAGGTGCGAGATCAAACTGATGGGCCTGTAGTTTTCCAGTTTCGTGATGTCTCCTTTCTTGTGCAGCAAAGTGATGACTGCGTTTTCCCATGATTCTGGTATTTTCTCTTGTTCGAGACACTTGTTGAACAGATCCGTTGTCATTTTGAGCAGTGTGGGTCCGCCTTCTTTGATTGCTTCGATCGGAATGTCGTCGTCACCTGGAGCTTTTCTGTTCTTCATTTCGTCTAACGAAGCCTGTACTTCGTTAATCGTTATGTCCGGCAAATCTTCGGAACCAACGTTCATTATCACCGGTCTCGCTTTTGCTCTTTCTGCCGGTAGTTTGGCTCGAACCGACGTAAAAAGGTCCTCATAGAACTCTCGCGCGATGTCCAATACCTTGTCCTGATCTGTTTGTATGACGCCCGCCTTATCGCGCAATTTAAAAATTTGTCTGTACCCGTTCGCCCGTTTCGCTCGTAATACTTTCATATTCCCATTTGCTTCGATAGCGTTCATGGCCAGTTTCACGTTGTATTGTCGCAGATCGGTTTTCATTTTCTTGTTGATGGCTTTCGTTTTGTCTCTGTATTCAACAGTGTCTCGCTTTCCACCTTTCACCAAATCCAGTCTTTCTGCTATTAGGTCTAGCGTTTCCTTGCTGAGCTTCGACTCTTTAGTGCATGTAGATCGGCATCTGGTTTCCAGGAAGCTTCTCACTGAGGTCACTATTCTTTCTGTCAGCTCATCAATCGTTGCAGTTTGTGAATTCGTTCCGTTCAGTTCGTTGTCCATAGCTTCCTTAAATGCGTCGCTTTGTTCTTTCAGGCGTTCCATGTCTAAAACGACTTTTTTCTTGACCAACTTTTCTCTCTCTGTCCGTGTGTTCAAGACGACTTTGGCTCGCACCATTCGATGATCGCTGCCTGTTGTGAAACGGTTAAGCACAGTAACATCCTTGACAATCGATTGCGGTTCGATATGATGTAATCGATCTCGTTCTTTGTTCTGCCGTCTGCACTGGCCCAAGTCCACTTCCTCTGAACCTTACCGGAGAAAAATGAGTTCATTGCGAAAATTCCTTGTTGTTGGAGAAAATTCAGCAAAGTATCTCCTCGTTCGTTCCTCTGATCATAACCAAACGTTCCAATCGAAGTTTCTGCAACGTCTTCTCTTTTTCCCAATTTGGCATTGAAATCGCCGACTAGCAACTGATATTGAGCTCTGTTTTCTTCAATCGCTTTGGAGACATCTTCATAGAAACTTTCAATTTCTTCGTCGTCGTGATCCGTCGTCGGTGCGTACGCTTGGATGACTTTCAAACTGTACATCGCATTTATCTTCAGCCGCACATAAATGACTCTGTCGGAGATGCTGTTGATTTGGATTATACGGTTCGACCAGCGTTTGCTGATGAGCAGTCCTACACCATGCATCGCTGTTTGGCTATCGCTTCCACGGTAGTACAAAGTGCTTCCTGATTTCAACTTCAAGCATTCTTCACCACGTCGCCTGACTTCGCTCAATCCGACAATGTCCCATTTGATCTTGTCCAGTGCCGACTCCAATTCGAGAAGTTTTTCGTTCGATGATAGCGTTCGAGTGTTATACGTGGCAATGTATAGTCCGGTGTGACAACCTATTGTAACCCAGGGATTCTTAGCACCCTCTGCTCGTCGTCTGGTCTGACCGTTGTCGGAGTCAGGGATCAACGAGCGGCTGGGAACTGAGGGCCGATTTTTCCTGGTTGTGCTCTTCATCTTCGGGGGGGGTTTTAGCCGTTAAAACACCACGCTGGCCGGTGCGGGTTGGTGAGTGATGGTAGTCCTGCTGACTCGGACTTTGCATGCTGCCGTTGTCCCTTGCTGTTGAGATCATCCGCCACCATGCTGAGGTACTATCCCATCTTGATAGCGCCTAACTGCCTTCGGCCCTCGCTCTACGTGACGTTGAGGTACTACCCGAAGACAGCCCCCCTCATCCTTCTGCTAAGTGACCCACACTAATACACCAGGGTTGGTTACCTGATCGTTCATGTGGGTTGCTCACTATGACAGGTGTCACCACGGGTAGGATAGGATGTAGGAGTAGGTGGATAGAGGCTAAGGTACATAAGGAGTACTATATTACGCATACCACACCATTTGACACCCGGTTGGCAAGAGTTATCCGTCTTTTGATTTCGTCCATGATTACGTTGTCAGAATTAAGCAGAGATCCAAGATATACGAACTTGTCTACCACCTTAAATGTGTGTGTGTCAATTGTTACGCTTTGGTAGTGTTGTCGATTCGATGGGGAGACAATCATGTATTCGGTCTTTGTGTCATTAACCTTCAACCCGAGGTCGGTACCTTTTCTGTCCAAAGCCGTGAATTTTTCCTTAACTTCCTTTCCTTAAAAATTTTTTTCGTAGACTTCGGAACCATATATACAGCTAGATTTTGACTTTTTTGCCTTGCGTCGTATCTTTCTGAGCCCTAGTTTTTCGGATTCTACGTAAAATTCTGATTAAAATCGACTTTTTACTCAAAAAAATCGGTCCAGTGGATCCGGAGATATGACCTTTAGAAAATCGTCATTTTCCATACAAAATGTGCACTTTCATAGAAACCAAAGTTAATGCAAACATCCTACGTTAGTTAGTTAGTTAGTTAGTTAGTTACTTTCCAGAGCCATTTGTATGAAAACCCACTTTTTTGGAGTTTTCTCGAAAACGGCTCG
>CM055405.1:7206609-7216919 GCA_029228625.1 Pseudolycoriella hygida | reverse complement strand
TAACTTTGGCTTCTATGAAACAGCAGTTTTTGTATAGGAAATGATCATTTTCTAAAGGTCGTATCTTCGGATCCACCGAACCGATTTTAATGAGTGAAAAGACATTTCGCCTTAGAATTTTCCGTAGAATCCAGGAAAAATATTTTCCGGGGGTACGTCGCAAGAGGGGGAAGTCAAAACTTAGCTGTATATATAGTTCCGAAGTCTACGAAAAAAAATTTTCCGAATTTTTTTTTCGTATGGGGACTTGCGTCACGGGCGCATCGCTACCGCGCGCCCATGATTTTATTGAAATTTTGGAACTTATGTCAAAAATGGTTCATACACAAAGATAGCAGTTTCTCCCTCTGATGTGGACCTTAGAAATGGGCATTTGACATTTGGCTCTTTTACATTTGATTATCACTCAAAAAACACGTAGGGCCCTAGACCACAAGCTAATTTTTGGTGACTTAACTAAGTCCAATGGCCCAAAAATAGCCATCTTCGAACTCAATTTCACTTTTCCAATTATCTTTCTTGATTTACTACTTAAGTTTCCGTGTTCACTGTTCGCAGACAGACGGACTAAGTTTTTTTTTTTGCAAACGCATAAGCTCCGTATGCTTCACACGGGTGTAAACATTGAATAAAAGAAATTTCTGAAGTATTATATTGAACTAGGCAGAAAGTACCTAAATAACTAACAATGCATTACGTTCGCATCAACATTACAGTTGCACTGTTACACAAAGCATTGAATACTTTCGTACAAATTCATTGGGGGTTGCGTAATAGATAGACCTATAGAATTAGTGTAGCACGTTTACTCGTACGACAACCTTTAATAAAGATGAAGTAATATCGAATTCTATCAATTAAATTCAATTATGCAGGCAAATAAATTAGTCGAAATCCTATTTGACACTGACACCTAGTGTTAAAGCTAGTTTATTCTAAAATTTGGATGAACGGTAAGCCCTATGAACTCTTTATGTGTGCTATTTCGTTTGTCAATGTAATTAAGTTCAAAGTGGATTATGTGCGCCGAATGTTAATTAACTGTCATGAATTTATTATCGCAAATATCTTCCGCATTCGACAAATAAATGTGTTAATTTAAATAAAAAATGCTTCGGTAGTTCAATGAATTCATTATCCTTTCGACTTGCTGAATCGCTTTGTCGAGTGAAATTTCACCCATTGTGACAGATAGTCTATACAGTGGCGGAAATTTCGCAATCATTGCGTTTCAGTACAATTTATCACACAACCTTTACAGCATAAATGCCAACATGAACCTAACGTGAGAAAAATTTTGTATAAATCGTTCACGTCTTTGATTCTGTTCACCAATGACGTCACGCTATTTTTCAGATTTCTTGAACCCCCGTGTCACGCTACACCAATTATATATTTATATTTATGTATCTTTCGCCCAAAATGTGCCATTTTTCGCACTGAAAACTAGACTTAATTTAACGTTTTTTGGCCAAAATTCGAAGTCGACTAATAAAACCGTATTAGTCCAGTTCGAAACGTTCAAACTGGACTAATATGATTTTATTAAGCGAGTTTCATTCATAAGTTGACGTTTTTCAATGGTTGCTTCATGAAATGTTCAAGCTCATTTCGAAAAAATTGAAGAGTATAATTTTCGTGTTTTATGGTCAAAACGGCTTTTTGAGCGAAAGATACATAAAATTATATATCCAACATGTACTACATGTCGTTCATATGTGCACCAATCTCGCACAATATAACCGACATGTAGTACGTGGTGCATAAATAACTATTATATGTACTTTCATGTTTTGCTAGACCCCTCCCCCCTGGAGCGTGATGTCATTTTTGAACTACATGTGAAGGTTGTAGGATAAGTTGGATTGTCATCGTATGCTGTTTTTGGAATTTCTCGAACTGTATAATCCCTACATGAAAGTAGTAGTAACAATAGTTGTAGAGTGTAGCCCTAACAGTAAGGTAACGTCTAATGGGTCAAAAAATCATTTCGTGGTACTAGCAACTAGAAACAAATTGTAATACTATACCTTCAGCGCTATAATTGGCACATTATAGGCCACGATGTGATAAAATTGATTTTCATTTTACGCTTCACAACAATTTCAGATTGCTGCGATGCATCGCAGCTTGCCCTCATGATGAAATGAAAAACTTTTCAATTAAATAGCTTATAACAAGACCTCCATGTTTCCATTAAAAACTAATATTTAAAACAAAGGACTGGTAAAAAGCTTATAATAGGAAAGCAAACAAGTTATTTTGTAATGGGAAAATATACTACTAAAAAAATGGGATATTGGAGCTACGCAGTAGTAATTTGTTTTGGAAATAAATGAAAAATTTAAATTAAAAATAAGTTTAGCTAATTTTAATTAACAATCAAATCTGTTTCTGATCTGATGATCTGATGATGATGGGTTTCTAGCTGGATTGAAAGTAAATTTGATGTTGGGAACAAAATTTAGACATTTTTAACAACGTTGAGTTTACCAAATTTTAACACGGCTTCTAACACAGCTGTTGGATGTTGTAATAAATCGCACGGGTACGCTAAGTGTCTGGTTAGCTTTGTGTTTGTTATTAAAAGCAATAAGAATATACACACTACGATTATTTTCCAATACTAACATCAAACCCTTTCGAAAATAAAATCCTAAGTAAACAATTTTAAAATTTCATTTTCTTTTAGGTTTTCACTAAGATTTCTCATCGCATAGATAAAACACATATCTTTCTATGAATTTTGTTTGTTAGATTAAAAAGGAGAAATAAAATGAGAATATTTCTCTCGGTCGGAACTTAAAATGCAATGAAATGGTTTGCTGCCCACACGAACTATACCTTCGACGACCTATTACGTTTTTGTAAAACGAATTTGAAATCATGGGCGAAAAGGATTTAAAATTTGCATATTTTGTGCAATTTGTGATTCTTTTTTATAAACGTTCATTGTAATGCCTCAAATGAGTCCATTTACGCCATTAGTTCGAAAATAATTTAATAAATCTCTTCGATGTCCGCATTACAATGCACTTGTGAATGGTTTGTCTGCATATTGGATTGCATTCTATTTCGAAATGCAATTTATAATTTTATTGTGTTTTACGCTTCAGAAACAACATGTGCGTCTTGTGTGAACCTGTGATCACAATATAATATAACTTTTTCATTAATTTACCAACTACGAAAAATGCAATTTTCGCTTACCGAAAATTAAACAACCTAATAAGAAATTATTTTTCACTTTTGACAGTTCTTTCATAAAAAGTGTTAGTTTTTCTCACATAAAAGTTAAGAGCAGTAGCTTTTGTGATGATAAATTATGTGAATCACACGGGATGAAGGTGAGCAAATATAATTTCTGTGATTACTTGCAGTACTCCATTCGTTGATGGCCCCTCAAAATGGCATCAACAAATGATTCACACTATCGAGGTCCACTTTGTATGTGAATCAGGGCCTATTATTAGTGAAACTTGGTGAAACTTCGGGAAACCGTGTTTCATGAGTTTCACTAATAATAGGCCCTGATGTGAATCCATCACTTTTTTGCCGAGATTATACAAGGAAAATGCTCTTTTTACAAACTTCTGTCATAAAAGTCCAACAAAGCAAGGAAGTTTTTTTTTTATTATGATTTATTATTTGGCTCCGTTGGAATCTAAAGTCAGTCTATTCCAACTGTCAAAATGACATTTTGAACGTCAAATATCTAGAGATATCAATAGATAATAGCAATGGGCTGCGCATCACACCGCGAAATGGAAAAATTTAGCAAAATACATAGCTTTTACATAATAGAGTCCTCGCTGAACCCGTTAAACTTTATGCGTGAGCAACAAGTTTTTTTTTGGAAAATTTACTTTTTTTATGGTGTCGCAACTTGCATCACTGTCATTCACACCTTTTTGAATCAATAAATTTAAGTAGTGTCCCGCTCAGCTACATAACTCGAGAACAAAATGATTAAGTTTAAAATAAATTATTTTCTAATTAAAAATTGATTTTTCCTTTCAGATTTGACTTCACAATTATTCCTTTCGTAATTTCAACTCAATATTAAAAATTAATTTATTGAATATTGATGTCAATCTATGCTAAGCTACAAAGATAAACTGTTATATGGAAATAATCGTGTAATTGAAGCTTAATTAAATCTAAATTAAAGCAACGTAAAATGTTATTTCCAGATAATGTCGCGAACATGCCTTTAATCAATTTTCGTTAATATTGTTTCACCTACAAGCAATGGTGTCGTTGAAACTCGGATATCTACACAGATTCGTCAAAGAAATCTGCGTTGAAAAGCTGTTTTTCTTTTAACTTGTATAAAGGTTGTGTGCTTACATGTAAATGATGTAAACAGAATCTTATTGAGACAAATCTCGAAGCGGCGTGCATTATATTCACACGACAGTTTTCAGAATAAAGCTTCGAGCGGACAACATCATTTATATTTATTTATTGCTTCCAAATAAATGAATGTTTTTCGTGAATTCAATATGGACAACAATTTATAAAACAGAAACAAATGAAAATTTATTGAAAATATTTACTGACTTCTTGAATCGTATTTTTAGAAATTTTTCGTCAAAGATTAATTTATTGTCAAAGGAAAAATTAATAGAAAAACGTATGCTATGCGGACCCGTACGATTGTCTTTCTTCCGTCTAGTTTCAACAACCAAGCAATTACTGCAAATACAATTAATGCAAATATTGTTAGTTGAGCAACGTTGCTGATATTTAACAACAGCAAAAAATAAAGAACGAATTTGGCAAAATCTAGCGTTTTTAAAATTAAATAGTTAAACTAATGTTAGCTGAAAGTGGCAGGTCTAGCTTGAAAAAATTTCATCGAACAAACAAAGTGGTGATGATTACTCAGTACTCACTCCACCATGTGCCTTGCTGCTACACACACAATTGCCTCGCAACAGAGTAGTTATTTTACTCGTTGTCCCACTGAAACTTTGTCGTTACATGTATATGTGCACCCCACGGAAATTATTCATTACATGTCATTCATTACATTTAGCCCCACCGGAAACTTCTCATGACATGTATATCTGCATGTAATGACGCGTTTTCGATTGGGACACCGAGTAAAACAGCATACAGTGGGGGATAATTCTGGATAATTTCGTAACACTCGCAAACTCATTCGTGTATTTTTAAGTAGCTCGCTTTAAAAACTGTTTTTTGACTCTTGTAGTCGTATACCTCGCCTTCGGCACGGGATACAAACTCTACACTCGTCAAAAAACAGTTTTCAAAGCTTTTTGCTTAAAAACACCCTCTTGAGTTTGGCTCATTTCACAAAATTTATCCCTCATGTAATGACTTATTTCGACATCCCCCACTGTAATCTACTATTTTCATTCACTTTCAATTACGAAACTAAAGTCTAATCAAATTGGTGAACCTTCAAAACTCATTCCGAAATTTCTTTTCGAAAATCCATCAGTTCAAGAGTAATTGGCTTCCAAAAATTATTCATATTTTCAGAACATTAAAACACAACCTTGGCCCTAGGCAATTGCTTTTAATAATTCTGTTTACTATTGTTCTACTTCACAAAATATTCTTTTTTTCGGACACTGGGGTAAACTTAATCCAGCAAGTAAATTGTGAACTGTATACCTCCAAAGACTCCCTCAAAAAAGCGAATACAAGCCCCCCGCCCCCAAGAGCAAAACGATGCCATTCCTTCGGCTGCTAGAATGGAAGACATTTGACATTTTAAACGCGAAAGGTAATTGAAATTGTACCAAATTTTTAGTACAACATAGCGGTTACATGGTGAGCTTGAATCGCTTATAGGTGAACATGGTTTAGAGGCTAAATTGGAAAAATCATTACGTTCAGTACAAATTCAATGAAAATCTTGGACATATTTTCACTTCGTTGTTCTTATCTCAACTGCAACCAACTTCGCTATAATAAGGTTACCATAACAGTAACTAAAGTGAAGTTGCTATGAACTGAGATAGAAAAATACGGTTGGCCACCACAGCGCTCGGGTCGAATCTAGAATAATCGTCATGTCTGCACTATCTCAGTTTGTAGCAGCTTCACTTTAGTTACTGTTATGGTAACCTTATTATAGTGAAATTGGTTGCAGTCGAGATAAGAGCAACGAAGTGAAAATATGTCCAAGATTTTCATTGAATTTGTACTGAACGTACAAGTTTTTCCAATTTAGCTTCCAAACCATGTTCACCTATAGTGCAGACATGACGATTATTCTAGATTCGATCCGAGCGCTGTGGTGGCCAACCGTATTTTTCTATGAAAAATAAAAATGTGATGTAACCCAGATTTATAGGCGGAATATCATTGTAGTAATTGTATGGTCAGAACAAAACATTTTTGAGAAAATTGATTAAAAGCGCATTGCTCTGAAAAAAAAAAGTCTATTGTATTTAATCTAACACCAGACGAGCATTTCGACACGAGAGTTGGCTAGGTTTCGTTTTTGGGGTAAACATAAGAGAAATGAGCAAAGAAATTTAGCCGCAACATTATAAGTCGAATAAAATTTGACCGATTTTCAAAAAAAACTTTTCCCTGAAAGATTATCGACAAGACAGGCAGTAGGAATTGAATTTGGGCAAAATTGAACAAAAACATTCGAATTTTTTGTCGAACAGAGGTCACAGACGGGGTTTTTTGAAGGTCTGTGAAACTTTTTGACTTTTCGGCAGTTTCCAATTTAATTTGGACGTACACAGTACATAAACCATAATTTTGAATAATTTTTTATTTACGCAGGATTCTGTTCTAAAAAACAGAACATCAAACATCTATTCTGTTTGCCCCATCTATTCTATTGCATATGTTTTCATACATTTTCGAGATAAGTCTCAGATTGAAAAAATTAAAGCTCGTTGCTCGTAAAATCTGTAGTTGCCAAACAATATAAAAGAACGTTTTTTGTATATGAACAAAAATATACCTCTCAACGTGCTGTAAGGCTTTGACATTGGGAGCAATTCTCTATATTTCCTGAAACACTCAACTCATTTGTAAAATTTCGTCTCATCATAAAAAAGGACGATGTGTAATGGAATGTCTGCAACATTGAGAATTCAATCCCGGATTGAGCGAAATCTCAAAAAAAAATGTGCACTTGTCCTAAGGCAGTTCTTAACAAAAATAGATGGCAGCACATTCTTTACGCTTGACATTGGAAGCCAGGGGCGTGACAGTCTTTTGTTTCGATCTTTGCAAGTAATATTCAACGTGAAGTTAGCTGCAGTTGCAAAAAAAATCAGCTGATTTTGGTAAATATAGTAATGAAATCAGCTGATCCTTTTGCCATGAAGTTAGCTTCAGTCGCAATTGCAGCTTACTTCACGTTGAGTGTTACTTGCAAAGATCAAAACAAAAGACTGCCTCGCTCCTGTTGGAAGCAAACTAAATTATTTGACAATTCTGACATTTGGAGCAGATTATCTTTAGTTCATAATATCGACGTTATGAGTATAGTAGATGTCGCACCTTTCGTTGAGAATGGCCTTATAAACTAGGCCAAATCTCGAACGATATTGATCATTGTTTTCCTTTCATAGGCAAACATGTAGTAATCAAGAGGTTACGAACACACAGCCAAAAAAGTGAAAAGGATTTTATTTTTAATATTAGAGCATCGTGAACTGGTCAAAAATAAGCGTTTTAATATGATTTTCAGGTCAACTCATTGTTCTAACATCTTAAGTCATGCAATTTCTCATTCTTCTCATATCCTTACAATACAAAAATTCATTATTTCATTCAGAGTATTGTTGTCATTTTCAGTCATTTTGTTTGTTGTTTTCTTAATAAACTTATATTGCATTGCATAGATGGTTATGACATTTTGTGCCCCATTATTTTTGAAACACACTTTTCTAAGAATATAATCGATTTTGTTTTATCTTCAATATTATTACGTATAACGTAGGTGTATTTTATAATATTACAACAATGTTATCATTACCCACATTTATGAAACATTATTTATCAAGTCAACTCAGACAATAACTTTGTTCTCGATGTGCTTATGTAAAAATGATCATAAATAATAATTATTGCTGTTATGCTTAAAAATAACAACACAAAAATCCAGGCATGGCTTCATCTCGCGTTTCGTTATATTCATTCATCCCCTTTCTACAACAACATGAATTTATGCGAAAAATATAAGCGACTTTGAAATTAATTTCCATAACAGTGTCTTATTATCAGCGTTTATCACATTCACATTTTCACTACTTTAATCCCATCCATCGTTTTAGTTTCATGCATGGTATAGTTCATTGCATATTCAATAAGAAATTAAAATTGCTAACATGCAAACGGAAAGATTTACAAACATTTTACATCTTATGATAAATTCTAATTGCAGCATAATGTTGATCAAGTTCGTATCCTAGAGCCAGTTATCTTTGAGATAAGTTCCGTGCACATTTTCTCTTAACTTTTCGTACGCTTAGAAATTTTTTTCTGGGTCGAAAACTCTTGCCTTCTGGTTAATTTTGTAGTGATCCCAAGATCTCAGTGCAAAAATGCAGAAAACATTTGTGCAGAGAGTGCAAATATTCATATAAACATTCAATAATCATAATATTCAATGCAATGTTCATAAAATAAGTTCAGACATGATAGAAACAGTTGTTTTTATACATTTTATATGGGCTGTCATACCTGTTTTGGGGGGTAGGGTGCGAATGGTCGCTCAGACAATGGACAGCGTCAGCACTTACGAAAGAAAACTGCAAATACCAAACGGTAACTGTAACAGTAACGATATGTGACATAAATCAGAGACATGTGAAATTCAAATTATTTAAATTAATTTCCAATTGTTTTTTTCAGTTTAATTAAATAAATTTAACGAATTGAACATAAATAAAATTATTAAAGGCGACAAAACTCTTTTTGAGTCAAGATGGCGGCAAATATGGACGTGTTTGTTTTGCTCTGAGTAAGTTTCGTTTATTTTTTGCCCTCTTCGCGTTTTAAATCACAGTTTCTCGTAAATAAGTTAAGTTAAATTAGTGTGTGTTTTTGTAACTTTTTTAGATATCAATTAAAATCTGCATTTTCTTTTCAAGCAACGTAGTGCTCACATAACCTCAAAGTTACAGCGTTTTTCGGGTGTTTGTTTTGTTTTCTTCATGCAAAACAATCGGCGTTTTGTGTTTGTGGTTTTGGTATGGAATTTCAAGTAGGTGTTTGTCTACGGTTACGGTTAACTTCTTCGCTTTTCATATAGCAATTCTTTTTTGGCAAAAATAAATGAGCTTGCGCTTAGCATCTCAGGCACGTGTGTGATGTCCCCATTGAGGCTTGAACTTCCAGTGCGGTTCGGCTTACCAGGCCGTCCCACTGTATTCATTATTGGTAAAAACGGTCATAGGCAGCCTCGGACGAGTGTTGGTCACGGGGTACGACCAATGCGGGACTCGAACGGTACCCCACCGTTGACGATCAGGCAATGTAAAAAGGTTGATGGTTTGTTTATTGGAAGTCTAAACGTTAATGGGGGTTTTAGGGGTCGCAAGGGTGAGTTGGTGGACTTGGCAATGGATTATGGTGTAGATATATTAGCGTTGAGCGACATTAGGGCGAAAGGGCAGCGCGGAGAACTGGTGGGCGGTTATAAAGTGTTTTCGTCTGGTGTTCAGTCTGGTAGGGCGAACTGGGGAGTTGGAATGGCTATCAAAAGGGAATTAGAAAAGTTTGTTTTGGGCGTGCGGTATGTAAGTGAAAGGATCATGTGGGTCTCCATTAAGCTGACAGGAGGTATTTATCGGCTGGTTAGTGTTTATAGCCCGTGCGAGGGTAGCAGTGCTGGCGATCTTGACACCTTTTACGCGCAGTTAGGGGATGTTGTCAGCAAAAAAGGTAGTGAGTGTGTGATTCTGTTGGGGGATTTCAACGCGAGAATAGGAAACAGTAAGACCAGTGGCGGCTATGAAAGGGTAGTGGGCAAATTCGGGGAGGATGTTTTAAACTCAAACGGAAAGCGGTTGTTGGATTTCTGCGATTTCAATGGACTGGCAGTAACCAACTCTTTCTTTAGGCATAGGTAAGTGTACCGACGTTAATAATAGTTTGGGGCACAAGTCAATAATTGATTACATGGTTATAGAGCAGGACAGGAGACAGGAAGTCAGGAACACACGTGTTTTCAGGGGTTTCACATTTGGCTCAGACCACTACCTTTTGGGTACCCATCTCTCTGTTAGTAAACTCTGTCAGGCTAAAAGGAAAAAAGTGGTGGTTCGAAAATTTCGTGTGGGAAAGTTCAGGGACGAGGA
>CM055405.1:7192700-7206109 GCA_029228625.1 Pseudolycoriella hygida | reverse complement strand
TCTAGTCAAGGAAGCGAAGGATCGGTCGTGGAAAAAGTTTGGGGAGGAATTGGAAGAGGCTGGTCAAGGAAGGGGTAAAAAATTTTGGTCGGCAATCCAGGATATTAGGCGTGGTGGTGAAAAGGAGGGCTGCGGTAGCATTTTGGGTAAAGATGGCGAATTAGTTACAGGTAAGGGTGAGGTCCTGAAAACCTGGCAGGATTACTTTCAGGATCTATTCGCCTCTGTCAATCCCGTAACAAGCCTTGACAGGGAAGAGGGCCGTAGCTTGGCGGGTGAGGAGGAAATTACATTAGAGGAAGTGTCACGAAAGGTCAGCAGGCTGAAGGCAGGAAAATCCGCAGGTATAGACGAAATTAGGACAGAATTTATTAAGAATAGCGGGCCGGGTGGGGTTCAATGGCTTTGTAGGATTTTCAATTTAGCATTGAAGTCCTCAGTAGGACCCGCTGACTGGAGCTTCGGTGTTATTGCTCCGATCTTCAAGAAGGGTAACCGCAAAGTCCTTTCCAACTACAGGGGGATTTCACTCTTGAGCGTGGTCGGGAAGGTTTATACAAGTGTGCTAGTAGACAGGGTTAGGGTTATAGTGGAAGGTGTTCTTGACGAGGTTCAGAGTGGTTTCAGACCTCTGAGAGGTTGTCAGGATCAGATCTTTTGTCTCAGGCAGGCTATAGAAAAGCTCTCTGAGAGAAATATTGATTTATACTTGTGCATCATCGCCCTAGTAAAGGCATTCGATCGGGTACCGAGGCAAAAGCTGTTCGAGGTACTTGGCGAATACGGGGTTAATGGAAGTTTATTGGGCGCTATCAAAAGCATCTACTCAGGGAGCAAGGCTGCGGTAAGGCTAGATGGTGAAATTAGTGAGGCTTTCGAAGTTAATGAGGGAGTTCGTCAGGGTTGTTGTCTCTCCCCTCTTCTGTTCATAATTTTTATGGACAAGATTATCAGGCAAGCGAATTTGCAAGGGAATGTGAAGGTGGGGGAAGTAATCATGAAAATCCTGGCCCATGCGGATGACTTAACTCTATTAGCAGATAATGCCAAGGATTTGCAGGAGAATTTAGACTGCCTGAATGCTGCATGTGAGGAATACGGCATGAAAATAAGTGTCAGTAAAACTACAGTTATGCATATTGGCAAATCCCGGAAGGATGTAGTTTGCAGTTTAAATGGGGAGCAGTTGGAACAGGTCTCTGAGTTTAAATATTTAGGAGCCATTTTTTCGGAGAATGGCAAGTTAGTTAGGGAATTTGAAGAAAGGAGAAGAATGGGGAATGCAGTGGCCAGTCAGTTGAGGTCGTATGTGTTCAACAAAAAGGAGTTAAGTAGTGGCACAAAGCTAGCTATTCACAGGTCAATCTACAGACCAACGGTTTTATACGGTAGTGAAAGTTGGGTGGACTGCGGATACCTTGTGCATGACCTGGAGGTTTCTGATATGAGGGTTCTTAGGAGCATAGCAAGAGTAAATCGGAGGAAACAGTGGGACAATCATATTAGGAACGACGACATCAGGGAAAACTTAGGGGTTACATCAGTGGAAGAGGCGGCAAGGATTAGTCGTCTGCGGTGGTACGGGCACGTTCAGAGGATGGGTAATAGCAGGCTACCAAAGAGGATATTGGATGCTCAAGTCCGGGTGTGCGTCCCAGGGGTAGGCCAAGGAGAAGGTTTATAGACTCAATTAAATCCGATTTAGAAGTTAGGGGACTTTCTCTAGGCGAAAAAACCATCTCCTTGGCACAGGATAGAGGGGTATGGAGAAGGGTGGTCCATGGTCAGTAGTAAAGACCTCACACCGAAAGGTACAAACGGTCTATAAAGTGTGATGATGTGATGATGATGATGATGACAAAACTCTTACTGTTAGTTAGTTTTCTTGTAATTTTTTCGATGGAAGTTGCATCATCAGTTGATGCATTGTTTTTCGCTCATCAATTTCTGCCTCCGTCTTGAGCCGAAGGATCCGAAGCTCTTTTTTTTTGTTTTCTACCTCCATCTCCCGAATTTTGAGCTCCTCTTTTTCATTTCTACTTCACATGCTAGAATAAAATTAGAACAACTTCAATTTGGTATCATAAAGTAAAAATTATGATTTTCAAATTCTGTGGAAAAAGAGATTTTCAGGAAATAAAGTCTAGCATGAAAGTAATTTTATAACAAATAAGAGTTAACTTACGATCGAATTATCTTTGCATTTTCCATGCGATGTTTTTTCAACAATTGTTTCGTTCTGTCACGGCAAGAACGATGTGTAAACTTCATTTGCCATTCACTATTCTTTAGGGCATCGGCGATTTTCTCCCACACGGGTTTTTGATTCTTAAAACAAAAAGGATTTTTAGATTGCACTTCGACTAGAAGGAGATAATCGAAGTCACTATTTCGGTCCCATCTGAAACGAGTCAATTCGCTTACACTTTTTTTCTACTCATTTTGCTTAATGCACTAGCACTTTTTCTGCTAGCCATCTTAAATTCGAGAAACAAAGAAAATCCAATTTTGTTTTGAACACAGGCGCAAAATTTTTGCACACGTTTGCACAGACCAGTAACACGTTTCTCAAAAAGAAATACATTGTAACTAAAGGGTGATCATGATCACATACGTATTGTTGTCGCATCTACTAGGTTCTTGGTTCGTGCTATTGTCCACTCTTAATATTGTCAATCGCTGTATCAATCATGTTCGATATAACGTGATTGCAAAAAATACAAAAGTTGAGTTTGTGCATAGACGCCGAATTTGAGTTCAGAGCAGGAGGCATGATAAAAAAATAAGTCAAATTCATCAATTTATCGCCAAATGTAAATATTTTCAATTTCATTTTTTAAGAAGGGCATATTTTTATACTTCTTTTTGAAATATTATATAACTTATCAATTTTCTGAAAATTTCAATTTTGCCACTTGGGCCAAAGTTAGGGCATAATATTTGACGCATAGTATTGCATGCTGAACTCGGCGTCTCTGCACATATACGACATGCATAGTACATTACATTGAACCCTGTGAAAGCAATTCATTACATGAGGACACAATTTTGTGATAAGAGCTAAAGTCACCAGTGTAGAGTTTGCATATCCGAGCCGAAAGCGAGGTACGCAACTACACGAGTCAAAATCACAGTATCCAGAGCGAGTTGCTCAAAATAAACAAGTGAGTTTGCGAGTTCACAGAATATTTCCCGAGGTAGTGAATTATTTAGAAGGTTCCAATGTATGCGAAATGCGAAAGTTGAATTTAACATAAAAATTTACGATGTACTGAACTGAGAATGTTCCATCATTTCGCAGGGGGCATATTGTTGATCTGATGAAATTCTTCCCAAGAGGTCGTAGTGTCTTGAGCGAAGTATGTAATCCATTGCCCCCCACATTTTACGAGAAAAAGATCGACTTTTAAAAAGCTTCAACCAACCGTATCTGACGCCAAACACCATTTATTTAGTATGGTTATTACATAGTACAATCTTAACAATTTGTCAATTTATTACTACAGTTGAGTTGTACTAAAGCACTTCAAGGAAATGACTTTAGTAGGATGCGTTTTTCACATATCTCTGTTCTCCTTATGTCACATACCGTTACTGTTACCGTCTAGCATTTACAGTTTTCGTTCCAAAGTGCTGACGTTGTCTAATGATCTCACTCAATGACTTTACTGAACGACCTTATGTTTGACATTACTTTTCACAGTGACGTTACATACAGGGACCTTATCCTTAAATTGTGCAGCTTTTCATAAAAATTGTTTCAGCAGCTACATAGTTTGCAGAGAAGAGTAAGAGGAAATCTACCTGTGTTTTATTCATGAATTTGACATGAATTCCTCTTACTACACTCTTCTAACACAGAACGCACGTAGAGAGCCTTATAGTTCGAAGATAGGAGAAGGAGGAATTCATGCCAAATTCATGAATACAACACAGGTAGATTTCCTCTTACTCTTCTCTGCAAACTATGTACCAGCTGAAACCAATTTTTATGAAAAGTTGAACAATTTAAGGATTAGGTCACTGTAATGACGTCTTTCAATGATGTAGGAAAGTCTCCATTTTTAAGTAAGAGGGCGTCTGACGAATCTAAAACATTATCAAAGCAAGGCTGCCTTGTAATCTGACGACGACTTACTGGAAGAGCAAGCGAGGTTATTAGCTTGTAAGACAATATCGGAGTCGGCACCAGGCTGCTCACTTGGGATTTAAAGCTCGGTGCTGAACATCTGTTTCTACCAAAGATGAGGTAGGATTCAGTTTTAGACGTCACATTAGTTTCAATTTGACGGCTGCTGCTGTCTCTGCCTCCTGCATTAAAAGTGTCATAACACAAGGACACAGCCTGATGCTGAGTTGAAGATTACGTGGCGTATACATCAGATTTCACTACGGCCTACACTTCGGTAAAAACAGATACTAGACACCACCTTCATGGTTCCCAAGTACAGGACTCAAGTACGTAGCCAGGTGTCAAATTAGAAACTAATAAGCCGATTACATAAGGGGAAATGACATGACCACCGGCTCAATTTCTTCATATAAAGCTGCGTCACCGCCTCAACTTTATATGAAGAAATCGAGCCGGTGGTCATTTCATTTCCCCTTTTGGATTTGGCTTATGAAATGTAATGTACTCACTACTTCCATAGTTTTAACATTTTCAAATTTTAGGCGTTAAGTGTCCTGAAACCTTTCTTCTAGCGAAAAGTTTGTCAAGGAAACTAAGCAAACACAAAAAAGTAGCTCAGCTACTGCATGAAAATAGTTATTTGGAGTACAAGGGATGAAAGTATTCAACCCTGTGCGAGAATTGCTGCCCGCACCGAAGGCCCCTAGGGCTTACATTTTTCAACTCAATACATTATGATGTGACAAAGCGGACAGAAATTGGAGACATTTTCTTCTAATGAAAATTATTTAGTGATTCTCTCAAGGTTGAAAAAAAGAGATGCGGAAAAGTTTATTTTTCGTACATTTTTTACTATCTGTGCACGTATTAATACCTTTAAAGACTTCTTCAAACATACATTTTTTGAATAGAGAATGGTCTACCACCCCGGCGAAAAATCCAATTATCTATAAACAAGTTTCTAAATTGCTGAGGTAAAAAAGAACACAATTTTTACTACAAAATTGTAAAATACAATTTATTAGATGTAAATACACTACACCTGCCACCTGTTGCATTTTATTTACCGAGGAATGTATATATGTAAGAGTGTAAGTATGATACATATACAAGGGGAAGCAATTAAGAACAAAATGCCATATAAAGGCGCAAATATATACGCTTGACATTCAGATCTACCCACTTTTCAACTGCAGTTCCATAATTGACATAGGATTATGCAGTGCAAGGATCATCAAACAATACTTACAACTTGGGGTCACTTCAACAAGAAAATCATATACAACTTCATGAAGATAAATTTTGTAATGGAAAAATTACGCATTCAGCACACTATTGACACAGCACCCTATGTCAATAATATGGTTACCCACGTTTCATCGTCTATATATTGTTACACTGCGCTTTAATACACTTCATATATTAATCGCTTACATAAAAGATTTTCAATGAATAATAAAAGTAATACATTAAGTGTACTGTGCACTAACACACTCATGAAATATGTAATCACAACAACGATGTTGGCACGTTAAACGCAAACAGCTATCGGAAAATGAAGCTTTCCCCATATTTTCCCCTGACGAGTGTTTTTATCAAATTTTTCATCTCTTTCTTCAATATCACAGTGAACAATCCCCGAAAGCTACAAGTTGCTACAGCCTTTTCTCGGCTAGTCTCAAAATAACTGTTGCTTGTGCTATATAACAGAAGTTCAATGTGTAATGTTAAAGAAAATTGTTTTATGAAAAGAAAAATTTATGTGACGTGTCTTGTAGGTCTAGTGCGATATTAAAAATTATTTTCATCACTAAAAAGTTTACATATGAATTGTGTATTTTTTTAACTTATTACCATATGCGATAACACTTTGGCGTATATTGGAGGCAAGTAATATTTCATGGTTCATTTAGAATATTAGACACAGGTTTGATTAAAAGTCTAACTTAGACTATTAATTCAATGTATGTACTATTTTACATGGAATGCAAATGTGCATTGATTAGTTAGATTTTACAATTGTTTTTCAAGGTTTCACGTGTCATGGACTTTAAATCGTGTCCGTTTGTAATATAAAAATGTATTGTAACACATTAGACATACTAGACTTCCTAACCAATTTGAAAACCTATTTTTGTTCATTCAACAGACTTTATAGATTATTTTACGGTAGGTTTTGCATTTTTTCCATCAATTTTGAAAAAAAAGAAGAGTTCATTGGTTCAAATGTTCGTTGTCTGTTTATTTTACGACACAACAACCTGCCAATCGTTTGAGATTATTTTGTTATAACCAAATATTAGCTTTATTTTACAGAACATATATGGAAAAAGAATTCAGTTTTCATGTCTCCTTTGGGATTTTTATATCCCGAGTATATCGCTTTATTACTGGATTCGCAGTGTTTTCCACTGTGGATATTTTGTGTTTGTACTGCATGTTATATGAAAGAAAACAAAAATATTGCATTATTAATTGGAGATAAAACAAACAACTCCAATTGTTTGTCCAATATTCCCTACTATAATTCTAATCGATGTACATGCCGTAATTGAGTTGGAATTAAGATATAGTAAAATCTTGAAAATCGCTTAGTAAAATATTTTACCGTTAAATGGATGTGAGTGACATGCAAAATGTAAATATTTTCCTTTTAAATGTCTTTTATCGTTAAGCGATTTAATGAACAAGTTATCCAAGGCTTTCGTTCGCTGACATTTTTCTCCGGTTGAAATAAAACTTTATTGAATAAATAGTAATTCCTTATGGAAGTCTGCAAAGACGTCTTGTGGGAAAATTCTCGATTCAATCGAATGTTCCATACCACTTTTTGTCTCTTTTAGGGCATCAAAAATATCAAAGTGAAAAATTCCACACAGATGTCCTGGCTGTTGGAACTTGAAGTTCCAAGGAGTCATTCACATAGTGCACACTCGAAACCTTATTACAATTTCGTAAAACTATACAACCACAAAATATGTGTACAAAATTGCCAAAATAAGTGAAACTCTAAAGCCTAAAACATCATTCCTTGAAGATTTTTGTATTGCTGGCATATATAGTCAAATTTAGCTAACTATTTTGTATTGCTGGGGTTGATGTGCCATTTATAATCTTTCGATTTTAATAACAAAAAATTAGAATTTTTGTTTCTCGACGTTTCGACCTATTCTAGGTCATCATCGGGAGATATCTTTATTCAAAGAGAAGAATTTTTTTTTTAACAATCTTATTGTCGTATTTATAAACGTATTTTTTACCTTGGATCTTATCTTAGATGTCGATCCACAACAAAAAACATAAGAGACTTTTAACCAAGACAAATTTTTAAAGAACTAAACAAAATGGAAGAACAAAGTTTTGTAAAGTTAATAACAAGAGTGTTTTAGTGTTTTAGCAGAAGGTGCTAAGTCCAAATTCATTTTTCGTTTAATTCACTAAGAAAAATTAAATTGGTCTTAGCACCTTTTGCTAAAACACTCTTCTAAACGTCCTATTACTAATTGATGATTTGTATGATTTTTCGCGGTGTCTAATCAGTTTTGGGCGCAATGATCAGTTATACCAGTTTTGATCAAATAGGTCAATTGAGTAGGGTCAGTTAAGATAGGTTGGATCAGTTATGATGGTTGATCGGATGCGTAATTTCGGACTACTCGGTTGTCTTTGCCAACATGTTTTCGCAAAAGATTAAAGTAGAATGGGCAAAACATCATACTTTCGACAGTAAAAAATAAAAACAAATAATCCGCCGTTACAACCACTGCCAACTTTTAGAAAATCTTTCGAGAAAATCAAGAAAATTCATGAACTTTGCACAGAATTCATCGAATGTGGGTGACGTCATATTTGTCATTCTTCTATGAACGATTCGTTGCGGCACCAAAAACTTGGGTGTGTCTAGGAACATACTTCATTGAATTAAAATTCCATACAGAATTTGTCCCCACCGGGATCGATCCCGGATATTCTCGGTGGAAAGCCAGTACGTTACCACTGAGCTAACCCGTTCCTACAATAGTTTCGACAGTACCGAAATAGAGAAGCTAGAGAGAAGTCGCGAAATATATGAATCTCCTCTTTCACAAGTAGGGCCATAGGTAGGACGACAATTCACAATAGTAACATACCTTCTTTTTGCTGCAGTTCTCCCCGGTTGGTTGCGACAATACTATAAGTTTACGATGCACTTTTCAAAATTTCTGACCTCTAAAATTTATATGTGTTTTGTATTACAATAGTATTTTCGACTGCATTCATAAAAATTGCATTGTGTCATGAGTAAGGCACACTGTCTCTGCAATGATATATGACGGCTGTTCACCACATAGATTATAAAAATGAATGTCATAATGGAGATTTTTTAAGGTGGCGAAATGTCAAATTATGATTAATTTTCTCACATTTTTAGTTTATCTGGTGAAACCAGTTGTCATATCAAGTCTCTATAGCACATTGCAGACACACTACTGTTGCACAGAATTTTTCAAATGTGACCATCAGGCCTATCATCTCCTAATCACAGGTTACATTGTCGCTCGACCTGAAATAAAAAATCTGGGTCACGTGATAAATGTGACAGAATACTGAGTTGATTCTTTTGATTCGAGTAGAACAAAAGTCAATAGAGTGTGTCAAGGACAACTACTTTTTAAAATAAATATGAACCAGGAAAACTTCACTTGCAATATGATACGAGCTCGGCATAAAAGTGGGATGACGAAAACAATTTTCTGCTCAATAGTAAGTAAAAAAAACCTGAGGAAAATCGTTATATTTTTGTTTTTCCAAATTATATCAACTTCGAGCAACCTTTGTGCTTAATATCCAAAGGTGACAACAATACACCATCTTTAGATACAAAATATCATATTAATACTTGAGATATATTTACATTTACTTCGGTGAAATAAAGATTACTGTTTCGGTGTACTTTTTTCAAGTATTTATTTTCGTCAAACTCATACTTTTGTCAACACTTTCTTACAATTTTCAACCTCTGTAAAATGATTAAATTGGATTTAACGTTTCAAGCTTGTGTCGCGTGAAATCTATTAAGTTTTTTCGCAAATGTTTTAAACTTTCCTGAGTTTTCGTCAAGGTATCTACACGTAGAATATTCAAAGTAGTACTTTTGTACGTGAGTATCTTAACGAAATGTCTGCTTTATTTTATAAAGAATTGGATACGCTGCGAGGGATTGTACCGAATATTTCACATTTATGAAAAGAACATTTTCAACGTCCGTAATTTGGAGTGGCCGATTTTATTTTCCTTCAAGTAACATAGCCACTTTTATGTACTGTAGCTACAATGATGGAGAGACTAGAAATAATTATAAATGCAACGAGTACTACATACGTCCAATATAGTGCAAGGTTGGGGAAAGCCTCCGAGGTGGCAGCCAGTGTGCTTTTTTTCAACGAAGCACTCTAGTACTTGATTTATAATTTTATATATATTAGTTTTCTGATTTTCAAAATTTTTTTTTTGAAAGAGCTGAGCCGACAATTTATGGAAGAAATTTTTTTGAATTTGAGTCCTTGGACTTAGCTGGGACACTAAAAACGAGTCTCTGCTAGGGCTATATGTATTTTTTGTACATAACTCGAGTAAATTTTTTCTGATTTTCAAAATTTTTTTTTGTATGAAAGATCTAGGCATGACCGACAGTTCATAAAAGAAACTTTTGCCTGCGCTTAGGGCTCAAGTGGGCTATGTCGGTCCTAAGGTCGGCCCTAACCAAAAAACAAATTTTTTTTGCTATGTTGCAGAGGAAAATGAGGGAAACATTTTTGGTTATGGAATTGTGTGTCCGAGGCCTCTACTTAAGGCCCTAAGTCGGTAATAAGGTCGACCCTAGCCCAAAAAATGGTTTTTTCTATGTTGTAGAGAAAATTAAGTAGAACATTTTTCTATATTTGGGGGTCGATTTTGAGCTTTCGGAAAGGTTTTTTTACACCGTTTCTTCGAACGAGTTTTTCAATATTGCCCTATCGGCAATTTCCAATACAACTTAATGTGGACGTAATTTCATATACTTAAGAGTTAAGGCAATATTTACTTAAATACGTTCGAGTCTCTTCGTAACATCACCTCTGTTTGCCGCATCTATTCTGATATATACGGGTGCCTTTTGTACTTAACTCGATTAAATCTCTTCCGATTTTCAAATTTTGATTGATCGAAAGGTCTAGGACTGTCTCCCGTTTTATGGCAGAAAATAATTTGATTAGAAACCCTTGGACTCAGTCAGGACCCTAAAACTGAGTTTCTACTAGGCCCAACGTGTTTGCTTGGCCCTAGGTCGGTCCTAGACAAAAAAATGTTTTTCCACTAAGTTGTAGAGAAAATGGAGGGAAATATTTTTGTCTATGTAAGTATTTGTCCGAGGCCTCTAGTGAGGACCTTAGGTCGGCCCTAGACAAAAAAGGGGTTTTTTGCTATGTTGTAGAAAAAATTGAGATGAACATTTTTGTCTATTTGGGGGTCAATGTTGTACTTTCGGAAGGCTTTTTTTACATCGTTTCTTCGGACGGGTTTTTCAATATTGCCCTATCGGCAATTTCCAATATAATTTAATTTTGACGTAATTTCAAACACTTAAGAGTTAAGGCAATATTTACTTAGATACGTTCGAGTCTTTTCGTAACATCAACTCTGTTTGCCACATTTATTCTGGTACGTACGGGTCCCTTCATATGTTTTCCCTCTAGTTATACGTATTTTAATGAATAAGCACGTCGTTTATTTAAACACTCTAAATCGTATTATGCTCGGTATTATGTTGGACATGACCGAATATGAAATTTCAATGAAGGAAGTTATCAACAGTAAACGCTTTCAACGAAAAGTGATTTTTCACGTTTTTCAATTTCCTCTCTTTATTATGTGAAACTATACATAGCTTTTGCGAATGAATGCAAGTTTAAGTACAATTTAATGAATATCTTCCTCTTCGTGCGGTTTTTATAGCTCGAGTTCGAAGGTTTTGTCCATTTTATGGATCGACTCTAGAAAACCAAGGTTATACCGAAACCAATTTCCCCAATAATTCTGCAGTGAAATTTTCTGTCTTGAAGTATTGTGAGTTTATTGGACCCGTACGAAGTACAAAGGTCCTATACGTTTACTACAAGACATTTTATTGTAACATGGGGAGGGGAGGCGGGAGTTAGGGGGATGCTTTTAATATCGTCTAGAGATGACGAATCAGCGAAAAAATGTCATTCTTTTCCAAACTGCTGCACTGATCACCCTAAACTTTTTTCCCTGAAAGGTGCATATGTTTTCAAGTTCAAAGATTAGCAAAATCGGTCAAACATGGTTTTTCCGGGGTCGGTGAAACTTTTTCGCAAATACCTTAGAAAGTATAGCACGGAAATAGCTCATTTTGGTGTCAAATGAAAGCATTTGATCTAAAAAAACTGTGAAATATTTCTTTTTGTAGATATGGGCAGTCTGGGCATTGGGACCAATGAAATGGACGAAATTGATTTTCTTGGCCATATATGAAAGCAGATGGTTTTTCGTCTATATTTGCTTAACTATGCAATATGGAGATTTACTGTCGAAGACAAAGTTGTAGAGAATAAAATTTTAGAGAACACGTGATTCGGGATCTTAGGGAAAAATGATCTAATACCCGAATATATCCACTTCTACAATTGCCGTACTTTGGGAGGGCTTTCGACATTACCTTTGATAATTTATGTGGGTCGTTCGAATTCTCACAGTTTTGAAAACTTTACAACAACGTGCAATTCTGATACGTTCGCACCTATTTGAAAAACCTGCTCGGTTTGTCACATCTATTCTTTTTGCCACATCTATTCTGATACATACGGGTCTTTGGTTATTTTTGCGAATAATTATTACGCTGGTGGCATTTGTGACCCAATTTTTTAAAAATGTAACTTCGCTTTAATTTTTTTGCGTATCGAAGCTGAATGCATCATCCACCTCTGATTTCAGAACTTTTGTAACTGGAAGAAAACCGTTTTGAATAGGATGCGTCACCCTTTTCTCATTTCAGAACTTTTGTAAGCAGACATAGAGACTTGCGTCACACCTCCTCTTTAAGAAGTTTTTTTGTGCGGATTTCATGTATATTTCTTTGAGAAAACGTTTTGTTACCATCGGGGAAACTCACTATTTTCTCTCCTCGGATAACAAATAACCTAAGTCCTTCTGTACATATACAGAACGTGTACTAAAATTATTATTTGAGTTTTCTTATGGACGATAAACGCTCACGATTAATTTGCAATGACTTCGTTTCAGTCGTCGCTATTTTATTTCGCAAGAATATAACGAAAAAAGTAGAATTTCGCAATGAACTCAAATTAGATCCATTAAGAAATTACCATCCAAATAACAACAATCCAAATTTACGAACGATAAATAATTCTAGATGCTCTCAATCATTTATTCCCACATAATCTAAAAATGATGTCTTTTATAGACTATAATATTTTATTCCTTTTTGTGTAATGACGACCAATGTGAAATCAAACTTTGTAAAGTCAAATCGAACAATCATATCACAAAGCGGCAAAGTTTTTATGCCCACAATTTACTCGTTAAAACCTGTTGAATAAAGAAAAGCGATTTACAACTTTTTCATGGTTATATGAGCAAACAGACTTATCGTAATTGTGATAGGATATTATAAATGTGAATTCTCATGATAAAACGGTGGAATTAAAAAGGATTAAAAAAGAAAAAGGGATTGAAAGATTAACTGGAGGTTTTAGTGCAAAAATGACACATCTATATAGCATATGTAATATACAATACGCAATCGTTACAAATACAATTAAGGAATAGTGAATCCGGAATGGATTCAAAACGAATCGAATTATTCGCAAAATATACACGTTTTAGTTACTTATACAGTTTAAGGCGTCGCGTCGTCGCCGCCTCCACTCCTAATCGTAATTTAAATTTTGTTATGGAATTGTCCTTCTGTATCCATTACGAAAAGTTTATATTTGTTATCCAAAGGGAGAAAATGATGAATTACAAGTAGAGCGAAAGTTTGCAGCCGGAGCGGAGCGAGGGCCGTAATTTGTTCAAGTTGGAATCCAATTTTCTCTCTGAGGGTAACACATAGCTTTTTGTGCGTGCGAAGTGTGAATTACCGTTTTTATACCCGAAACAAAAACCTCATTTTACTAAAACGTTTACATCAACAAAAGGAAATCATAGCAACACAACAACATTCCATAAAACAAATCATAAAAGTTCAGGCGGCAAAATTACTATTTTGTTGTCT
>CM055405.1:7179223-7192200 GCA_029228625.1 Pseudolycoriella hygida | reverse complement strand
GCATTTGTGACGCATTTTTTTAATCAAATGTGAAAATATTTTGAAAGTTTTTTTGCGTTTCAAAGCTTTAAGCGTCACCCCAAATTGATATCAGTTGTTTTGGAAGGAGGAAGAAGGACTTGCGTCACATTTCCCTTTTAAAAGGGTTTTTGTTGTGATACATTTTACCACGGCAGAGATTCGTTAAAGCCGGAAAACTTTTTTCAACCGCTAAACTATTTCATATCTAGTTTATTCCAAAATAAACGTCTGTCTATGCTGTTTTTATTAAATTTGATTGGAGGTGAGCATAAAATAAATTTATTGCGTAGGTAGCTGTTAATCCGAAAACCTGTTTTGAAAACACTACACCTAGTGTCTGTTCAAAACAACCGAAAAGCTTCACAAAATTTTTACCTTAGAAATAAATTACATCTTGAAATTCTTTGCGTCATCCCGTATAATTTCCCTTGATTTCGACATTAAACAGCTAAAAAGCATTTGGAAAAATGGAAAATAAATAAGAAGCCACAAATAAATCCCCACAAACAAAACATGAAATTTATCCTAAATATAGGGATTTTAATATAAATATTATTTATGTTTTATGTGCCATAATAATATTGTTAACCATAATCAAAGCGAGCTTTTATTTTTCGCAAAACAGTAATTCACTTAGCTCCTGTGTGTTATTTAATGCTAAGAAAACTAATTTTGGAAAATGTAGTTATCTTATCGTGTTTGTTTGTAGGCACGATTCGTCGCATTGAGCTCTTTGGTCTCTATTATGATAAATTTGCTTCTCTTGTACAGTAACATTCCATATAAAATTGTTATATTGAAAACCCGATAAAATGATAAATAATTAGGGTGTAAACGTGCATTGTTTGTTTGGTAACAATTATTTCTACGTCCTCACATGTAAGGCTTTCTTATCTTGACGCTAGTGGAGTGAAATTATTCACATATTTACATAGGTATGACTGTTTTTCTGATTTTTTAATTTTTGTACATGCCGCAAGCATCAGTCGAAGATTTGCGCCTCTTTAATATTGACGGATATGATGTTAATAGTATATTACAGATGCGATGTTTACGGTAACGAGGGGCGAGTTAATGTAACGCACATTTGTAATATGGGGATGTGCAAAATCCCCCAGTGTATTATTGTCCATGAGACGATAATATTGTATCACTAGATGATATTATTGTCTCATGGACGATGTTATTGTATCAGTAGACGATATTATTGTCTCATGGACGATATTATTGTATCAGTACACGATATTATTGTCTCATGGACGATAATATTGTATCAGTAGACAATATTATTGTCTTGGACGATAATACACTGGGGGATTTTGCCTCCGTCTTGTAATATTACTCACAAACAGTGTTCCTCTGTACTATGTTTTAACGTGTACCCACAAGGTAAGTTGAAATCTACAAAACATCTTATTTCATTAAAAATCAATTCAAGTTTCAAATGTTGTTGTGTTCATTCTACGAACGAATCAAAGTTGCCGCGTGCCAACTCATTCCTGTTTCTATAAAATGACTTTAGTTGTCGGTTAAATTTTTGTTTAGTATCGAGATTTAATTCGAGTTTTTCATCTTTATTGAGAACTTATAGGCGGCTTTAGGGAACAAATGTTTTGCCGAGAATTGATTAATGTCATAGGAAGGACATTCGTTTCCGTAAAATCCCACAAATTTAAGTTTAAGAATCACAAACTTTTACTATATCAAAACAAAACACTTCGCATAAGATTTACCGACTACTCTGACTACGCGTACGTTATGAGCCATTTACCTATCGCATCGCGCACCGGTTATATCAACTTACCGAGTGGGTACACGTTAAAAGAAATTGTTGAACCAATGTCACTATTTTTCCTCATTACAGTTCTTAAAATTCACATCATTCACGAGATTCAAAAAACCGAAAAGGTAATGAGAGGCTTGCAACACTGCAGTAATTCCTTGGCCTAAACAATGTTTTCTTTTTTATCCTAAGACATCATAACGAAGACATTATTGAGACAAAAGAGGATCGTAATAAACGACTGATAAAAATCAAATTAACAGTATTTTAGAAACTCCCGAATTTCCAAATGTGAGGTAATGCCAAATCTAATTGATACCGATCGAGATGCATCAATTCAGTGTTTACATAAATGTCAAAACTTAATGCGTCAAGAATTAGTCTCCTACTGATTTGCATGAAAATTAATAAAAGTTCGCTTGTAGTAAAAATGTATTTGTCAAGTGACGTCAATAAGATTGTGAAAATTGAATACTTTAGTTGCATCTATCTTTGATATAAAAAATCCTTGTAGATTATGAAATCAATACACCGATTATTACTTTGAACTTTCACATATCGAATATTGTGGTGTTTCGTTTTCATTTATCTTTCCCGTACTATTCCTCCTCTCGCTCTTCCCGTAGACGCCCCCTCAATTCGGTTTCATTTTTGAACGTACCAAATTTTGATTATAAAAGTTTTATTAGCTTGATTTACAGTCAAAAGCGAGTTTTCTGACGGAAGTTTAACTTCATTACAAAAATATTCTCTAGCTGTGACATTTATTTCTAATCAAATATACTCCAACTATCCTTTCTTACAAATTCAGTCAAGGGTTAAGTTTCAGCGCCACCCCAGCAACCGGTATTTCAACGCCAATCGTACTGTACGTATACAGCTGTTTATAGAGTAATGATGTTACACATTAGCATCACTAAGGAATGTCTGCCCATCTTTATCAAAACAATTAGGAAAAAAGTTACTGGAGCGTAGGCTTTTTCGAGTACTCCTACATAAGATTCTTTTGTCTTTCTTTCGGTTTTCTAATCTAGTATATAAACTATACGAGGGGGATGGCATTGAGAAGTTACAGCAGAGGTGCAATGAATTATCGTTTTTTTGCCAAAATTTTGTACCAAATATTGTTTTGTTGAAAAAGAATAGACGATAGAAAGGCCACTTTTAGTACAATCTAGTTAATGAGTTTGGCAAGCTAATTTACCACAAGTCTTGCTAATAACAGGCAACAGTCAACGTATATTAGGACCATTCCATTGAAAAGTTGGAAAATGTGTTACGATGGAACCGTCTTCCGGCCAAGAATGCAAAGTTTGGACTTCTTTCGCATGAAGGAGTTGTACATTGAACCTATAGAGGAATTTTCTTCATACAACACAAATCTCGTATGTGCACAGTTTAGCAAGAACACATGGTTCCCTCGCAACGTATCAATGGAATCGCCCATTAGCACAATATCAATGGATTTAACAAGTTGAGATGGCCTATTTTTAGGACAGGGTACAAAGATGTAGTGATCCTTTGTACCTTTCCCGTTCATCATGAAGATCATTCGAACGTGCAACTGCACACCAGGAACAGTTCACAAAATGAAAATAGGTGAAAAATGTAGGTGAATGGAAGAGGCTTCATTTTTATGCACGGTTCATACACGAACTCGGAGGAATTCCATTATTGATAATTTACAAAACTATTACATCAATTTCATCAATTTACTTACACCATCTCCATTAGAAAGCCTAACCTTTAATATGAATAATATTGCGACTGTTTATTATTCACGTCCACATTCTATATTTCAATTTACAAAGAGATTACGTTTAATGGAAAACCGACACGTTCAAAATTGTGTTAGAAATTCATGTGTCTTTCTTAATCATATATCGCCACCGTCCAATTGTAACCTTAACAAATATTTACAGTTTACGTAATTAGAGGTGTTTGATGATACAGATGCTAATCCTGAACCAGACATTAGCGCCGCCAAATCTCAGTCGCAGTTCATGCCACCGCCAAAACTTTTTCGATCAGCCGAGCCGCCAGCCGTTAAGGCTCTCAAAAGTTGACTTTTTCCGGCTTGAAAGTTGTTGGAAATTTTGCTATTTTTGACAGAAACAATTTAACTAACTTTTCTAACTTTGACAATTTTTTATCTCGAATTTCAACATTTTTCCACCCGCCGTTTTAAGACGGCTTTAGCAGACGTTTAAGCCGCCGCGTAGATTTTTTTCTGTGCTAGCCGCCGGCATTTTTCTTTCGGCTCTCTTGTCTGTCCTGAACACTAAGATCTTTATAAACTTTATTCTCTTCCGATTAGAGGTGTTTGATGATATTAGGATTTGTATCATCAAACACCTCTAATCGGAAGAGAATAAAGTTTATAAAGAACTTAGTGTTCAGGACAGGACTGAACACTAAGTTCTTTTTGCACTTCATTCCGTTCAAAGCACACGATAAACGCTATGAGCTCGTTCATAAATGCAAAATTTAAAGATTAAAACATTTTTGAAAATTCAAAGAAGTTTCAATAATTAAAAAAAAAAACGATTTTCTCAAAAATTCTTATCAAAATCTTTGGTTGAATAGATCTTCAGGAGTTGACATTCCACAAAATTTCAATCGTCAGTAATACTTACTTACTTACTTACTTTACCGGCACTACAACCCATTAAGGGGCTTGGCCTTCTCCAACATGCTTCCCCACCCGTTCCTATCTGCAGCTAACGTCTCCCAGCTGGTTACTCCCACAGTTCTTAAGTTGGTAAAAGCAGCGTCGCTCCACCTGGACTTGGGTCGCCCTGCACTCCTTTTGCCTTCAGGTTTGGACTTCAGAATTTTTTTTGGAATACGATGTTCATTCATTCGTTGTACGTGACCGAGCCAACGTAGTCTATTTATTTTTGTTGTTCTGACTATGTCGGGCTCTCCAAAAAGCTCTATGAGCTCGTGATTATATCGTCTGCGCCATCGGTTCAGTTTTCGGTCAAATACTGGTCCAAATATTGTACGCAGTACCTTTCGCTCGAACGTATGCAGAGATTGTTCATTTTTCTGTGTCAAGCACCACGACTCCGAACCGGACGTAACTACCGGTCTGATCACAATTTTATAAAGTGCGCATTTTGAATTTCGGCTTACTGACTTGGACTTTAGAATTTTCAGCAGGCTGTAATAACTCCGGTTGCCCAAAGTTACTCGCCTTTTTATTTCGTCCGCAATGTCGTTGTGTATGTTCAGCTCTGATCCAAGGTATACGAACTTATTGACCATTTTGAATGTGTGTGTGTCGATCGTTACGTTATCTTCCCGATATCGATTCGTAGGTGGGATGATCATGTATTCCGTTTTTCCGTCATTGACCTTCAACCCAATGTCGGTACCTTTCCTCTCCAAGGCCATAAACTTATCTTTAACAACATCCATAGTTCGGCCAATAATGTCCAGGTTATCTGCAAAACCAAGCAACTGACTGGACTTGGAGAAAATGGTGCCGCTGGAGTCTATGTCCATGGTTTGAACAGCTGCTTCGAGTGTTAAATTGAAAAGCAGCGTTGCAAGAGGATCTCCTTGACGTAGGCCTTCCTCAATGTCGAAAGTCTCTGACATTTGATTGCGGATCCTTACTCGGCTGTTAGCTCCGTTTAGTGTTAGCTTCGTTAGCGAGATCAGTTTGTTGGGAATTCCGAACTCCTCCATGACTCTCCATAGCTTACTTCTTCTAACACTGTCATAGGCTGCCTTGAAGTCAACGAACAAATGGTGTGTTTCAATGTTGTACTCCTTGCACTTCTCCAAGATCTGTCTGATATTAAACAGCTGGTCCGATGTTGAACGACCTACACGAAAACCACTTTGGTATTCACCTATCGTAGATTCCGTGTATGGATGAAGGCGCTGATATAGAATATTTGCAAATATCTTGTAAGCAATATTCAGCAGAGCGATTCCTCGAAAATTGCCACACTCCAATTTGTCACCTTTTTTGTATATGGGACAAAGTATGCTGGTCTTCCAATCTTCCGGTAACTCCTCGTCATTCCAGATGCGTATGATGAGCTCGTGCATCTCCATACATAGCGCGTTGCCGCCGTTCTTGAAAAGTTCACCGGGTAGGTTGTCAGTCCCCGGGGCTTTGAAATTTTTGAGCTTTAAAATTTCAGCTTCAACTTCTTGCATCGTTGGTTCTTCTATGTATGGTTGCGCAGTCTGAAATGGCAATTCGTCGTTTTCGTCGTCTCGGTTGAGCGGTCTGTTCGGGTTAAGCAGTTCCTTAAAGTACTCAGCCCATCTCGCGATACACCTTTCCTGCAGACCAATCCATGCTTGTCCTTACACAGCAAAGGTTGTTGACTGTAACCGTTTCTGGATTCGTTCACTTTCCGGTAAAAGTTCCGAGTCTCCTTCCGATTGCCAAACTTCTCAATTTCGATCAAAACTTCCTTGTCACGCTGTCGCTTTTTCCGTCGGAAGAGTTTTCTCTCGAAATTTCTTTTAGAACGGTACTCTTCCTGGCCAGCTCGAGTGAATCTACTTAGAGTTTTCAGGCGAGCTGCGTTTTTGTCGTCCATGGCCTTCTGGCATTCATCGTCAAACCAGATATTTCTTTTATTTCCCGTTCTCGTTCCCACTGCCTCTGATGCGGCGCTCTCTACATTCCGTCTAATTTGATTCCACGCATCGTCTACGCTTCGTTGTTCGCTGACCATTCCGGCAATAATATTCGTCTCCAGCCTGTCGACATATTGACGTTTAATGTCTTCGTTCTGTAGTTTTTCCACGTCCCACCTTTCCAATGCCGGTTGTCGATTGTGTTGAACCGATATTCGAGACCTAACTGCCGCTCTCACCAGGTAGTGATCGGAATCTACATTCGGTCCTCTACAGCTTCTGACATTCAACATATTTGAACAGTGACGTGCATCTATCAAAATATGGTCAATCTGGTTTTTGGTTCGTTTATCCGGTGATACCCATGTCGCTTTGTGGATGTCTTTATGTTGGAAATAGGTACTGCTGACAACCATGTTTCTTGATGCTGCAAAATCAACCACCCGCGTTCCATTTTCGTTCGAGTTTTCGTGAAGGCTATGTTTACCGATTGTGGGACGATAAAATACTTCGCGGCCTATTTTAGCATTAAAATCTCCAAGCACAATTTTAATGTCTCGTTTCGGCGCTCCATCATATACATCCACCAGTTTCTCGTAGAATAGCTCCTTCACCTCGTTGTCGCTTTCCTCCGTAGGCGCATAAACGTTTATAAGAGTGTAATTGAAAAATTTTCCTCTTATCCGTAGAGAGCACAATCGCTCGTCAACAGGACTGAAACCAATCACCGCGTTTCTAACTCTGCCGAGAACCATGAAGCCTGTTCCATACTCTCTTGGACTGTCGTTACTCTTCCCACTATAGTAGAACTTATAGTCGCTACTGGTCATGGTGTCCTTTCCAGGCCATCTCGTTTCTTGCACAGCTGTTATGTCAATTTTTGCCGCTCTTAGCGCACTTGTGAGAGATCTCAATCCTCCTGGCCGCAACAAAGATCTTACATTCCATGTTCCTAATTGTAAATCGTTGTCCTTTTTCCGATGCTTGAGTCGTTGCCGTTTATCCTGTCCGATCCGAGGCTGTGTTGGGGAATTCATAACAAGACTGTTTTTACGGTGTCTGGGAGTTAGCCAAGCGCCCAACCTACTTTCCTTCTCCCGATGACCCGTAGGGAAGTCACCAGGTGGTGATGGTAGCCCATCTGACTAGGGCTGTGTATGCTGCCGTTGTCTCTTGCTGTTGAGATCATCCGCCACCATACTAAGTCGCCATCCCATCTTGATAGCGCCTAGCTGCCTTCGGCCCTCCCTATACGTGCCGTTTAGGTACTACCCGAAGGCAGCCCCCCTCATCCTTATGCTAAGTGACCCACACTATTACACCAGGGTTGGTTACCTGATCGTTCATGCGGGTTGCTCACTATAACAGGTGTCACCACGGGTAGGATAGGATGTAGGAGTAGGTGGACAGAGGCTAAGGTACATAAAGGAGTACTATATTACGCTTAACACACCATTTGACACCCACTCGTCAGTAATGCTTTATGTATACTGCAGTGCGATCGGAGTAGTGATGGATTTTCATATAAGATTGGCACAAATAATGCAAGAGTTGACGTTATTGTAAAAAGTGAAAATCTCACTGGGGTACATAAGATCCTAACTTGTACTTTAATGGAATTTTGCGTATACGATGTGTTGCCAACGTACGCTTCGCCTCAGTTTGACAATTTTCACATATTTTGCGTAAAACATTCATTAAGGCACATGTTAGAAAAATAGCTAAAACACTAGACTTTAGCAAATTTTCTCACAAGCACGTGAAAAACAGTTACACTTTCAATTCAATTCGAATTAAAGTGGAAGACGAATTTCATTACACGAATCACATTATCATCCATCATTGTCACCGAAATAGACCTCTAATCAAAGAAATTTATTTCATGCTGTTCGGGAACAAAGTAATCACTTTGTTGATAGTTTTGGGAATCAGAGATTTACATACCTAATCTCATTTTCACTGATGTCTTTTTGTGTCATTTTTACACTCTCTGGCCGCATCTCAGATTTTTATTGAAAAAAAAATCATCTTCTTACTTTTGAAAAATCATGCTGAATCGTTAAACTGTATTATACGTATCTGTAAAGTGCGATAAACGACTGTGATAATATCTTCCATTTTGTTATTTCCTTTGTACAGTGAACGTCTAGCTCAACAGAATGATTGTGAATTCTAGGTCATTCCCAAAGCGAAGATTAAACATTTTTAATTGAAATGACGAGCGTCTTCCACTACACACAAACAATAAGACTGTCACTTGTTGTGTACATAAACAGGAAACAGGAATGCTTTATTGTTTTTTTGTAATTTCTTAAAAACTTTTCAAGCTCTCCCACAGTTGTGTAAATTTTGTTTAATATTCTAATTCATCAGCATCTCGTTCGCTACGCTCACGCATTTCATGTTTAGAAAATTTATTTGATTGTTTTATTGAGTATTTCGGAAACTTTTTTTTTTCTGAGAAAATCGTTTATTGTGTTTGAGTATACGTATCAAGTAATGATCATCACATAAGTACTGATTATTACTTGATGTGTACACCATCCCATTCTAGCTTCCTATAGTAAAACAACCTTCAAAACATTGAAGCATAGGCTTGTATGTATAATATATTTCGTTGTGTCGAAATCTACTATTTATTACGAGATTTGTTCTTCAGTATGTCAAACTAGTCGAGGACATTAAGGATCATTTTGTTACATTATTCCTAGTATAGGACTCAAAAGCGTGATTCTTTCCTAATCCAACTTTTAACCATCTGACTGTGACAGTATATAATAAAAGAAATCCCTTTGTATCTCCCTTCTTTTCGTTACGATGCATCCCGCTTTTTGCTTTTTATTTTTACTTTTGAATAAATTCAAGTCATAATCTATTTTTGTTAGTAGCTCCCTTCATACACAGATTGTTTCTAGATTCATGAAACAGGCTAAATTGTTGGCTAGCTTGGAAAACGATGAATAATAAAACGACAACATAACATTGGCGCCGTAGTGTCGATTTTGCTATATAATAACGTTCTATCAACCAACACCCACCATCATTCAACTGTATCTTTGTACAAAATATTTTGAATGTACGTATATATTAAGTAAAACATTTATATACACGTATAATATGCAACATTGAAGCAACATTCAGGGAGGCTGGTGTCTTTACGCACAATATATTAACGATTCCAAATATAGTCTGAGATCAAAATCACAAAAATTTCTCACAACAAACACAAGCTTTTGTGAACGCAATAATACACAAATAAATTTTCGACTTCAATAGAAAATGAATAAACATTCGGCTTAGTGAAGCTTTCTTACAATAACGAATTGTTGAACGTATCATTAAAGAGATAATCTGAAATTACTCGGAAATAAATAACTCACAAAGTAATGATGTTATTACAAGCAAATAGTACTTTATATTATACGACTTGTAAGTATGTTATGCAACCTGTAAGCATAATATACCGAGGAGAATCACTAAAAAGAAAAAGAGATGATAAAGCATCATGTCACCTTACGGTATAAAATTCTTCTTGCTAGTATTATAATGCTGTCCAATTATTTCGTCTTTTCAGTGTAGAGTTGAATATTTCATTAAATCATGTCCATCCAATTATATGAAGTATACGAAAATCGTAGATGAGTTAGACTAGCGATTTTCTTAAATGAAAACAACGATAGTGAAAAATAGTAGCTCGAGTAACTTGTGAACGATATGCCTTTAACCTTTCGATGTGAAACAATGGAAGATCTTTGCCGAACTCTCAGATGAGGTTGATACGGATTGTACGGCGTTGTTACGTTGAGAGCAAATATTCGCCCAACTATCGCATTCAGAGAAAATGAGTGAAAAAATGAAAAAACTGCCTTTACTTTTGATTGTATTATTTAGTCCTCTTTTTACTCATTTTCTCTATCGGAGAGAATGTATAGTTGAGCGAATATTCGCGCCTAATAAACGAGGCCTGTATTCATTATAGCATATCCAAAATGACATTTATATCTTGAAGCTATTGTTAAGTATCATAAAAATGAGTAGTTCAACACCCACAAGTCGAATGTTCGTTCATTTCGTTTTTTCTGTAAAATAACCGAATGAACCTCAACTTAATCTCATTAAGAGAAAAGGATGATGTTGATGGTATAGGGTGAACAAAGCTATCAATGTATGATTTCTCATTCTCACACACGCTGCAATCATCAAGTGGTTGTTTGTTTATTTAACACATAACATTTTTATGTGCGACGATTTGGTGTGTTAAGTGGAAGAAACGAATTCAATAAATAGAATTGTACGTACAAGCACTATATAGGGGAGAGAGTTTTTTAATTAGTTTTCTGAATATGTGTATAAGTTAGACAGAGATGTTTGCTTCCTTGTTTTACATTTATATTTTGGAGAATTGTATATTTACCGGAGGTGGAAGAACGTGGCAAATTTTAGTAATAATCGTTGCTTAGCGAATTAAATTGCAAACGACACTAATGTTATGCAATCAAAACTTTTTTCTACATTTCTACTTTATAAACTACTTTGTTTCAAATGAATTGTTACAGTACTTTCCTAACACATAAGAAAGAGAATTTTAGCGAGTATGAGGCAAGATGTAGGCGAATTCTGAAATCACATAATGTTCAGGTACGAGCTCTAGGTTTCTTAATTAATTTCTTGGATGTTTTTGATATGCTAGAGAGGAGGTTGAGGAGAACATTATGGATCTCGGAGGTCCAGTACTTCGGGAGAATTAATTAACTTTTACATGATATGCATCTGATCAGCCGATCCAGAGCTTATCTAAGAAAAAATATATCGCAAAGAAAATTTGGTATATGGGACTTCTTCAGACAAAAGAATCTTTCTGCATAACAAAATCGGTTCGAAAATATTCTATTATAGTTAATAAATGTTCATTTTGCTACCTATTTGCTGAAATCGAATCGTGCTAAAGTTTAATTGTTTGGTTTATTTACGGGGCAACTGTCGACTAATTTTGAGTAGATATTTTCAGGTTGTTACATCATCGCTAGCTTAGCTACTGTTGCCAATTAGGCCTATAGACAGAAACCTAATTAGTATTTAGATCCAAACGAAAGATATGACTTGCGGTAAATTTAATTCAAAACTTTGTGATATGTTTAGTAGCCTAAATTACGAAATAAAACACTTTAAAGGATTTACCATGTACCGTCACATAATACCTGAACTAAGAAGTAGACATTAATATCAAATTTAAACGTAAATTGCTGATACATACACGTGATATGTTACATAAATAATTTTTATCTTTCAGATTTTCATCATCTGTGAATATTCCTGGCTTACAGTGACATTCCACCAAATATTGAAAAATTGTTTAAATTGTAAGAATTTATTCTTTATGCATGAAATCAAGTGAATTTAATAAAATAAATCCATTGTAATGTATATCGTGTATGCTTAGCAGCAAAAGGAAATATACGTAAGCTAATTTTCGAAATGCGGTCTGATAGCTTTGAAGAAAAAACACAAAGTCAATTTGTTGAAGACATCGGTCAAACTGTAGCTAATGAGCTATTTAAATACTCAGCTGGAGATGAAAATTTGGCATCGAATAATCAAGAAAATTCCAATTCGAGACCCAGGCGAGCTACCAAAAAAATTCAGCAGGTTAGAAATAATAATTTTTTTATAAAATTTAAACTGGAGTCTGCAGTCTATCATATCGCACTGGTAATAGAAGAATATCGCACGAAATTGTTTTTTCAGAAACTAGTAATATTGTCGAAAAAAACTATCAAATATTCTAACTATTCTTTGCGGTTTCTTCAATCCACAATCCCGCTGTAGATATTTTCGCGCAGTAAACTATCGACGTTAAACTATCATTGAAACAATTATCGAAATCTAGTTGAGCCGATAGCTTAACTATCAAGTTAAATTGATAATTCAACTATCAAGTAAAGTTGATGGCTAAACTATCAAGAAGCTTTGATAGCTCAACTATCAACCTAACTTGATAGTTCTACAATAGGGTTGGCCGATTTGACACTTTTTTTTTATTCCGAAGAGGACAGCCTGGATGCGATTCCAGGAGCCGAAAAAATAATTTTGGTGCCTTTGGTTTATTTTTAAATTCGATTTCCAGCTTGCAAACTCAAATTTTCTGAAGAAAGGCCGATTTTCTTAACATTCCTCTTTTTCAGAACATTATTTGTCGAAAAATTATTGTCAATATTTGAGATTATGGTTGGAATCCACTCTTTAAGGTTAAGAGAAGATATTTCAATCGATTTTCAGTTCAGGGAGGCTGAAAAAAAATATTTTTGTGAGCGAGAAGTTTGAAAAATGATAAATTTGATCTTTTTTTTCGACTTTCATGCCATGCCATCGTAAGTTGCAGTCACACAAATTCTGACAAATGATAATACCCTCTTCATTCGTGGATTCCTCTTCAGAATACTCCAAAAAGAAGAATTTAATGGTTTATTGGTGAATCTAAACGTTTCGGGTGGATTTAAAACATGAAAAGTTGATGGTAAGATTCCAAGACTGATACCATAAAATGGTCACATTGATTGACTCCCAG
>CM055405.1:7167112-7178723 GCA_029228625.1 Pseudolycoriella hygida | reverse complement strand
TCGCATTTAAAAAAAAAAAAGTTCTTCTATTTACAAAACATTTCTGGGACTATTACACAGCATTTGTAAGGTCAGGCGTTTCGAAAAAAAAATAAAAGCTCAAATTCGACCCACTCTAATCTTTACACACTTACAGCGAATGTAAAAATCGCCACAAAATCTGCATTTCGGCCCTTGAAGAGTGAGAACAAAATTTAACTTTAAGCAACGATTCCACACTGATATCGTAAATGAATTGGATCGATACTGCATAACGAATTACATTCTGTCCACTCGTATTTCTCTTTTAAGTAAACTTTAATTTAAACAAAACAATAAGACGATGAATAACTTTTGTGGTTGAAACAATATTTTAAAGTTGAATAGCAATAACATAATTTAAATAATGAAACCCACGTTGTATGTACAATATCGATATTTTGCCTTTTCATAATTTAATAAAAGGGGTGATTGGGTTCTGGTCTAAAAAAGGAAGATTAGTTATTCTTGTCAGCATGTCAACGTGCTAGCTAAAGTTAATATTTGTCAAAGGTTATTTTTTCTTTGATTTTCTTTTCGAAGTATTTTTTTATTTTAATTTTTAATACCTTCGAGTTGAGATGATTGACATAATCCTATAAAAATACCCTCCTTACATATTAAAGTAATTTGCATTTCCTTCGACAAGACGCAGACGAACAAAAGATAACCGCGTTGAATTTTTTATCTTGTCGCTTTTCTGTGCCGTGCACCATGTAACCGTATAGGTATAAACATGCCACACAATTTCTACAACAAATCTATTTAACTTGAGCGTAAGTTTCTAAGGAACAAATTTAAATTAATTTGTTACGAACTAGAGGAATGGCGTGGGACAATGCCACAATGCACAATATTTGAAAAACTAACTTTCCTTTACAAGGCGGGTACAACAGTAATGCAAGTCTTTTTTCAAACACTTTTCCCATGTTTTCGTATGTTTTGACCTTCTTAGAATTTTGTGTTTTTTTACAAAATTTCCGAATACATAGTCACACTGAACTTTTAGTTTGACGATTTTGGACATTTTGGGAAATATAAAAAAATTACAATTTCTCTGTAGAAATTTTAGATTTTTCGTACGATTTTCGCCTAAAGACCTTGGTCATTTAGGACAAGTAGGACAAAATTAGGTCAGTCGATTTAGGACCAATATTCATTCTAGAGTGAAATTTTTTCGATGAGTCTGACGGAGTAGAACAAAACAACTTTTTGGTAAGAGACTTAAGGGCCAATTACCACTTTTGAATTACGTAATTCATTAGTAGCTCCTTTAGACGGCTTTTTGGAATTGCGTCATGCAAATGGTTGGGTTCGTTGGTAAGAAGTCTAAAGAAGACGTACAAAGAAATAAACCAAGTACACCGCCTAGAATGAAATATTCCAATCACAAATAAATGGTAAATGAGAAATGAAGTGAGATTTAATCAAATGAATTATTATTGAGATGTAATGTGAAGCTTTAAATATGCAACTTATTTTAAACTTCTGTATCTCAAGCTCCCTATTTCCAATTTCCATTCCTTGGCGTTATTTTAATGTTGAAATCAGATCTTTTCTCTATAAAATTATGTGCTTCAGCACTACGAAGTAATTTTATCATCTTCTAACGTCTCCTCTGGGTATGTTTTGCATGCGCCAGTAATATCGGTTAGCACAACATGAAACCATTTTTATAAGCGAACGAAAGTCACATTACGTTAGATGTTTTGTTGCTTTAACTGAATTTTAATAAAAAAAAATGAATTTTAGATGGAATTTTTTGATCCTGAAATGACTGACTCCAGCTCACAGAGTGACACTAGTGGTTGTGGAAGTAGAGGCCGAGCACCCAATACTTCTTTAAGACGTCGGAAAGGAACATTAAATGCCAAAGAAAGAAATATAAGACGATTAGAATCAAACGAAAGGGAAAGAATGCGGATGCACAGCTTAAACGATGCGTTTCAGGTATGGATTGAATTTGACTTGACTTTTAGAGATAATAACATAGTGTCGCACATGCATACGCCTTGTGCTTCGCTACATCTCCTTTTGTTTGTTTTTGTGATATTTCGGTTAAAGATTCTGATTACCAAATTCTCTCAGCCGTAGTTGACTGGATGAGAAACATTCCCAGCTTTTTTTTTCTTGAGGCTTTTTCCACTTAATAATGGACCGCTGTGCATTTTCAATAACTAAATCTGAGGAATCCCTCCATTACTTACTTAACTTTACTGTTTCTGCGCTACAACTATTTGTGGGCCTTGCTCGAGGATTCTGATCTAACGCCGCCTATCCCTTGCCGTGTTTTGCCAAATCTTTATAGTATACCGAGCGCAAGCGTCCGAATATCTTGTTCGACAACATCAATCCATGTAATTTTTGGGCGACCAACTCCCCTTTGCCCATTTGGATCGTTACGGGGGCTCTGTCTTCATCCATCCACCTCAACCTTTGGACTTTCACCACTGCCACTATATCCCTCCATCCCTAAAACTGTTTTTTTAAAATATCGAAATTTGGAATTGGAAGTGCAAATGTTCCTCAATTCTTAGGAGCCGTTCATAAATTACGTAACGCTTAGAGGGTCTAAGCTCAACGTTGTACAACGTTACAGGGGGGTAGGACAGTAGTGTTACGTAACGCAACATATTTCATACAAAGACGGAAGAAAAAAAAATTGCTAAGGATATGCAAAGAAAGCTCAAATTGTTAGCTGTTCAAATTGATGTTTTATCTTCAAGTTTTAGGAATATGAATTCCATCAAAGAGAGAAAATGATAGTTTGTACATCACGATTAAATGCGTATTACTTCGATGATAAACAAAGACCTTACAAAGGTTTTAAATGGAGGCTGCGACGATCGCTGGGAAGTGAACGCAAATTTTGCAATAAACTTTACTACAAAAATCTGAAAAAGCTTCAGTTCAGTTGGCATTTCATACTGAAATTAAGAGAATGAATGATGATAATCTTTTTGTGTGGTAGGCACTACAGCATTGAAAAAATTGTCACGAGTTCTGTACACGACGTCTACCACTCGTGAAGAATATTGTGTTACCCATTCGTCAAAACACTAAACAATGTTATATCAGCAGTCGACAATAACAAAAAAAATTACGCCACACTGGCGAGAAATGTAAATGTAATGTCATCAGTAGTTGCTATTTTTGACAGTATTGGTTTTGTTCAGTTGCGTTACGTAACAAATAGGGAGGGGAGGTTTGACCTTGCCTTACAGCGGTAGGGGTCTGAAAAATGTCGATTTTAGCGTTAGATAATTTATTAACGACCCCTTGTTGTGTATTCACTAATATTTTTAAATAATTTCACGCCCAGATCAATAAATAAAAGTCTATAAAAGATTCTGTCTGTACATCTCCTAAGCGTTTCATACTTTGAACTTCTTACACAGTCGAAGTGGAGATGAGGTTGACGTCTGTCTTAGTCTGATGCTCACGTCAACTACGACTGAGGGTGACTTGGTAACGTCATGCAAGATTCCTATTGCTTCAAAAGGCTTGAATAATAAGATCCTAATTTATTTTTGATATGCTGTCTCAGTCGTTACGCGAAGTTATACCTCACGTTAAAAAGGAGCGTCGCCTGTCAAAAATTGAAACACTAACTTTGGCAAAAAATTACATAACAGCGTTGACCGATGTAATTGTTATGATGCGAGGGGACGAGGATAACCACAATAATTCAATTGACTCACCAATAAATTGCACCTTGCTGCAAGTGACGGTTTTATCGAAATGTAAGGAATTCAAGACGAAAAAGGAATGCTTCATGGAAACTTTAAAAAACTAAAATGTTTTACATACTAACATGTTACGGTGTGAATCAAGTTGTGTTATTTAAGTGGATATAATTGCATGGGATACCTAGTAGTTAAATATAAAACATGATAATCCAAAGAGCATTATATTATCCGTACAATATCACCTATGCGAATTTACTGAACCAATTATGATTTACGATCAGAGTAGCAAATTATATAAGATAAAGGAATCAATTATTTTTGTTCATTAGGCAATTAATGTCTTTGAAGCATAAAGACAACAACCATGAGAAAAGTTCAATTCAATTAAATAAAAATAAAAGAGTAATATGTTATGTATAGACTATAAATGAATGTTTTAAAAAAAATATATCCACAACAATATAGTGTAGTAGTATAGTGGTATCGATTGATATATGAAGTATTTTTACAAAAAAGCCAGCAATCAATAAAATTGATGGCTCAAGTTTGTCTTATGTCTAATCAACACTAAAATATGTATAATCAGCCAACAAGAGCGAAGGAGAACTTGTAGCACAACTTACCTCACATGAAAAACGCATCTAATTTTTTTTTCATTTTTGGCCTACTTCCGATAACAGGCTGTAAAAAAGAACCTGAAATCACATTTAGAAGTTGAAGGCTTCCGTTAAGCGAATAAACCACCGCCCGCCTGCGAATGAGATTCCTGGTGGAGGGTTATTCATGTCCAGCAAACTGAATTTAATGGTCTATGATGCTTACGATGACTGCGGCTTACTATTGAATTTTTATGAACCACACATCTAACGGCATCTGTTAGCATTAAGAAAAAAGCTGATTGGGATTCGTTCTTTGCACGAAAAATCGAAAAATCTTGAGAAAATTTTTTAGAATCACTCAAGTTATGATGTTGTCAGCAAGGTAAGCCGTTTTACCCACCCGACACTCTCCTATCAACGTTTCTATCAATATTTTGAATGTAGACGGTTAATAACACCGCACGGTACATTCGGCTGAATGTATCAATCAATTAGGAAAAAAAATTCAAAAACTCAAATCAGGAACCATAAATCAGGAACCATAAATCAGGAAACTTAAATCAGGAAACTTAAATCAAGAAACATAGATCAGGAACCCTCAATCAGAAATAGATTTTCCAGAACACACATAAATTTGGAAACTACAAAATTGAATTAGGGACTGTCCATAAATGACGTCCAATATTCAGTGTTGCCATACAAATTTCAATCATCGATTGCTCGAAAAGTATACACTTTTCATATGTCGAATGTATGGCCGACATTAGAGGGGGGTATATTGGAGGGGTCGGACATACACTTGACATATCAAAAGTATATACTTTTCGAGCAATAGACGATTGAAATTTGTAGGGCAACACTGAATACTGGACGTCATTTATGGACAGTCCCTTAATTTGGAAAACAAAAATCAGGAAACACAAACTTTTCTGCAAGAAATGTAATTTATGTTGGGGAGCTCTGCCTCTTCAACCCCGCCTGCGGCGGACTCAGTTACGCTTGATTGTATGGGGCTCTGCCCTTTAAACCCTGCAAGAAGGACTGGAATATGTATCGCTTGACCCCTTGAACCCCCTTTAGACCCTCGACCACACTTTTTTCACTGCCTGCCGCACTGAACTGTTCATTTACCTTTCTTTGCGTATCCTTTATTAACTTTTGTGACCTTCAAGAGGCCGTTCATAAATTACGTAACGCAAAAATTGACATTTTTGAATCCCCTTGCTTGTTACGCCCCCGATTATAAGCGAACTGAAATAGTTTTGCCGAGGCCCAAGCGTATATTTCTTCTGTCTTTACCAAAACCGTACGCCGAACTAACCACCACGGAGGAGCTCGGGAATAGCACTTCCAGCACATACCGCCCAGTAGGCCTGAATTTTTTACAGGAAGAGAACACGTCCGCTTGACACCAGAAACGAAACTGCACCAGATTCTTTGCCAAAACAAACTGACAGAATTTTTCTTCGTAACAAAAAAAAAGAGTTGGTAGCAATGACTGCACTGTAAATACACGGAAAAAGCGCTGCCAATGTAACAAAAGTTAACTGACTGTAGGCTCTAACAGTTTTTCTGATTATTTAAATCAAATTTACATAAACGATTTAAAAGCTTGGATAGCGTTATTATGCACAAACTAAAATCTAAAGATTAAAGAGATTGGATCTCGCGACTAATTGGATTCTTTTTAATTTTTTTATATACCTCTTTAGTGGATTCTTTCCAGTAGAGTTGCTAAACTTTGAAGAGCTCGCTGTCTCAAGTGAATTCTAATATCACTAGAAAATATCGCTTCGCTGTCTCGATTAAAAGTGACATAATGAGTGCAATTAAATACAAGGATCACATGGGCACGAGCGTTTTAAATAAACCAAATAATTAGACATAAAACTGACTTCAATTCATTATTTGATAGCATTAAACTGTAAACGGGTTTTGAGAAAAATGAATATGAGTTATAAGAAGAAATTTTATATTTAAGAATAAAGAAAAATAAATTATAAAATCAAAATATATTTCTGTATGTAAATAATCATTAAGAAGCTGCTCATCTAAGTCGGTAAATGTTGCTTAAGTTGCAGACTTACATTTCGAAGCTTAGCGTTTAGCATTTAAAAAATAATTTAATATTAATGTAACGAACTTAAGAGCTATTCTGCGAAAATAACAATCAAAATAGTGCGTTTAGCTAATGAGAAATGAAGTCTCTACCAATTAGAGTAGTGCGCCTTCTGATTTTTTCGAGTTTCGGCGGCGCATTCCAAGTTTTTTACCTACACGGCGCGGCGGCGGAAATTTTTATGCAAATTTGTCAATTTCATATCGACGCCAGCTCAAAATGTTTAACAATTTGCTAAAATTTCAATCGGCTGGCGCTGGCGTACACTACTGAAACAAACATTAGCGAAGTAAGTCTTTGCGCATTTTGGTTACAAGGCTGAGTGTGCTAACTACAGTTACCTATTTTCCTAAGCTAAACGTAAAGCTCGGAATAAGGTCAGGTCAACCTGACCTAAAATAACCTGAAACCTGATTTGCAAAAATCTGACCTGACCTGAAGCGACCTGAAACGTGGGAAGCAAAAACGGGCTATCCTCTTCAATATGGTCACGCCAATCCAAATGACATGACCTGACCTGACTTGAATTTTCAGGTCAGAAGATTTTTTGACCGCGGTCGACCTGTTCCGAGCTTTAAACTCCAGACAGTGTGTAATTTCATTGATTGAGACGAAGTTAAATTTTACAAAACTATGAACTATTTTCTGGTAGTTAAACGAATCAGACGCACTAGAAGATGTTATTAAACGATGACATCATGTCCCCTACTACTGTTCGCAAAATTGCTCTTAAGGTAAGCAAGGGAGATGTGAGCCATAATTCTCGATAAATTCGACTTTGGTCTATCGTATTCTGGCCTTAGAATTATATTCTGAGAAATCAAAGAAAAAGAGTAATTATGTTTGCTATTATTGTATGTACAACATTATACCAAAATAATTATAAATAAATATGTACATTATAAAAATACAAATGCTAAGTTTATGTTGAGACGTCCAGAAACGTCTACTTGAGGGTTATCTGAAGGAAATGCACAATTTAATTGGAAACACAATTTGTATAAAGTGCGAGGAAAGCTTTTAATCACAACAAAAACCCTTTTAAAAGGGAAATATGACGGAAGTCCTTGTCCCCTCTCACAAAACAACTGATATCAATTTATGTGACGCTATAAAGCTATAAAGCTTCGAAACGCAAAAAAATCTTTCAAAATATTTTCACATTTGATTAAAAAAATGCGTCACAAATGCCGGACCCCTCAGTGTTATAGTTTTTCTCTTCTTTCAGCTTTCACACCGCAAACATTTTACTTGTATGTAGGAATGTGTAGTATTTTTGTACAAGAAGTCAAGCTGTTGCGTATGAAATTGAAAGAACAGAAAAGCTATAACTCTGGTGGGTCCGGCATTTATGACGCATTTTTTTAATCAAATGTGAAAATATTTTGAAAGTTTTTTTTGCGTTTCGAAGCTTTAAGCGTCACCCAAATTGATATCAGTTGTTTTGGAAGAAGGAACAAGGACTTGCGTCACATTTCCCCTTTAAAAGGGTTTTTGTACGACGCAAGGGAAAAAAGTCACAACTTAGCTGTAGATATGGTTCCGCAGTCTACGAAAAAAAAAATCTGATTGCGTCACGGGCATCGATTGAGGTCGATAGGCTCACTTCAAAATTAAAAAACAATATTTTTTAAAGTTAAATAGTCGAAATTAATTTCTTTTACAATTATTCAACTTTTTAGAATTCTGTGCAAAATTAATTGAAAGTTGTAACAATGAATTTCTCTAGCCTTCTGATTCGTCTTGTCGTCATCCGAGATAAAATTCATTAAAATTAGTCGTCGTTTGATTAATTGATTGATCGTTATACAGGTACGATGTGTGATTGGGAACAATAGTGGCTACACTTTGGTTGTCAGAGCGATGATTACGTTGAAAAGTTGAAGTTCCTGTCATTCAGTAAATTAAATTAAGCCAAAAAACACTTTCAGCGATTCAAAGGCTTACGTACGATACATTGGTGGATAATCGACCACAGACGTCTGGCAGGAGGGTACTGAAGTCGCCGGGTTTAGTTTGAATGATAAATTGTCAGGATCTAAGTTAGAATAAGAACTAGGAATGTACGTGCTGCCAAATAGTTTCTGAAATTAAGAAATTGCAATAAAATTTTTCATGCAAACTTCACAGATTCACCCACTCCGTCTCGATGCACATTCGAAATGTCAGCGTGATCTGTTGAATTGAAGTCACTGTCCAATGAAATTACGTCATCCGATTTGATTTCTTTCGTTGAGGTTGGACGTACAGAAGTGCATTCATGTAATTTAGCGTTGGCTGTAGAATTTCTTCTCAGCAATACAATGCGACCGATCACAATTATTATTAGAACCATAAGAATCAACACCGTAGCTGTGAGGGCAATGTAAATGTAGAAGAGACCAGCCGATTCTAAAATAAAGAACAAATAATTTGTTTTTACAATTGTATTTTAGAATATGTTGCAGGTAACAATCCACCTAATTGTACCCTGATCTTACACCCTTTCGGTGTTACGAATAGTCCCTCTAAAAATATGCATAAGAACAAAGAAGCGTGCGAATTATGCACTCTATTTACGAGACGTTGAACATGCTCTTTAAATTGCTAATTGACATTTTTGAGTTTCGTAACAGAGTCGAATAGAAGAAAATGTTAGAATAAAAAAGTCTTACCTTCAAAGATTGTTTCATCAACACCTTCGTTGCTATGCTTAATGCCTTGTCCGATCGTTGTGTTCACAGAACCAACGTTAGCTAAACCACCATAAACTTTGGGGGCTGGCGGAATTGCTTCGGATTCTCTAAAAAATTGATCGTCGTGGTAAATTACATTCGGCTCTGTTGATGAGTAAACTAATGGCTCGTCTGTCTCCATCGTAAAATCGTAAACTTCTTTCAAAATTTGTTTCGGTACTAAAATGAAATGTAGATTATTGAAAATGTGATAGTAAATCTGTAAGGAATAGAATCTTTCTGAGTCTCAGATGCGTCTACTATTCTACCCTACCAGAGCTTCGGATCAGATGTCAGCGTGATGGTCATCACTACATTTCTGCTCATAAGGATAGACTACATCCTAGGAACTTTTTTGAATATTCATTTTACTTGAGAAATTGCTACTCTCGATCGAGTGTTGAATGAATAATTTTCCAACGCTCAATGTTTTGAGTAACAATTAAATAGAATTTTAACGAATTTCAAAGAGAACTTTAATATCCGTCGATACGAGTATTTTCATACGAAACACCGCATAAAAGCACAAGGCAAAAATACAAAGGAAAGTTTCAAAAACAGTTTTCCATAGTTGTTAAAATGATTTTCAATATTTTACGAAACAATAAAACATACCACATGTGTAGACAATTTTTAAATACATTCTGGATTCAGGTTTGCATGGTTCTCCAAATGTTGTAGCATCAGCAGATATTATGCAACGTCTCTTTCCATGGCACATTTGCATAACCCTTTCATTAGCATATGATACCAAGCAAGCTAAAAATAAATTTGTAATTGTTATAAGGAGAATTTATCTTTATTTTAAAACAGAAGAAACGTTTAAAGATGGTCAAAGTCATTTGTGTAACAAGAGACGGAAACTGAATTTTGTGGAATAATCGGCTAGCAGTTTTTGTAGATGCAAAGGGTTGAGAATGTTTTCAAAATGTCTCGAGAGGTAATATTGAAAAACCTGTCCGAAAATACCGCCGAAAAAGAACTTCCATTTGCCAGTAGCCTAGCTAGGACCGACCTTAGGACCGCACTAAGGAGAGGCCTCAGTATGCATTTTTCTTTGGACTTTGATTGACTCTCAAATAGAAAAAGAATGAAGAGAATCAGAAGCAAGAAATCGGGTATTCTTTAAAAAAAAAAAACACGTACGGCCTTAGCAGACGCTCATTTGTAGGATTCTTTCAAAGTCAAAATATTTCTATTACTATATTCTAGAAATTGTTGGTTCTTCACTGACTTCACAAAAAAAAAACGTATTTAGGAAAACTGAATGAGATTTGCTCGAGTTATGAAGAAAACACCCAATATCACTTAAGAGGTTCTACCTCAAAAGCGCTTGACCTAAAATATATTGGAAATCGGTGAGGATTATTGAGGGGTGGAAGGACAGACGAATACTAACTCTTCATGTCGTTAAGGCAGATTATTATTAGTATTAAGGACAGAAGAATACAAATTTGTTTACGTGTTTACGTCGCGGTGAAAGCCGCGAATTATATTTCCTCACTTCGAACAGGTCTAAAAATAAGGAAATTAACGGTCAGCATGTGAGAAAATTCTCGTTATTGTATTGTTGCAACCATACAATCTTTCCACGGTAGAATAGAGTCTACACCTCGAACCAACAATTCTTTGAAAAATACTTCCGAAATGTTCAAAAAATCTGAAAAACAGAATCTTTAACGAAATGGCATAGTATAATTATATTATCAAAGAGTACTCTGTACTATATGTAAGTACTATGCAGCCTATCAGTGTTTTATACAAAATGTCATAAGATAACATGACGTTTTGTCACCTCTTTTCACGTTAGGATAATATTTTCGTTCGCTGCTAAAATAATTCTACCTTTCAAAAAGTACCGATAAAAAACGTGATTGCACCGTTATTCAAACTACAAATATGTGAGTCTGCCAATCTATCTGTAACTTTAATCACAACAAAAACCTCTTAAAGGTAGAGTGTGACGCAGTCCGTGATTCTGCTTCCAAAATTAATGATATCGCTTGAGCTTTGAGGTGACGCTATCGCTGATAATACGCAGAAGTTTCTTTGAATAGAACCTTGTGTTCAAAGTTTTAATTTTGTGAAAAATTACAGCGCTGTTTTCAAAACAAAATTACGTTGTGTTAAAAAAATTGCGTCACAAATGCCGGACCCGCTAGCGGAATAATTTTTCAACACTTTCAGTTGTTTGAAAACAGCGCTGTAATTTTTCAGAAAATTAAAACTTTGAACACAAGGTTCTATTCAAACAAACTTCTGCGTATTATCAGCGATAGCGTCACCTCAAGCGATATCATTAATTTTGGAAGCAGACTCACGGACTGCGTCACACTCTACCTTTTAAAAGATTTTTGTTTTGATATCAGTCGTTTCTGAAGTTTTAAGTTGTTGAAAAAAAAAATTGTCTTCGAAAAAAATTTTCTCACGAAAAATAATTTTTCCAAAAAAGTTTTTCTCTGAAAAAAATTT
>CM055405.1:7150039-7166612 GCA_029228625.1 Pseudolycoriella hygida | reverse complement strand
TTTTCTCCAAAAAAAATTTTCTCCAAAGAAATTTTTCCTTTAAAAAATTTTCTACAAAAAAAATTTCTCCAAAAAATTTTTCTCTGAAAAAAATTGATCTCCAACACCTTCGGCTACCAGCGGAACACTTCGTATAACCTTCGGATACCTTCGGAACACTTCGTATCACCTTCGGCTAACTTCGGAAAACTTCGTGTCACTTTCGGCTGCCTTCGGAAGACTTCGTGTCACCAATTCTTTTCACTGATTTATATAACTTTCCTGAAGAAACCAACTATCTAGGTATTCTTATTCAGAATTTAGCAAAAAATCAAAGATGGTGTCACTTTGACAGTTGACAGCCATTTTCTTAAAATGCTAAAAAATTCTCCTGACCAAACTCTATAACTTTCTAGAAGAAACCATCTCTCTAAGAAGTGTCATTTCGGAGCTAAAATTCGAAAACCGAAAAAGCATAAACGAAAATCCAAGATAACGCTGCTATGACAACTGGCAGCCATTTTCTTATGATCTTAAAAAATTCTCCTGATGAAACTCTGTAACTTCCTAGAAGAAACCATCTCTCTAAGTAGTGTCGTTTCGGAGCTAAAATTCGAAAACCGTAAAAGCATAAACGAAAATCCAAGATGGCGCCGCTATGTCAACTGGCAGCCATTTTCTTATGATCCCAAAAAATTCTCCTGATGAAACTCTATAACTTTTTATAACTCTGCAAGTGTAATCATTTCGGAGTTAAAATTCGAAAATCCAAAGAAGCATAATTTATACCTAACAAAAATCCAAGATGGCGTCACTTTGGCAGATTTCTGAAAATCCCAAAAAATTCTGCTGATCAAACTCTATAACTTTCCCGAAGAAACCAACTCTCTAAGTATTGATGCTAAAATTCGAAAACAAAAAAAAAAAAAACCTAATTTATTGCTTGGGAAAATTCAAGATGACGCCAGTTTGACTGCTGACAGCCATTTTCTTAAGATCCCAAAAAGTTCTCCTGACCAAACTCTATAACTTTCCCGAAGAAACCATTTCTCTAGCTATTGTCACTTCGGAGCTAAAATTCGAAAACTCCGAGAATTACCTAAAAACCCTCAAAATTGACCACTTTTCCACATGCCACGACTTTTCCAGAATTTTCCCTGAAAAGCGGCATATGAAATTTTTGGGGCCGAGACTGATGTTCCCTGAAAATTTTAAGGAATTTGTCCCAAAGGTTTTTGTATGGAGTTTTTTGGGTTTGTGGACTTTTTTTTGGGGTGTGGAGACTGCGTCACACTCTCCGCTACCGCTCGGAGCATGATTTATTTTAACGGTAGGTTTACATTTAATATCGATAGCTTTTTAACATTATTAAAATATAGGTACTTTTGATTATTCGAGTCTACATTTTCAATATAAAAAGGTCGCAGTATAAAATGACTATGCTGCAGCGCTAATAGCAAAAGTAGTTTTTTGTGTTACTTGGTACACTGTTATTTGACATCAGTTAATCGCAACAGGAATAGGATGGGCCTACACACCTACCATCTATCTATTCACATTTATCTCTGCAAAACTGTATTTGTCAGGAAAGCTTTTTATGTCTTTTCATTTGTTTCAAAACCACGGTGTGCTTTTTCCAATTTGCCTAATATAAACTCCCTTGATTTTGAATCATTTGGTCACAAATACCTTCCACAGAAAAGCGTAATGTGGGTACGTAAAAGAAACGAAAACAATTTGAATGTTATTCTGAAAATGAAAAAACCTAGGGATCATTGTGCGGTGAAGGAAAGCAAAAAAATGTTAAAAATTATTAACATAACAGCCTGAGGTTAAGAAGGGTGAAAAAATGGAGTAGACGAATCAGATGTTCACTTGAGAGTATAAATTTAATATAAGGCAGAAAATTAAATGTGTCCAATTGGCTGTGACATTTTTAATTTCAATGAATGAAGATATTATTTTTAATCAATGCAATTTAAATTGCTGAGTTCGAAAAAATTAATAAAAGCTACATTTTCGACAAATGAATAAAATTTGCTTTGAATTTTGTGTAGATAAGAAAAAAATGAGAATTTTTCGTCTGTTCCTTTATTCCAGCCCATCCATCGTTCGTAATTTAACTGAAAGTAAAAAAAATTCCATTGTGTAAACCAGAACGGTGTTTTTCTGATTTTTTTTTTTATTTCTTAAGGCAATAAGGTTTCACACCTCCACCGCTTTTCATCCCGTCTCAAAGAAATTTATTTTAAATTCAATTAATTTTCAAATTTACTCACGGCAATTAATCCAATTAAGTTGAAAAAGTGAAACAGTTCATATTTATTAGTTTAATTAAAAGTACTTTCCCAATCTTTCCCAGGAAAATGAATTATTTAACAACAACGTCGTAAAATCACTTTCGGATAATTGAAAAAAATCTCCTAGAAATTTCATTCTGAAATTAGAGAAACACAACAGCAACACTTAGAATTGTTGGTTTAAATCAAATCGAAACGAATTAAACCGCACGAAAACCTCTTAATAGAGGAAAAGTGACGCAAGTCCTGTTTTCTTGAAATACATTAAGGTTCTCTGGTACACAGACCGCGATATTTATAAATAGTCGAACACATGCGACACTGACACAAATGTGATGTCGAATTCAATTAATGTCAGGGATCATAAAACTTATTGACTCACGAGTCAAAGCAAAAACTTGCAGATAATCCGGAGACTGAATGGAAGCACGTATAAAATAATCTCATGAACGATTAGCAAAGCATAAAGGAAAAAGTAAAGAAAAATACTCTCAACAAAAAGTCATCTGAAAGAATTTACTTATTTACTGTGTTTTGCCTGACACGCTTTATTAGGTATTTACCAACTTTTTTTGTTTGTATTTATCGCCTTTTGATTGCCATTTACTCATAACTCTATATTTGAATTCACCTGACTCGAACGAATATGAATAAAAGTGTTATTCACGGAAAATAAGAGGGATATAGGTATTGGAAGACTTCGTGGTTTATACATGGAAAACAAGTGACTCGAGCTTATAAGAAAGTCTACCGTTCTTGAAAGCGGTTTTTCACCAATTCTAGCTTCACTACGTGAAATAATGGATTTTACTATTGACTATTGAAATTCTGATGACACTCCCTGAATGGGAAAACCTTATGGTTTCCCAAAAAATGTTTCATGTCATTTGACTTTGATGAAGAATTATTCAAAGCACTGTAAAATTAATGTATATCACGGTAACGAATAAACCATGTATACTAAACAGACCTTGTCAACCCAACTAACCTACCGCCCGCTGACATAATAAAAAAAACTTAATAACTCAACTCATCGCTTTCCCACCTTTTTTATAACACGTTTTATGTTTCACGTCTCATATTTTTTACTCCCAATGTCAAATCAAGGAAAAAATCAATATTCTACTTTCTGGAACTTTGACGGACAAAAAATATCAGAACGCTGTCTGTTTTATTTTATTAAAAGTTTCATGAGTTTTTTTTTTAATTATTGTAGTTTTTCTCTGTAGATTTATTGGTTGTCATGCTATAGAATTGAAACTTTTACATACAATCAGATCTATTCATGCGAAAAGAGATGGAGCAAAATTGGAATGTAACCAAGCAAAAAAGTAATAACTGAAAATCAATGAAAGGAACTCTAATTGATCATTTGACAATGGTGAATGGGTACATTTTATGAACAATAAGAAATAATTTTTCGTACATTCTCCTACAACTCCTTGTGGTTGAGCGCATTGCAAACTTTCATATTCTGTCCGTCCATAAGTCGCACTGTATATTGTGATTCTCCAATACGGACTGCAAGTCAACTGAATAATTTCATTTTCACATGCTGTTTTGCTTCTGAACTCATCTGAGAATATGAAAATATTTGAAATTTTTCGACCATAAACCAGTGCTGTGTATGACCGATGAACACTTACATGGACGGCACTTGTAAGCATACGAAATAAGACGTCGAACATCTGGACATGGATTCCCTTCTAATGATTTTGGAGCGGCTACGAATTGGCACATAGTTTTCTTCTGGCATGTTTCGATAGCTGTTTGTAGCAAAGAATACTGTAAAGAAGTGTAAAAATATGCAAATTTGTAATATTTTTTATTTGATTTTGATAAAACTTGAAATTCAAAAAGAGATAAATAAACCAAAAAGGTATAGATGTTAAAAAATTTCAAACGAGTACGTTGTTCGATCCTTTATGAAGGCTGCTCTGAAAGGCATTTACATTTCATTACATAGGATACTATTAGCTTTGCCTCCAATCTTTAAGATCAAGAGGGAATACAGAAGGCAGTCTGTGGCTATAAAGACATAAAAAATTTCCCAGTGCATTACTCGATTTTTGCCACCAGGCCGGTTGAAGAACTTTATACTGTAAATGAAAAAAATGTCTTTACGCAATTTGCAAACACCAAACACGCACATTTTTAGTCCCGTACGAAGTACAAAAATCTTATACGTTTACTAAAAACAATTTTATTGTTACATTCGCACATTGAGGAGGGAGTTGGGGGGGGGGGGGGTAAATTTATTATCGTCGAGACAGGACGAATCACCAATAAAAAATGTCCGGTCGTGCGTCTCCGCTTTTTTCTAAACGGCTCAACCGACCAACCTAAACTTTTTTTTCCTAAAAGGTACATAATGATTCAAGTTTAAAGATGAGCAAAATCTGTCGGTGAAACGTTTTCACAAATATCTCAGTAAATGTAGCACGGAAATTGTTCATTTTGGTGTGAAATGAAAGCATTTGATCTCGCAAAACTGACACAAAATTTTAAATCGGAATGGACGAAAATGAGTTTCTCGGTTGTATACGAAAGCATATCTATCACGAATAGAACAACTATTTTTAATAAAAAAATACGAAAGCATATGGTTTTTCTATATTTGCTAAACTATGCAAAATGGAGATTTACTGTCAAAGGCAAAGTTGTAGGGAATTAAATTTTAGGGAACATGTGTCTCAGCCCAATCCTGTGATATGACCAATTGTAGAATTGTGAGCGATGACTCATATATCTTAGAAATATGACAGAAGCTTTGCTTCCAAAGGCAAAGTTGTGGACAATTAAAATTTTGGAAACACTGTTTCAGGGTTTTTGGGAAAATTGACCAAATCCCTGGATAAAGCGTAGAACTGGAGCGATGACTCATATCTCTAGAAATATGGAAGTTAAAAAGTTGCTTCCAAAGGCAAACTTGTAGAGAGCATGTGTTTCAGAGTTTTGGGGAAAAACGGCCAAATCCTGGGATATGATGACTTCTAGAATTGGAGAGGATGACTCATATCTCTAGAACTATGGCAGATAGACAGTTGTCTCCAAAGGCAAAGTTAGTGAGAATTAAATTTTAGAGAAAGCAGTTTCAAGATTTTTTGGAGAAGAAACCTTGATTTCGTTTGTGATATGGTGCAGGGGAGAACATTTAGGCCAATGAAATCGATGGTCTTAGATGTCATAAGACGTACTTCGGTAGGATCGTTGACATTACCTTGGATAATTTCTGTGGATCTTTTTAATTTTTATAGTTCTAAAAGAACATAAAACATTGAATTGTTTGCTCATTTTTATTTAGATACGTTCGAGACTTTTTGCGACATCTATTCTGCTTCCCTCATCTATTCTGATACGTACTGGTCTTTGATTATGTTTCTGTGTAAGGTTTTCAGGATGATCACAGGCGCTAGATTCGAATTGGCTGTTGAAAAAATGTGTTTTATGATAGTACCAATATTTTTGCACGCAAAGACAATGCTATCTGGCATCGTTTCTTCGATTATCTTTTTATTTTTGTAATCGGTATTCGCCCCTCGAGCGCCCCTCTTCTAGATTTTTCGCACTATTCGCCCCAGGGAGCTCTTTTTCAGTAAAGTAAAGCAAATAATCTCTCTACAATTTTTCTCCGACACCTCTCGTGGCAAATAGTGAAAAATAAACTATTCGCCACGGGAGGGGGGGGGCGAGTCAATTTATTTTTTTAGATATTTTTTACTTTTTTAAGAATTATCTTCCGATATTTCTTTCGTGTTTCCGTGGAAACCATCTACAAACAGAGCGTCAGTAGGTGCACTAGAACATATTAATCCGGAATTGTAATTATACCCATGAGGTGTATTGTTACCGTGTGTTTAGGATATGAATGTTGATTTTCTAATTAAGTTGAAAATTAATATGGAAATAAATCCAAGTGCTCTTCTTATGTTCATCATATTGGTCCTTCCTTTAATCACAAACATTAGTCAATTAACGTATTAGTATACAATCGGACAATACAATTTGCACACTTTGGTATGGTTCATCAACAGGTAAAACAGACATACCTTGAATGTATGTTTCGTTTGTAGTAGTCACAGCAGAGTGAAATCGATTACACGCCTAATGCTAACCCGACAGTAATTCTATGGTCAACATGGTACATTTACAACAATTCGGTGTAGCTGCAGTTGTTTGCAAATTCAAAGTAAATTTAATTAATTGGCATAGAATGTTTAACAAATTAATTCTCGTTTTCATGATGGATTCATACCTAACCCGTCATATTATGCGGATAAACTATGCAGTCTATTGTAAAGAATTTTCTGTAAATCGAAAATACCCAGCGTAACAGCTTGTGCTTCGCTAGTTCATTTTAAAACTTATAATATAATAATATATATAATATATATAATAATATATAACTAATATTTTCGACTTAATTTACATTGTTTTTGCTATATCATATGTTAGAATTACGGTTCAAGCACATTGTGGAGTAATTGGAGCAAAAGTACTGAATGATTCTATATTGCTTGCATGATGTTTTCAGAATGAATTTTAATCGTAGTCGAAACATTGTGTAATTTGCAAACTTACCTTAGATGTTTCAGGTAACTGGCAAATATGTAATAATGCCTCGTCCTTAAATTCCGTTGATTTATTTAGCCTCTGCAATGGGCAGATTGTATATTCTTTGCTGTCTGAAATACATAAATTGTTGGAGATTATAATTAACTGTAAAGGAACACCAAATTGATGTCGTCATGGACAAAGCTTATTAAAATGTTGAATTCTCATTAGTTAAAACAAATATTTTATGAGGATTTATTAATTTCATAGCTACACACTGCTAAGAGCGATATTACGGGTCTGCGATGTTTGCTGCATCGAGCCTTGGTAAACATGATTTTTCCTCTTCATTCGTTTAACATTTTTTTTTTGTTTTTTTAATCAAATTTAAATTTAATCAAATTAGAATGAGAATTTTTCAACAAAACGAAACGATAACCGATACGCAGTGTATTATGTTTCGTCTGCAACTTCACTGTACTTTGACATAAGCCGTTGACGCACTTAAAACGTAAGTAACGTTTTTTTTTTAAAAAATGGGCACATATTGTTAACGGCCGAACTGCCCTACATTGAATCAATTTAAGTTTTTGGACCCTATTTTTACTTAACTATACAATACGGAGGTTTTCTGTCAGGCAAAGGTGTAGAGAATAAAGTATTAGAGAACACATGTTTCAGGGGAATTGGGAAGGATGACTAATATCTCTAGATGGCATAGTTCTAGTTCTAGTTGGTTAGAAAGCTACTTCTAAAAGCAAATTTTTAGGAAATAAAATTTTAGAGAACACATGTTTCAGGACTTCATTAAAAATGTCCCAATCCTGAGACATGAGGGATGAATCATACCTCTAGAACCATGAGAACGTTGCTTCCAAAGGCAAAGTTTCATAGAATAACATTTTAGAGAACACGTGCTTCAGGGTTTTGGATGGTTCATCCCAAATACATCGACTTCTACAATCGCCGTTTTTTGGCAGGATTTTCGACATTACCTTGGGTAATTTCTATGGGTCGTTCGAATTCTCATACAATAATTTGCAATTCTGATACGTTCGCACCTATTTGCAAAATATGTTGAGTTTGCGACATCTATTCTGATAGTACAACAATCTGATACGTACACGTTTTCGGTTATATAAATGCTTTATTTAAAGTTTTGCATCTTGATGCAATCCGTATGTTTCAGGCGTGCACATATGAAGTGGCTTTATTTTCCAAGTGACTAATTTAATTTTTCACCTTGGCTTGTTTTTGAAACCATAATTTTCGATCTGACGTAAGTCGTGACGTGTACATGTACATATTAGTTTAGAAGATATAAAATAGAATCATTATCTGATTACGCGAATCGAACACAAACTCTTCTTAAAAAATCCACTCAAAATACTCAGATACCGAAGCAGCGAAAATATGTACACAATGTAAAATGAAATTAAGGACCATAAATATCGCAAGTGTTTCGGAATCAACGGGAATCAATCTAAATCTAAACGAAAGAAAAATTAACATGAAAAACCAGGCATTTATTTTTTAACTATCCCATAAATTTACTTAATGCCATCCTCTTTCCGTATTATACAATATCAAATCTAAAGCCGAACCTCATTCCTTGTTGTAGTCAACTTTACCATTTATCAATTCAAACAACTTAAATTTCCATTATATTCGGTTTTCCTTCACACATTCCAACCGAAACAATTTCCCCGTATTGTGTGTAATTTTTCCCGTTTGCGTCCACCCCTACAGTTTGTAGCATATTCAAATTTATTTCAAAACGCAGAGTATGTTTTCTCGACGAGCAAAATTAATACATTACGTTCTTGCTTGAAACCATTTTGTTTGGGCGAGTTGTTTTTGTTTCGGTGCAACACTAAACGAATAAGCACAGAAAAAGTTTCCGTTTGTTTGATTGAATTTTAAAATAATTTTATTAGGTGGGAACTTTTAGGTCCAATATTTCCCAAACTCCGCACAAATAATTAAATCTACCACTTAGCTACTTTAGCTAAAGTCAAAGTGAAATTTCATGATGAAAAGCATAAAATGACAGATACAAAATTTTTCGTCGCTTGACGTATTATGCATTTCGTCATTAGTTTTTTTCTACCTTGACGTAAGCTGACGCCGTATAAAAAGCATGGATTTCTAAACGAAAGAATTAAATTCGCTCGTTTAGTGCGACGTCGGCTTACGTCAAAGTATACAAAATTTTGTGACAAATTTTTTATGTCAATCAATGAAAAATAGCCTGATTGTCTGCTTATGCAAATCATCATGAAATTTGGTATGCTTTGACATAAAGCAACGTCATAATAACTACGTTGGTTTTTATACATTGACATGAGCCAACGCCGTACGAAAAGCGTGGATTAGATTGACTGTCTTGATACGTTGAGCGTGTATATTTCCATGTAGATTTATGATTATTTTACATTTTTCGGATAAGTAATGGCATCATTACCGCTGCTGTCTTTGTAATCTTTACATTAGCATATAGGACGTGTATTGGAACATAAATTGAGTGGCGTCTATTCTTAATTCCAACTTATCGCATATGCCGCTCACATGGTCTCTGCTGTAATGCACTAACACTTTTCGGTGTTTATCGTTTATTATTTCCACATTTCCACGTAATTCTGTTCCGCTTCATTATACCTTCCCTTTTACGTATTCCATTTTTCGGTTATATTGCATCACACCTATCCTGTACGGAACGAATATATAGGTTGTGCTTTGGTGTTAACGCGCTAGAACCGGATAATAAATTGCTATGAGATTTGATAGAGCTTTTCCTTTGTGCTTTTATAAACGTAAATATGTACATATGTTGTGGATGGTGAAATAGTAAATAAGTTTGGGATGTGATGAGTTATTTTTGGGGATTTTCTTTGAACTTCCATATAAATAATTGATGGCACGCTTTTGACATTATTATTAAGTTTATGTTTTATAGTGTGCGTTTTTGTAGTACCTCCTAACATTAATAAATAATAAATACATTAATTTATGTTCATTTTGTGTTTCTCTTTTCGGTAGTTGAGATGATGTTTTTGGGTTGAATGTAATAATGATAAAGTAATTATTTAATAAGTGAATTATCTATTAGATTGTTTCATTCCGTTCCATGTGTATAATCGGTGCATTCTATGTTTGGTCAGAGGGTAGCAGGTTCGATTACTCGTATAGACTTTCTCTTAAACTCAACACGCTTCAGGGTCGAAAATAATGGTTCTTCTGAATTTTTTTCCAAAAGAGCTTTCAATCTCGAGGTCTACGCTTTTTCATTCTCCGTTCCTATTTTGTGAGTGTTATATTTACTTATAATTTAGTATTTGTGACTGACATTTCAACTTAACATAATAAGCATCCGGTGTATTTCAATCAAAGAATACCTAAAGCTTGATTGAAATACACCGGAAATTCGTTTCTCTTCTGATCCATCAAAATTACTTTAAAATATACAATCACACATGTTAAACATGATTCCTTTATTATGCCACATGACGTAAATGCATTCAAAAGAATCTCTTCGAAAAGAATCTCTTGGCTCAGCGATTAATTTCTTTTTAAATTTTGAATTTTTGATTCAATTTTCGTATAAGTTCGAATTTTTTTCGTTGTTTGAGAGATCAGAAAAAGTTAAAGAATCAAAAATTCTCACGTTCAGTTCACGTGACTTACTATACGGTAAATGTTTCTACAAAACCACAAATGAAACGCTTTAGAATAGATGTGGCAAATAGAATTGATTTTGCGAATAGACTTGAACTGCAAAAAAGTTCCTAAAAATCGGTTAAGTTTTACTCGAGTTATCGCGTTGACAGACAGACGAACGGACAAATTTTTTTTTGCATATTTGTTGTTTTTAGACCCCAAAATGAAAAAGTAACCAACTCCCGGGTAGAAACTCGACGGTTTCAAACGACGGAATAGACCCGTTTTCGAAGCACTTCGAGTTCTTCGTACGGGTTTAATTAAAATTATATAATAAAACTTGAGAAATTGCTATACTATGTCGTAGTTTTGCCCAATATATCCGTTGAGGAGTATTGATTGCAAAATTTCCTTCAACTTGCTTGCACTGCACAAAACGTAAGCCACATTCCTCAATCCACAACATTTATGCTTGAGTTTTAATTGAAAGCTATTTTGGTTTTCGGTGATAAGAAAACATCGTTTGTAATGTCAATGTATCTGTACGATGTACGTTGCATGTAGCGAGAAAAATTTGAACTCTGTAACTAGCTACGTCATTTAAATGTTCGTCTTTGCACATCTATCTTAGAAAATACGAATTTGCGGTACATAGCATCATGGGAGCTGCAATTCCCTTAATCAGTCTAAGAATCTCTCAAAAGTTGCAAAGCCTGAGTAACAGAAAAGTTTAGTCTTGTTGTGGAAGGATTGAAGAAACCAAGGAGCAATTTTTAAAAGTTATTCGTTCGTCTCGTCGCTCAATCAGATTTTGAAAACCAATTTATTTTGAACATCAAAAATTTGCTTCAACCAAAATATTGTAGTCTATATCTCCACATCGATTGGTCAGAATTGAGGATAAAATCCCCGAAATTCAATATGGGTGATATTTGAAAGAATACTCTTCTCTCATTTCATAAACTGGATTATTGACAGAATGATGGAGTGTTACTGTATGCACCTGTGCGACCCTATTGCACGAATTTGGTTTGAGTGTTAAAACTTACAATCCGGGCGATCTGTTGTTGAAAAGATTTACTACTTCATTTTACTTTTGTGTATTCTAATAACACTTTCGTACCAGGTGTTTCGTTATGTAACCTTTTTCCAACAAAACTGTGCAGTTTCATATGATCGACCTGGTTACAATTTGATTTTTGTCACTCTCAATTTCGTTTTAACTAACAAAGTTAAAGTTTTCCCATAGTTCTAAAGTAACTAGTTCATTTTTCAATTTTGAAAATTACAAACTATGTTTTAACCGAAAGCCAAAATTTCATTCAATTGAAATTTACTTAAAATTTGTTGGAGCATAAATATTATCGCTTCAATGATATTAATTTTGTGTTGTATAACGCAAAAGACAGAGAAAAGTTTATAGTGTGTTTTGCTAAGCTAGCATACTCGTCGAACAGTTTTCGAAGAGCTACGTCTGTCTGCGGGTTACACAGTTTTCGAAACAAAGTAGAATTGAAACTTTTTTCAAATGCGTAGAGTAAATAATAGAGAGTTGACCCATCGAAAAATGAATGTTATATGTTGATCTATTTGACAGACGATAAGGCAGCGGTTTTTTTTATTTTTATTTTTCATTCAATAATTGGCGTAATTTTACCACCTTTCCGTTAGCATTTCAAAAGTGTTCCAATTTGGTGCAAATGAGTTTGTGAATTAGTTAAAATTATAGTTTTTGTTTTGTTTTATGCCTAAAACATTAGACATTTACACGACCCCTCTTATTTTTTACTATAGTAAATTTTAATGACATAAGAAATAAGCCAACCAATCACAGCAAACTATTATGACGACATGATTGCTACGATTGGTTCACTTATTTTTTATGCGATTAAAATTTACTACAGTAAAAAAACATAACCAAAGACCCGTAAGTGTCAGAATAGATGTGACAAACAGAATAGATGTGGCAAAGTGACTAGAACTTACCTAAATATACAAATAAGCAAACAATCCAACGTTTTCTGTTCTTTTAGAACTGTAAGAATTTCAAAGATCCAAAGAAATTACCCAAGGTAATGTCAAAGGCACTACCGAAGTACGTCTCAGACCATTCAAATCTAGAAAAGCTTATATCCAAGGACAAAGTCGATTTTCCTTAAAACTCAGAAACACGAGTTATCTAAAATTTTATTGTCTACAACTTTGTCTTTGGAAGCAACTTTCTACCTCTCATAATTCTGGAGATCTTGGTCATCCTGCCCAATTATGGAAAACGCCATATGCCAGGATTGAGCCATATTTTCCCAAAACCCTGAAACACGTGTTTGCTTAAATTTAATTCTCTACAACTTCGCCTTTGACAGTAAATCTCCATATTGCATAGTGAGGGAAATATAGACGAAAATCTGTTTTCGTATATGGCCAAGAATCTCAATTTAGTCCATTCCATTGGTCCCAGTGCCCAGACCCCTGTACCGATTCCCACAAAATTTTTCCCAGTTTTGTGACATCAAATGCTTTCATAAATGCTTTTCAAAATGAGGAATTTCCGTGCTATACTTGCTGAGATATTTGCGAAAAAGCTTCACCGACCTTCGAAAAACCATGTTTTTGGTCACTTCCTCGACCATATCTCCGGAACCACTTGATCGATTTTGCTCATCTTCGAACTTGAATGGAAGGCATGTACCTTTCAGGGAAAAAAAGTTTTGGCTGATCGGTTGAGCCGTTTGAAAAAAAAAGTGGAGACGGACGGACAGACAGACGGACATTTTTTTTATTGCTGATTCGTCATCTCTAGACGATAATATATGCATCCCCTTACCTCCCACCTCGATCTACCCCATGTTACAATAAAATTCTTTGTAGTAAACGTATAGGACCATTGTACTTCGTACGGGTCCAATAAGACGGGTCGTGTAAATGTCTATTGAATAAAAAAGCATAAATTGTAATTTTACACGTTGATGAAGTACGTTGACTTACGAAAAATCTTGAGTTCTCCTATTTTGATATTTTGACAATCTCAAGTAATTCCACATTTTTTATCATGTAATCGAAATTCATGTGAAGAGGATTAGTTCAAAGTTTATATCGCGTTTTTAGTTCAAGTCCATTCTAAAAGTATTACTTTGGAAAACTCCTTTAATTAATTAAGAAAGAAAAAGACAAATCTTCGAAATGAAAGTAAAACTTTGTTACTTCGACCCAAAATATCGGAAAAAGTTAAATGATGGAAAGTTGTAATTTATCAAATCAAGTCAACTATCCATCATTTACCTTCAATATGAAACTTTTGTTCTTTGTTGGTCAACAGTGTCTTGAATGTGTAATTAAAATGGATACGATGTGTCGGTGAATGTAAATAATTGCATTTTTCTTCAAATGTTTGCGAAAGATTCTTCAAGTGGTTGAGAAGGAATAAATTCATTGCATTTTTTTTAATTCGGAAAGTAAAATAGAAGCGGATGGCTATTTAAAATAAAATTTGTTTGATTATAAAGGACGAGAATTTATAATTATAAAATTCAAAAGTTTGTCTGTCTGTTTGTCTGTTTGTCGGTTTGTCGGTCACAAATTTCCAGCGTGAACCAACATAGGTCCGACCTGCTTGAAGAGTTCCGAGGAACTAAAGCAAAAAGTCGTTTTGCATTGCCTTTTATAAGCCGAAAGCCAAAGAAAAGGCAATACAATAGTAGATTCTTTTGCATTGCCTTATATGAATCAAAAAAAGGCAATGCAAAAGTAGATTCGCATGTGAATCTATCTACGTCCGACCTGCTTGAAGAGTTCCGAGGAACTAAAGCAAAAAGTCGTTTTGCATTGCCTTATATGAATCAAAAAAAAGGCAATGCAAAAGTAGATTCCCATGCGAATCTATCTACGTCCGACCTGCTTGAAGAGTTCCGAGGAACTAAAGCAAAAAGTCGTTTTGCATTGCCTTATATGATTCAAAAAAAGGCAATGCAAAAGTAGATTCGCATGTGAATCTATCTACGTCCGACCTGCTTGAAGAGTTCCGAGGAACTAAAGCAAAAAGTCGTTTTGCATTGCCTTATATGATTCAAAAAAAAGGCAATGCAAAAGTAGATTCGCATGTGAATCTATCTACGTCCGACCTGCTTGAAGAATTCCGAGGAACTAAAGCAAAAAGTCGTTTTGCATTGCCTTATACGATTCAAAAAAAGGCAATGCAAAAGTAGATTCGCATGTGAATCTACCTACGTCCGACCTGCTTGAAGTGTTCCGAGGAACTAAACCCTCCCTTTTGCATTGCTTTTTTTAACCCAAAAAAAGCAATGCAAACCTAATTTCGAGGGGGAAGAGAAAACCACAAGGGAAACCTAGAGACAGAGAACGAGAGACGTTCCTTTTGTTAAAGTACTGGGACCGCAATGAAGCAGTCCCTTCAAAAATAGTTTGCTCTTATTATGGGTACAGTCTCCCATAATAAGAATAGTACCGCCATCCGCACCTAGCATCGTTTTGCAACGACGATTAGCGCTGGACATCACCAACCGGCGATACTTTCAAGCGAATTAAAAAGTGGTATTTATACATTTGGAACTGCGTACTTCCTGTGAAGTATAAAATTTATACAACGAAAAATGATTAGAAATTTTGTATGAGATTTGTTCAAGTAATTTCAGGGAGAATATTTATGTGTGTGTGTGTGTGTGCGTACATGTAATAAGAAGCAATAAACGAAAAAACTATTTTAACGTGTACGCACACGGTACGTTGAGTATACGCTGCAGGTTCATTGCTATGTAGATGCAATTTAACATGCTAGGCAGTAATGATGCGACCTACGTAATGAGCCATTATGGTCCAGTTCATCCAGAATGAACTCTTCTTATATTTATAAAGAAAAAAATACTATCTCCATACCGCGATTTGAACCTGGCACATTCACAGCCGCGTCTTGTACGCTAACCATTATCCCACGGATTCATGTAACGAACAACGATTAGAAATCAAACACTTAGTTGTAAGGGCATAACAAGGCTACTCGATTCAAAAAGTTCATATGTCGTTGATTTCGTTTAGAACATAAACAAAATAATTAAATTTTGCCCAAAAGGATTTTGGTGAAACATAATGCCAGTCTTTCGTGCGTGGTCATAGGATTCCTGTAAAATACTTAGTTTCTCAATCGGACTAATATATCACGAGAAATAAGTCTTTGAAAACATGATGTGATCAATTTCAGGTCGATATCGATTAAAAGTCTATTTACTACATTTTTATAAGAAATTCTGCATAAAAATTAATAGAAGTATTTGATGGAGTGCACGCTACACAAAAAAAAAAATATAAAAAAACTAGGAGGATTTGAACCGAAAATTCTGGAAAAAATGGATTTATAACGCCACAGCTTTGCTCACTGAGCTATATAGGCCGTTTATGCCTTGCGTTATTATCACATTGACAAACAAATAACAAAATGAACACAGCACATTGTTCTATACGATAATTCATTCGATATTTAGCCTACTCTAAGAACTCAAATAGTGTACGTACGCTGTATTTCAGGAGTTATTGTTTTTTGTTTTCAAAAAGTTTAATGTTTAATTGTTTGTTCCAACGACCGAGTGCTACTACGTTAAAGCATAGTACAAGTGAGGTCATGTAAACAGCCTGTAACACAAGGACGATTACACAATCTCGCCTTCGGCTCGATTTTGCAAACTTCGCCCTTATGTTACCGGCTGTTTACATGACCTCAGTTGTAATATAATATTATGCACGTGGCTTCATTCACTAATATTCTCAATGTATTTACGTTCGTTTATTAAGTGGCGTATTCAAATATTTTTTTTTATTTGTATGAAATGAAATCATGTGGCGTATTCAAATATTTTCTTTGTAAGGAATTATTTGTATTGAACGAAATGATGCATTGATTTTGTTTATACATTTTTTTGGTTGGTGTAAATGTCGGGCAGTTGGACATTGGGCCAATTTTTATGTTTTTAAAAATATCTTGGAATGTATGGGAGTTGGGTGATAGGTTTCTTTGGCAAAGTCTTAGAGTTTAGTGAGTAGAAGTCACCAGCATTGGTGAAAATGTCGGGCAGTTG
>CM055405.1:7126657-7146515 GCA_029228625.1 Pseudolycoriella hygida | reverse complement strand
GGGGAACGTTGCATACGTTCCACGGAGGAAATGGAGTACGGGGGAAGTTGAAACATTACGCATCATTATTTAAAACGAAAAAAAATATGGCTCTCTGAATAGACAACACGCGAAAATGATAAAGCCTGCGTAGCCCCTAGGGGCGGGGGTTTCGACTACGTAGCCTACCCTTTAATGTTAAAGCGAAAATGATAAAGCCTGCGTAGCCCCTAGGGGCGGGGGTATTTACTAGTAAATTGTAGAACGGTTCCGTGGAAAAATCATTAGTAAAACTAAAATTAAACATAAGCAAATACACGTTGTACCAAACAGAATAGATGTGGCAAACGGATAGATGTTGCAAAAAGACTCGAACGTATCTAAATAAACATATGCAGGGGACCCGTACGTATTAGAATAGATGCGGAAAACAGAGTTGATGTTACGAAGAGACTCGAACGTATTTAAGTAACGTAGTAGCACCTATCATTGAACGGGCCCCAAACATTGAACAAATTTAAGTAATTCTTTTGGTAAAATAAATCTTATCTAAAAACTTTGGGACATAAACGATTCCTCGTGAAATACAAACGAAAATAAGTTTTAAATAGGCGCAAAATGTTCAATAACCGGTGCTACTACGTTACATACTGCCTTAACTCTTAAGTGTATGAAATTACGTCCACATTAAGTTGTATTGGAAATTGCCGATAGGGCAATATTGAAAAACCCGTCTGAAGAAACTGTGCAAAAAAACCTTTCCGAAAGCACAAAATTGACCCCCAAATATAGAAAAATGTTCTACTCAATTTTCTCTACAAAATAGAAAAAACAATTTTTTGGGCTAGGGTCGACCTTAGTACCGACCTAGGGCCCTAAGTAGAGGCCTCGGACACACAATTCCATAGCCAAAAATGTTTCCCTCAATTTCCTCTGCAACAACTTGAGCCCTAAGCACAGGAAAAAGTTTCGCACAGGCAAAAGTTTCTTTTATAAACTGTCGGTCATGCCTAGATCTTTCAAACAAAAAAAAATTGAAAATCGGAAAAAATTTACTCGAGTTATGTACAAAAAACACATAGAGCCATAGTAGATACTCGATTTTAGTGCCCTAGCTAAGTGCAAGAACTCAAATTCAGAAAAGTTTCTTCCATTAATTGTCGGCTATGCTCAGGTCTTTCAAACAAAAGAAAATTTATGAAAATCGGAAAAGATTTGCCCGAGTTATGGACCAAAAACACATAGAGCCCTAGTAGAGACTCGATTTTAGTGCCCTAGCTAAGTCCAAGGACTCAAATTCAAAAAAGATTCTTCCATAAATTGTCGGCTATGCTTAGGTCTTTCAAACAAAAAAATGTATGAAAATCGGAAAAGATTTGCCCGAGTTATGGACAAAAAACACATAGAGCCCTAGCAGAGACTCGATTTTAGTGCTCTAGCTAAGTCCAAGGACTCAAATTCAAAAACGTTTCTTTCATAAATTGTCAATTATGCCCAGGTCTTCCAAACAAAAAAAAATTTTGAAAATCAGAAAAGATTTACTCGAGTTATATACAAAAGACAAAAATCACTTAAACGGCCCCAACTCGGTGGCCCTTGCGCCGACAGATCCCAGATTCAATCCCATAAAAAATTTTTCGATTAACTTTTAGGGAAAAAAAGTTTTTGAAAATGGTTGAGTTTTACTCTAGTTATCGTGTTGACAGACGGACGGACATTTTTTTATTGCTGATTCGTCATCTAAGGCCCATGATCGGTGCTCCCCCCTACTCCCGGGTCGAAATTCGACTGGTTACAAACGTCGTGGTAAACGCATAAGACCCCATTTCGAAGAACTTCGTTCTTCGTACGGGTCTAAAAATGAACAAACAATTCAATGCTTTATTCCACAGAAATTATCCAAGGTAGTGTCAAATGCCCTACGAACTCCCGCCTCGATCTACCCCATATTGTTTGGGGCCATTCAAATAGTGCGCACGATTTTTTCGGGGAAGGGGGTTTGAGAAAAGCGTGCGCTCCACACATTCTGAGTTTTTTTTACATGTATTTTTGCGTGCGTGGGGGGGGGGGTCTAAGATCCGTATTTTTTTAGCATGTGCACTATTTGAATAGCCCCTTTGTAGTAAACGTATAGGACATTTTGTATTTCGTAGGGTTTAATAAATGAAATTGTATAAACGAATAATGTGAAGTGCAAGTAAAAGAGCATTTTAATTAATTCGTTTTGAATTTCAGTTTTACTACTTGTAACATCAGGAACTGAAAAAGATTCATGGCTTCTATGAGTTAACGAGTTAAGTTCAGAAGAGTGCGCACAACGATCATCCAACAAAGTCCACTGGTGAGAAGCGTCCGTACAACAATCGCCCAATAAAGTCCACTGGTGAGAAGCCATGAAAGTTTGTCAGTTCCTGATGTTATACGCGGCTGAAATTGAAAATTTAAACGAATTAATTAAAGTGCTGTTTCACTTGCACTTAACGTTATTCGTTAACACAATTTTGATAATTTCATTCAGCAAAACAAGAACTTTTTATTTATTCGTTTTATTTTTATTTCGTAAACATTTTTTCAATTAAAATAAACTCACGTTAATGAAAAGAAAAAAGTTTTGGAATGAATTTATTTGAAAATTTACCTATAGAATCATTTACCACAAGGATTCCTTTAATATTCGCTAACATAGCCATACAAATCGGGGAAAGGGAATGTGCAAGATCGCATTTTTAGTCACTTCTGTAAACCACTATTATAATAATAATAAATTAGTATGATTTGTTTTGATTTTGTGAATTTTCTAACTCAAGAAGTTCCCTATCGGCAAAACGTTGAAAAATATTCTTCCATCAAAAAAGTGCTTATAAAATTAAAATTAAAATTAAATAGTTTAAAATTAAGTTTCACAAATCAATAGATTTTTTTAATCCGCTCAACATTTGAAGTTGTTGGCGCCACAAAATTCTATTGTATGCACTGATCGCATAGAAACGTACGTAGTTTACGCATATAATCGAACGAAAATTTCAAAAAACGCTCACACTAATTGTATACTTTCAACTTAATGTTTCAAAAACAAAAAATTTAATCGAAATCAAATGTCCATAAATATTTGTTTTAACATTTTTTTGTAGGGTTGTACAAACAAAAGAATTTTTTAGAAATTTCAAACAAACTTTCTATGTGAATTTTTTCAACCGTAAATGCAATTATTCAACAAATTTATTCGTTCGGTTTACGCTTCATTTTTTGTGTGGACAAAACAACAAAAAAGGGCATTGGATTGGTACGGAGCACATACAATTAACTCAACTCCACTAACTTTAAAGACGAACAGAAAAACATTCACTGAGTCGTATGTATATGTATATTATATGCTTCAGACAGGATTTACGGTTATTTTACCATCTAGAGCTTTGCGCTGGACGAGAAACCGTTTAGAAAGTCTATTAAAGAAAAACTTGAAACAAAATATCGTTCTTCTCGTATTGTGTGAAATAATGGATGTGCTCTAATTTTATTGAGCGTACGAAAATTTGGATCGACTAAAACGTATAACTGAAGTTGAAATCAAGGTAACCGAAATGGTGCCGTTTCACCGTTTCCGTTAATAATGATAATATTTTCCAAAGTAACTTAAACCATTTTTCCGTTCATAAAATATTAATTTTATGGCTTCTTCAAATCTTCCTTTCTATTAAGTATTTTGAGAAATTCGCAGATGGTAATATTTTTCTTGTAAACGGAATTGAAAAATGAAAATATTTGCTTTCTTCATATCATAACCCCTAAATATATTTAAACATTTTTTTTCACTCTTTAAAAATCAAATTAATTCAATCTTTTCTTTTAAATTAAAATCTTGAAGAGCTTTGCTGCTTATGTTAACACTAAAAGCTTTCTTTTTCTAAAATAACTTAGTTCTCATAAGACGTAGAAAATGAGGAGAACATGACTCAAAGTTTATCGAATTTCTTTAGTAATGTGTTTTCAATGCAAAACGAATTTTTCGCTAAAGAGAACCTCAATACACAAAACTTTTTTTCGGGACTCTTACTCATTCCTTACTCGTAATACAGAAAGAAGCGCTTACCCGGAATTCTCTTTCTAGCTTGGCACCAGGCTGCAGCTACCTTGTGCCTTTTCAGAACTAGAATTCGAGGTGGCACGCTGGTATCAAGATGAGAAATATTTTCTTCTAAAGCTTTTGCTAGCACTTCCACTTCAACAAAATGATAAATTTACGTATAATATTGCATTGATATCATTCGCACCTTAATATAAAAAGCTGCTCCAAAAATTGAGAAAAGGTATGGGCTGTATGCATCATCCACACATCCACTTCATCTGCAAAAAAATATTGCTTTCATGGTAAACACTAAACGAAAAAGTGTGAAGTGGTGTTCTAAAAATCGTGACTACAAGCAATCCTTATCGTATTGAGAAATATGGCACATAAAGCCGCATAAATACTTGAACGTAGAATTCGTAACGTTAAGACAGAATAAAGAATCGAAGATTGAATCGCATAACAGTAAAATATTTGAACAAAATAATCTCGTTTCCGATATACAAAATGAAAAATAAGAAATGTCTTCCAAATCAACACAATAGAATCACGGTTTATTTGTTGAGTTCATTAGTTAAACTGTCATTCGCTAATCTCACTCTTTGAAAACTGTAAAAGTGTATCTTACCTGGACTAGGTTTCTTGTATTGAGCGATTTCTATTGTTATGCTCGTACCTCGTGGACAGCTCAAATGGATTTTATCAAAATCACAAGCGGTTTTATGGTAAGTTTTCAATGTCCCAGATAGAAGTGCTGTAAGGTACAACAACGGATTGTTTCAAAATCATGTAATTTTACGCAATAAAAATTTTTTATGTTAGTGAAACTGTGTTTTCATAACTTAGTTGAGTGCTGTAATTAATTTTCATGCATTTGTTACATCACTAGTGGTGTAATAACAAAAATGATCCGATAAAAAAATATTGCTGTACGTAATTTTAAATATGTGCATCGCATTTAAACCAACTTTTTTGGCTTTTTTTTTATTTGGTTGTCTCTATCAGCGGACATGCAATGCACATTTTAAAACTCTCTAAGGTGGTTAATTCAACTCTGCACAGTGGTTTCTCCTCATCTGCTTTTTCTTTAGTGCTGTTGAAGAAAACAATGTTTAACGGTTACACCTTCTCGTCAAATAAAAGCGTAAAATTGTGAAAAGGGGAGAGAGCCGCACCTTTAAGGAAACCTTATCTTTGATGTTCAAAAAATTGTCGTAGAGAGATTGTGGCACATCTACTCTTTCCCCATACATTATTTGGTTTTGTCACATAAAATCCTTGTTTATATGCCCACTATTAAAGGATTGAATGGACCTAACTAATTGCAATTTATTATATCAACAAAACATTCAGGTAGTGGACAATGCTACTTTTGTTCCGTAATTTATTAAAACGTTTGCATGTATGCAAAGAGCATAGAGCCATTAAATTGAGTTGTTATCCCAGGATGAAATAGAAAAAGGGAATAAAAATAAAACGCAGCTACAACAATAAAATCTAACGCAAATTTTTCTCTGCCAGAAAATATTTACTAACATTAATTATGTGCTCAAGTAAATCCCATTTAATTAAACTAAACAGTGCCACGTGAAATTATATATCATTGACCCACATAATTTAGATGGGCGTGTACGTAAGTGAAAATTATGACATGCCTAGATCAAATTACTTTTTCAAATATTGTATATGTGATGTCTGTGTACTATATTTAAACAAAACAGAGGAAATAGTAGACGAAACCCCATTGATTACCTTATACGTTATTTCAAAACAATTGAAAATACTCAAATAAATGTTGTTAGAACTTTTTTGCAATTGGTAAAACGCGTTATTTCCATTATGATTGACGGCAAGTAAAGCTTTCTTTCATCAAATTGACACTGCATAGTACGGTAAAGAGAAACGTCAGATAGAAAACAAATTTTATGCAATTGAGTGTCATAAGGTAGAACTTTGGACGCATCTGCTTGAACTTGTTGCACAGGTTGTAATGAGTCCTATCTCGTCTTCGAGTAGTTTAGGACAAACGTTAAAATTCCGACTCATAAAATTGTGGGACAACAACATTTCGGTTTCTTTTTGAGAGTCCTGGTTTTATCTTCTTCAAAATGTAAGGAGGCGTACCGGCCGAGGATCATGTTTCTGTAATCGCCTAGATTGTCCTGCCCCTAAGACGGAAGACCAACCTCACACAAGCGTTGAACACCTTTGTAAGTGTTCTTTTGCGGGATTCATCCAGATCAAAGATGAAAACCTCACAGCAGAAGTGGGGAATGAGTAGCGCTTTAACTAAACTTAACCTCAGAGAGCGACAGAGATAAGAAGCGTGTGGCGTGTGCCCACAGCGACGTCAATCCCGAGTAAACCTTCGATGAGATGGAGTTGCACTGGGCGGTACGATACTAAACTAAGCTGCAAGAAGTTAGATGCAAATAGGTCCAGTTGGAGAAGCATGTTGGAGATGCCAATACCCTTAATGGGATGTAGTGCCGGTTAAATAGGTAATACGATACTATGATGTGATGTTCTTTCCAAATAATGTACCACAAACATCGACAGTCTTGCATAGCAGCGAAATACAAATACATTTAAATTGTTTGTAATGTTCTCTGAAGGTTCCAATTTATTCCAATGGTTTTAAGAACTATACAGCAACATTATAAAACCGATTTTGTTTCCGAAAGTACTCTCCTTTCACAATTTTATACAAATTGGATAACATAAGTATATAATATGTAAAATAATAAGATCATTAAATTCTGATTGACTAGGAGGAAGTATCAAACTACAAACTACAAATTAAGCATAACTAATGAGAAATTCTATCAGACTCTCAGAAATTTCTTTCGTTACTCAGCAAGAATGGAATAATAATTTTAATTACTCTTTTACTGTCAAGTCAAATATGTCGATCTGAAACTCTAGATTAAGGTAAGACGTTCTTCACATATTACGTCACGCTATTTTCGATTTTCATACTTCACACACCCCCCTTTTCACACTGCATCACGTTCGAAAAATCCCCCTCACATTTGCATTTCAGATCCCCCATTCCAGCGAAGAGGAAAAATTTTTCCCCGAAAAAAATTATTTTTTTCTTTCTGTATTTTTCTTGTAAGAATCGTTTTTTTTGTTAATGTTGAAAGCTTTACGTTTGATTTTCATGTCAACCGACTTTATTGTCGGCGATGATACCAACTCATATATCAATCGAAAGCATCTGAGCTGTTTACCATGCTAATTTAAAAAAGCTACTAAAATGATCTTCACGATGTCAGGAACCTAAAATAAGGAAAAACAAAAATCAGGAAATACCAACTTTAGGAAAAACCAAAATTAGGAAAAACGAAAATTAGGAAGGATATAAATCAGGAAAAACATCAAAGTTTTCAATTCCTAAGGAGGTCGCAATCTTATTTTTGGTATGTAGGGGGCTTTGCCTCCTAAACCCCCGCGCCTGCGGCGAGCTACTAGCGCCCTGCACGCTGCTTTCCGTGCATTGGGCTCTGCCCCAAACCCTGCTAGGGGCTGTGTCCCTTAGACCCACCAAGGGGGGATATTCCCCCCTTGACCCCCCTACGCGGGGGCTGCCGCCACTCGACCCCGCCTTTTTTAAAATGATTTATCACGACCTGCGGCGCATTCTCTCAAAAATTATTTTGCTGCTTTTGGTTTTCCTGATTGCCTGATTCCTAATTTTGAATTCATTACATTTACGCATTTTGAGACAATCTTAAAACGTAAACAACACGGAATACGGCACAATTGAATTAATTATAAGGGATGACTCAAAACGCACGCTTTATTTATTTTAAATTGTACCAATTTTTGGTTTTTCCTAATTTAATTCATTCTTGATTTTTGTTTTTCCTAATTTTAGTTTTTCCTTATTTTTGGTTTCCTAATTTTTGTTTTTCCCAATTTTTCTTTTCCTAATTCGTGTGCAATGTTGCCATCCTCCGACAGTTTGCATTAAATATAAAAATAACCAAAGACCCGTACGTATCAGAATAGATGTGACAAACAGAATAGATGTGGCAAATAGAATAAATCTTGCAAAAAGACTCGAACGTATCTTAATATAGTAATGGGTAAACAATCCAACGCTTTATGTTCTTGTATAACTATAAGAATTTCAAAGATGCATAGAAATTACCCAAGGTAATATCAAAGGCCCTACCGAAGTACATCGCAGACCATTCAAATCTAGAAATGGTTATATCCAAGGACTGTGCCATTTTCCCCTAAAACCCTGAAACACGTGTTCTCTAAAATTTTTTTCTCTACAACTTTGCCTTCGGAAGCAACTTTCTAACTCTTATAGTTCTAGAGATATGGATCATCCCTCCCAATTTTAGAAGTGGTCATATGCCAGGATTGAGGCATTTTTACCCAAAACCCTGAAACACATGTACCCTAAAAATTCATTCTCTACAACTTTGCCTTTGACAGTGAATCTTCATATTGCACAGTTAAGGAAATAAACACGAAAAACTGTTTTCGTATATGGCCAAGAAACTCAATTTCGTCAATTCCACTAGTCCCGGGAGCCGGACCCCTGACCGGATTCCCACAAAAATTATTTCACTTGACACCAACATGAGCAATTCCCGTGCTATACTTGCTGAGATATAAAGCTTCACCGACCGTCGAAAAACCATGTTGTTGGTCACTTCCTCGACCATATCTCCGGAACCACTTTATCGATTTTGCTCATCTTCGAACTGGAATCATGGGAGGCATGTATCTTTCAGGGAGAAAAAGTTTAGGGTGATCGGTTGAGCCGTTTGGAAAAAAATGGAGACGGACGGACGGACATTTTTTTTTTGTTTATTCGTCATATTTAGACGATAATCAAGGCCGAAGTGCATTTTCACTCATTAAAATCGGTTCAGTCGTTCCGGAGATATGAATCAAACAATTTTGCAATTTTGTATGGAAATGGACTCAAATCGAATATTTTTAACTAGCCTTTCTTTCTTTTTTTGTGGCAACTTTTTTTTGACGTTACAAGGTTTTGAAAGTTTCATGAAATGTATTCCGTATCTCTAGAACTATGAGAGTTAGAAAGTTGGTTCCAAAGGCAAAGTTGTAAAGAATTAAATTTAAGCGAACATGTATTTCAGCGTTTTGGGGAAATATGGCCCAATGCTGGTATATGGCCACTTCCATTATTAGGCAGGATGACCCAGATCTCCAGAACTATGAGAGTTAGAAAGTTGGTTCCAAAGACGAAGTTATAGAGAATTAAATTTAAGCGAACACATGTTTCAGGGTTTTGGGGAAATATGGCCCAATCCTGGTATATGGCCACTTCCATAATTGGGCAGGATGACCCAGATCTGCAGAACTATGAGAGTTAGAAAGTTGATTCCAAAGGCGAAGTTATAGAGAATTAAATTTAAGCGAACACGTGTTTCAGGGTTTTGGGGAAATATGACCCAATCCTGGTATATGGCAACTTCCATAATTGGTCAGGATGAACCAGATCTCCAGAACTATAAGAGTTAGAAAGCTGGTTCCACAGGCGAAGTTGCTGAGAATTAAATTCAAGCGAACACGTGTTTCAGAGTTTTGGGGAAATATGGCCCAATCCTGGTATATGGCCACTTCCATAATTGGGCAGGATGACCCAGATCTGCAGAACTATGAGAGTTAGAAAGTTGGTTCCACAGGCGAAGCTATAGAGAATTAAATTTAAGCGAACACGCGTTTCAGGGTTTTGGAGAAATATGGCCCAATCCTGGTATATGGTCACTTCCATAATTAGGCAGGACGAACCAAATCTCTAGAATTACGAGAGTTAGAAAGTTGGTTCCAAAGGCGAAGTTATAGAGAGTTAAATTTAAGCGAACAAGTGTTTCAGGGTTTTGGGGAAATGTGACCCAATCCTGGTATATGGCCACTTCCATAATTGATCAGGATGACCCAGATCTCCAGGACTATGAGAGTTAGAAAGCTGGTTCCACAGGCGAAATTGCTGAGAATTAAATTTAAGCGAACACGTGTTTCAGATTTTTGGGAAAATATGGCCTAATCCCGTGATAACGCAACTTCCAGATTACAGAGGGATGATTCTTACCTCTAGAACTATGGCAGCTAGAAAGTTGCTTACAAACTTACAAAAGTACTGATTTCCGCCAAAAAACCTCTTACAGAGGAGGTGTGACGCAAGTCTTTATGTCTGCTTACAAAAGCTGTGAAATCAGAAAAGTGTGACGCATTAATCATCTAAGGTAAAATTTTTTTCTTCCAGTTACAAAAGTTCTGAAATCAGGGGGTGACGCATTAAGCTTCGATTCGCAACAAACATTTTTAAACAAAATTATGTTGAGTTCAAAAAATTGCGTCACAAATGTCAGACCCACCATCGGAATAATTTTTCAACACTCAGTTTTTAGACGCAAAAATTTAAATTTACCCTAAACGATGTGATAAGAAATAAAAGTCAAATTTTCGCAGCGTAAAAACTGAAAGTACAGAAAAATTGTTTCGCCGTAATTTTGTTTAAAAATGTTTGTTACGAATCGAAGCTTAATGCGTCACCCCCCTCTGATTTCAGAACTTTTGTAACTGGAAGAAAAAAGTTTTACCTTAGATGATTAATGCGTCACACTTTTCTGATTTCACAGCTTTTGTAAGCAGACGTAAAGACTTGCGTCACACCTCCTCTGTAAGAGGTTTTTTGGCGGATAAATGCATTCCCCCAACTGCCACCTCGACCTACCCCATTACATTAAAATTGTTTGTAGTAAACGTATAGGACCTTACGTTAAATAAATAAATTTAAAAATCATTATAGGGTGCTACTTTTCAGAAATCAAACATTTTTCTTCGCACCCCCTCCCCCCTCACACTTTTAGAAAAAACCCCATCTCCTTCTAGTAGCGTGACGTAAAATGTTAAAAACCACTAATCTGATTTTCAGACTAGGTAGTATCCAGCTCTACATTCTTTAATTTGAATTAAATTGAAACACAAATAATTAAGAAAAGTATTTATAGTTAAGAAAAGACAAATCTTGTAAATGAATGTAAAAATTCTTTGAAATGAAGTTTATTAAAAAAGGTAACTCTCCCTTATTTACCATATAATTTTCTTTTACCAAACGAAGCAGAATTTTTGTTATTTTATCGATAAAAAAATCAGAAAAAAGACTTTCTCATAGTGACACAAAATAACTCGTTCTATGATGTCCAAGGATAGGGAAAACATTAGTACAGCATAGCCCTGTGGGCTCTCATATCTGGTACATCAAGAAATTATTATGCTAAAGAAATAACCGAAGTAAGTATTGTGTCCAAAACGAAAATAATAATTTCCGTTTTCAACTTTTCTTTCCTTGGTAACATTCGTGTTAATAATTGAGAGACTTTCAAAATATGGCAATAAGTGAAATATGTTGAGTTTTATACGTAAAAGATTATAGGTTTTCATATCTTTCCTATTATCTAGTTTCGAATATAAATTAACTTTCATGAAGATAACTCCAGGCGAAGTTACTATGACACTGTAACAATGGCTAGTTCAATTTGGATGAAAAATGCTTAGAAAATGGTTTTTCATACGTCTGGGTACTATCTCTTAATGCAAATTATTATTTCCATAATTGATATATTAAAACATATGCAGGGGACCCATACGCATCAGAATAGATGTTGCAAAAAGACTCGATTGTATCAAAGTAAATGTTGCATTAACTCTGAAGTGTATGAAATTACGTCGACATTAAATTTGATTGGAAATTACCGAAATCCTGAAGAAAGCCCAAAATTCAGAAATTTGAAGAAAAAATTGCACTTAGGAGAGGCCTTGATCCATGACCGGAAGGGTGAAAACAAAAAGTAGCTATCGCTACTAAATAACCTAATTACGGAATCACGGAAAATAAAATTTTCCCAAAGAAATTTGTGCATACCATTTTACGCAGAGCGCTATAGAAACACATACGGTGAAAGAAATTGGTCAATACGCGGTATTTGGTTCGGAAGCAGAGGTTGTCTAGGAAAAAGTGTGATTAATTTCTTTAAAGAGTTCAAACTTAGCTGTGATAAACTTAAAGACATTTCTGAAATGATTCTAGTCAACACTATCTTCATCATAAACAATCATATATATAACTGACTTAATTATAGGACTATGCAAAAAAAAAAAAAAATTCAACACTACTACATGGGGTGAAAAGTCCGCGGCCTTGCAATGAAAGAACTAACTTTTACATATGAAATTAATTTTATTCTTCAACGTAGTCTCCCTGAAGGGAAATGCACTTAGTCCAACGGTCCTGCAACATTTGGATACCTTTGGTATAATAGGATTTCTCCAACCCTGCAAAATAGGCCTCTGTTTCGGATATCACCTCATCATTAGAGTAAAATCTTTTTCCCTGTAGCCATCTTTTTAAGTTTGGGAACAAATAGTAGTCGCTGGGGGCCAGATCTGGAGAGTAAGGTGGGTGGTGGAGTAATTCATAGCCCAAAGAGTCCAGTTTCACAGTTGCTTTTATGGATGAATGCGCTGGTGCATTGTCATGATGAAACAGGACCTTTTTCTTCTGCATATGCGGTCGTTTTCTCTTGATCTCGTTGTCGAGCTGTTCCAATAATGTGACATAGTACTCGCCAGTTATTGTTTTTCCTTTCTCCAAATCGTCGATAAATATTATGCCATGCGCATCCCAAAAAATCGTGGCCATAACCTTGCCTGCAGAACGCTGTGCCTTTGGGCGCTTCGGTCGGCTTTGACCAAATTCTAACCACTCTGCAGACTGTCTATTGGACTCTGGTGTATAGTAATGAATCCACGTTTCATCAATCGTGACAAATCTACGCAAAAACTCCGTTGGATTACGCTCGAACAAAGCTAAATTACGCTCTGAATCGTCAAGACGGTGCTGCTTTTGATCAATTGTTAGAAAACGCGGCACCCATCGGGCAGAAAGCTTTTTCATGTCCAAATACTCGTGTAAAATGTGTCGCACCCGTTCTGTTGATATTTTGAGGATGTCAGCTATTTCACTAACTTTAACTTTCCGATCAGCCAAAACAATACGATGGATTCTTTTGATGTTTTCTTCAGTAACTGCTTCACTTGGACGTCCTGAACGTGGGGCATCATCGGTGCTTGTATTACCTCGTTTAAATTCAGCATGCCACTTCTTGACCGTTGTATACGACGGAGAAGATGTGCCATAACACTTATCCAGCCATTCTTTGCTTTGCACCGTATTTTTTCCCATTAAGAAACAATGTTTAATCAACACACAGAATTCATTATTTTCCATTTTTTACGAACAACAAAAACCTGCGTCACTCTATTGACAGTAATTCGAAAACTATGACACCAAATGTCAGGAAATTTTGGCTGTAGACAAGTAAAGGGTGGTACTACTGAATGTTAACAAAAATTCTGAAGTAATGACGCCATCTCTATGTGAGGCCGCGGACTTTTCACCCCATGTAGTATTTATGTTAGCACAAAGATTGTCTTAGGATAGATGAATATGCTGTGTAACAAAGCAACCTTCAATACGAGGGCAGCAGCTTTATTTATGTTTTTTTTCGTGAAATCCTCATTATATTAGCTATGGCATTCTGCGCCGAGTTGTTTTGACAAGCTGGTCCAGACACAATTATCTTGGAAAGTGTAACTTACACCTATGTTAACTGTAAAACAATTGTTAAAGTATAAAGTTACACCCCTAAAATACATGTGTGCGTGTGATGTTCAAAACAGCTGGTGGGAAATTCCACAACCACTGGGATTTTAGTAATTGTAACATCAATTCATCGACTAAGTTGACGAGAAAATACTGATGTCACTAGTCCCTTCCAAACCATTTTTTATTAGGATTCATTCAACAAAAGAAAAAGAACACATGCTTTTGAATTTCTCAAATTTTACAATTTTCTTCCAAGAATTGCCATAATAATGTCCGAATTGTATATTTATGGGAAAATAAAACCAATAAATTTTGTTAGGGGCTTTTGTTTAATGTCGTCTGTTGAAAACTATTTGAATCCACACATACGGTTCGATGTCGTTAAAAATTTGGACATATACTTGTAGATGCAAAGAGAAAAGAATAAATTAAGCCATTAAATTATCCCTTTTATTACGAAATGAAAAAGTTTCAAATTGCCTCGACGAAACATGGCAAACGAAATTTTGTTTGACTTTAAATTGAATTTGGGAAATAAATCTGTTGTTGATATAAGAAAGGAACGACGAACTAACGATACCTTGAAATTGAAATTATATTCAAACTACCATAATTCGATTGTTCGGTACAAGGTCTCTACCCCCGACTTTGTCACTTCATTACCAACAAACGTGAATTTATATTCATCCGAGATTCATTTTCGCAGAGTCGTTTTTGTAATCTATTCACAGAACGTAATGTACTATTTACCGATTTGAAAGTTCTTTCACGTTCTCCCAACAAATATCTTAATTATTTGTTGATATGGAATTGAAGTTTCGTCTATAATGCGATATCGCATGGCTCGGTGTCGTGATGAAAATTTTGGAACAGTGTAGAGTTTAATCGGATTTTTATTTCCTCAGATAGTTGACTAATATATAGTTTTTCATATGAAGGTGAACATGAATATGAAGGTGAACATGACCATCCTTTTATCTCTTTCATACGTACCATCGAAGAATGAGAGGATCATAGTAGGCTGTACACTTTCATTTTCATACGTACCATCGAAGAATGAGAGGATCATAGTAGGCTGTACACTTTCATATGAAAAACCCGGTATATAAATTAAAAAGTTTCGTTCAATCGTAAACAAACAACCAAATAGTTCAGACAAGGTTCTGATTTCAAGGTCTTCATTTAATTTCCACTTTTGTCTATCCTCGAAAATATCTACTCCCTTCGCTAGAAAGCTCAATGTTACAATTATTTTCCAAATTAAAGGCTTACATAAATATCCAAGTGTAATACTGAATAATTTATGTTCAATACTTTACTAACATATTTCAGACATTAAGGATTCGAGGAGATTATTTCGTAGACTTTCAAAGTATTATCCACGGGTTAACAATAACTTTTGTTGACGATGGTGGTTTATTTTGCTTTCAATATTGCTGCGAAAACGAAAAGAGCATTTTCAAAGTTAAGCTTAATATATTAAAGGCTGAAAAAAATGATAGCAAATGGATACGGATCGGAAAGTAAATGTTGTCTTTTGTCTTTTTTGTAATATAAACCAATCAAACTGTGAAAATTGTACTACAAATTCCAAAGGCGTTGCTTTTTATTTTATTTATTTATATGCTCATGATTTAGAAAAAAGTTAACCGTTTTTGAAACTTGGATGTAGTTTGCGTAGTTTTTTCATTGAATCGTATAGTTTATTATAAAGGAAAGCACATTGGCAACATGGCAACAGACTAACCAACTTAATAGTTAATTTACCACTTTTCGCTACTAGATCTGCCGTCATCGGCCTACACTCAATTGCACCAACAATTGTTAAAGTTTTCAGAGTGAATTTTTAAATTCCCATTACGTTTTTTAGCGTTTTTTATGTTTCCTGACACAATACCTACGTCAGACAGATAGGCATGGAAAAAGTGTACGAACTCGCGAGCGGGAAATTTTGGGCCAAAAAGTTTGGTTCGCTGGAAATTCATTGATTTAAGCTGAAACAGTATTTTGTTATACATGGGGTGAAAATAATGAATTCTAACGAGAGCGAAAGTTTGCGGACAGAGCGATGCGGGGGCCGTAATTCACTCGTGTTCTTAGAATACAACTCATTACGTATTACTTTTTGCTATGAACGTGTAGGCTCTTATTTGAATTATTTTGTCATTGACAGGACGCTCAGGCATTAACACATCTAGAACAGTTGCGTTATGGAGATAATTAGAAGAGATCAACATTTCGGCATCTAGTGCCAATCTTCAGTCAAGTCATGCAACTTGATATGCTGATGGACGTGATGGACAAAGTGCTGACGTATCTACTAGTCTCGGTTAGATGTATTGATTGGACTAGCGAATTATCTGTAGATCTCTTCTAATTATCTTCATAACGCAACTGTTCTAGATGTGTTAATGTCTGAGCGTCATGTCAATGACAAAATAATTCAAATAAGAGCTTACACTTTCATAGTAAAAGTAATACGTAATGAGTTGTATCCTAAGATTAATTCCAAGTTTGCGGGCTCTAATCCGTAGAGACTTGAAAACTGTCGAATGACTTTTCATAGTTGGGTTCACTCAACAACAAATTCTCTGAATCACTCATGTTGGAATTCAATTAACACCCCAAGTGTAACACAATATTTTTTGGGCTTGCACGTGAGAAAACGAGTGTTTCCACCACAAAATGTTCATTCATTCGCTCCGCTCTGGCCGCAAACTTTCGCTCTTGTTGGAATTCACTATTTTCTCCCCACGTATGACAAAATACTATTTCATGCTTGCGGTGAGAAGACTCGTGTTTAGTCCCTGCAAAAGCGCTACTCAACGGCCACGCGGCTACTCAACCGATAGCAGTCCTATACAAAATAATTTCCCTTTCTGCGCTCGATATTTTAGCTTTAATCTCAAATGGTTTTTGCTGAACCAAATACAAATCAACACACGCAATTTTACAGCACTGCCACTGTAAACTGCGTAGTTCTAAAATTATATTAAATTCATGAAAATACAGTGGGAAATTCATGGGAAATCGATGTTAGTTGGTGGGAAATGAGTGCTGCCTGAGAGGGAAATCATTCAAGAAATTTGTCGGTTTGCGGAAATTTTCAGATTGGTTCTCGGGAAGAGAACATATTTTCCATGCCTGGTATACGGTTATAAGACCATGCGGTTGCACGTCATTTTTGATGCAAAGGAGTCATCTGAGAAATTGCTTACGAAAAACCATACAACTTTAATTTCTCAAGACTCGCACAAGGAGACTAATTTTAAGTCTTCTAACATGCTCTACCCTTCCTATGAACGTTCTATTCGGTCGTAAACTACTATTACCTGTAGCCTAACCACAGTCATCTTCATAACGGTGCACTGTATGATTTGTATGATTTGAAATCTTCATTTATTTGTTTGACATGATAATTGCAAATTGAATGATTTTCGAAAACAAAAATGCTTTTATGTTTTTCCAAGTAACCTATCAGTTTAGACTTATGTCTGATATGATACAGCCACGGGAGGGCAATAGTGAACAACAATAGAACACTATCGCCGCTTGTTGCTATAACTCAAATGAAATAATTACATTCATGTTAAAGTAAACGAACAACAATTCGCATATAATAAACTTACTATTATTTTGTGCACATAAACTCTCGACAATGCGAAGCGGGTTTCATCCAGCTTTAGTATTACATATGAAACAACAAAACAAGCGAGATAATGATAACCTGCCCGTAACATACACCCTAGCATAAATACGGAGAATTATCAAGTAAAACTTTAATATCTTTGTTAACCACATTCACTATTGATCGCTTTGAGGTAGTTTCGCTAAGCCGAAGCTTAAACTATTATTGTGAAATTGTAATATAATGATATAATTACAAGTCAATGTAACTTTATTTAGAGCTATGGAACTTGGATATTGTGGAATATTTCATTAACCACTTCCATTTGAGTGAGAACTCAGATATTGCAACCTTCCAAACAACATTTGGTAGATAATGCATTTGTTTCACCTCGATTAATCACCACATTTCGATCATTATGGTAGTGACCTAGAGTCATTTTTAGTTAAATTGAGCGTCCCGTTTCGTAGATACACTTAAAAAAGTTTTATGAACTATGAACTACCCCACATTCTCAAAAAAAAACTTTTAATAAACTTGAGGACTATAATGAGATATTCCAGTTTTGATTCACCTCTCGCTGCTGAATCGAACTCCCATTGATTCTCCTCTCACTCAATAAAAATCGAAATTCGAAGCTATAAATCGAACAGAAGGTCGAAGAAAATATTTTTTCTTACATTATTTTTACACTAAACGATAAATATTTATCTGCGATGAGATATTGTAGCACTGAAAACAAAAAAAGGTTTATATGTCAATCCTTAAAGTCAAGATGTTTCAACCTTTCTTCATTAGGCTCGACTTAGTGCGGGTAAATAAGATCAAAGTCACGAAAGTCAAGTGGGTTTTCTCAAGTAGAGCAATAAGGTAATAATCTAGGAATAAATCTTTAGTAAAATTACTATTTTCCTTTTTCTAAAATAAACTTCTGAACAAATGCATTTTTCACATTTTATTTTTCGGTTCAAGAACCGATTATTGTCTTATTTACGTTTAGAAGAGTATAATTGCTTTTCGGAATTCTCCACTGGAAAATAATTTTTATATTTACAGACTTGTAACAAAATCTACTTTTTCAGAAATTGTCAAGGTAGATTTTTTTTCAAAGTAGACATTTTGAAGAAAGTAACAAGTACCTTAGAAGTAGAGAGCTCGCGAAGTACTCAATGCGGTTAATGATTGACGATGTAACTTTCTTTGCAGTTTGGAATTTGTCTGGTGGAAGAGATTTAACTGAAGCTTCACGGTAGATTATAAATGAAATAAAAGATTTGTAAACTTTGTACTTTCAATATTTTGTTACGATTAATCTTAAAATATAATAAATAAAGTTGGCATGTGGACCATGTGCAGACAAAACAGAAATTGAAATAAAACAATAAATCAAATTGAACGAAAACCAACAGCCAGAACGAAAAAGAGAACGATGATAATAAAGATGTTCTATTATTATTCTGGGAATATGAATACGTCAGTGCAAACAGCATACAGCAGCATATTTGTACACTTTTGTAGTCAGTTCGGTTATACTAAACCCTACTTAACCGTATGGTGCATTGGCTCCACACATACAGCATTTTGTTGAATTGGTGTGGTTGGTGGAAATGGAAATATTGGCGTTTTACTTTCGCAATTTTGTGGCTGTTACGAATCGTCAATTTGTTTCATACGTTCATTTATTTGCTCATATTGAATTTATACGTTTCACCTGTGTAGAAGTGGTGACAAGGATTAAAGAGCTGCACATTTTTCGCAAATTGAAGTCTTACATCAAGTAAGATTTCATGGGTTGGGTAGTCGTTTTCTGTGTGTGATGTTGGTTAATTTATTGAAGAGGTTTTATACATACGTGCTTACATTAACAATGCCAATCCAAATATAGCATGACTTGCTGACATGTTAGGGTAAGGTTAACAAACAATGCTTGACATGACGCCAGACCCGTCATTCATAACAGTGTCAGTAAAACATATGCGAGGGACCCGTACGCATCAGTATATATGTGGCAAACAGAATAGATGTTGTAAAAAAACTCGAACAAATTCTAAGTAAATATTGTCCTAACTCTTAAGGGTATGAAATTACGTCGACATTAAATTGGATTGCAAATTGCCGAAAGGGCTATATTGACTAAACTGAAAGTATTGAAATATTATTTCGTCGATGGGTCCGGCATTTGTGACGCAATTTTTTTAACACAACGTAATTTTGTTTTAAAGAAAGCGCTGTAATTTTTTCAGGAAATTAAAACTTTGAATACAAGGTTCTATTCAAACAAACTTCTGCGTATTTTCAGCGATAGCGTCACCTCAAGCGATATCATTAATTTTGGAAGCAGACTCACGAACTGCGTCACACCTACCTTTTAAGAGGTTTTTGTTGTGATATCAGTCGTTTAGGAAGTTTCCAGTTGTTGAAAAAATTTCTATTTTTTGAAAAAAATTTTCTCAGAAAAGAAAATTTTCTTAGAAAAAAATTTCTCAGAAAAAAAAATTGGCTTCTAAGAAAATTTTCACCAAAA
>CM055405.1:7115524-7126450 GCA_029228625.1 Pseudolycoriella hygida | reverse complement strand
GTTTTTCTCCAACACCTTCGGCTACCATCGGAACACTTCGTATCACCTTCGGCTACCTTCGGAATACTTTATGTCACCTTCAACTTCCTTCGGAACACTTCGTGTCACATTCGGCTACCTTCGGAACACTTCATGTCACCTTCGGTTACCTTCGGAACACTTCGTGTCACCAATACTTCCCACTGATTCATATAATTTTCCTGAAGAGACCAACTGTCTAGGTATTCTAATACAGAATTTAGCTAAAAATCCAAGATGGCGTCACTTTGACAGTTGGCAGCCATTTTCTAATGATACTAAAAAATTCTCCTGATGAAACTCTGTAACTTTCTAAAGTAAACCGTCTCTCTAAGTAGTGTCATTCCGGAGCTAAAATTCAAAAACCGAAAAAGCATAAACGAAAATCCAAGATAGCGCCGCTATGGCAGCCATTTTCTTAAGATACAAAAAAATTCTACTGACCAAACTCTATAACTTTCTAGAAGAAATTAACTCTCTAAGTGTTATCATTCCGGAGCTTAAATTCGAAAACCCAAAGAAGCCTATTTTATACCTAACAAAAATCCACGCCATCTTGGCATATTTCTGAAAATCCCAAAAAATTCTCCTGATCGAACTCTATAAATTTCCCGAAGAAACCAACTCTCTAGCTATTGTCACTCCTAAGCTAAAATTCGAAAACTCCGAGCATTACCTAAAAAACCCTCAAAGTTGACCACTTTTCCAAATGCCACGGCTTTTCCAGAATTTTCCCTGAAAAGCGGCATATGACATTTTTCATTTGGGCGAGACTGACAATCCCTGAAAATTTTAGGAAGATCGGCTGTCTAGTTTTCGAGATCGTAAATTATTAACAGATAGAACCATAGAACATAGATAGATAGAAACCGACAGATCAGAAAAAACGTTTCCATAATGATGAGAACAATAGAAAAATTTATTCTCCATACAAAAATGTCATTTTCAAACCTCGATATCTCAGCCAATTTTCAACCGATTTTGATGATGTGGGCTCGTTGGAAAGATGCTGCGACGTAGTTTTTTTTAAAAAAAAAACTTGGAGGGGGAGAGGGGCATGGGGAAAAACTCAAAAGTTCGCCTATATATGATTTCTTGTCCCAAATGTTTTTGTATGGAGTTTTTTGGGTTTGTGGACGTTTTTTTTTTTTGGGGTACGGGGACTGCTTCCATTGTTTTCCAATGTCATATTCCAAACTTAGACCTTTTCCACAGACCCTACAGTATGAGCCACTCACTGTAATTTTCTGGCAGAAGCAGGTATTTGCCGAGATCGGGGCTGGTACACTGAAAGAAATAATGCATCGGGTATGTACAGTGACGACCTAGGTAAGTTTTTTGTAATCACTTTTCCAGTATGTATGCGAGTAACGCGTGGCATGTACACAATACATTACAGATATTCCCTAAATTGTAGCATGTTTTAAACACTGTAAAAGTTAGTAATAAATACAAATGCATGCCACGCGTTATCCGATATATACTGGAAGTATGATTACAAAAACTTTACCTAGGTCGTTTCTGTACATGTCCGATGTTAATTTTTTTTTCAGTGTACTGTCGATTATGATTTCGTTATGCTTAGCCATCATTCATCAAGTGTATAACACGCTATAAATTAATGACGAGTTCTAGACCCCAAAATTTTACAAAAATAGGCCCTGATGCTAACAGATTTCATTAGTGCTGATTCAACTGATGAGCAAATAAGAAAATAGTAGCTGGCAAAACTTCAAACATAATAACAAAAGTTATATTTGTGTGCAACTTCCCAATATTTGTTTTGCCTTTAGCATGCTGACCAAAACTTTTGACTCAAAACGCATAAAGTGTGGAACTGAAATAGTTTCGTAGCAGCTTATGAGTGAGGAAAGATTTCGTATTGATAGCCTGAAGCTGGAAATGAAACTTATACTGTAATCTAAATCGAAGAAACAATCCTTTCTTCACATAAAACAAACACGATTGCAATCAAACTTTATGCTGGTAAACAGTAATGTTTCTTAAGGGAATAGCAAACCACACATTTACTGACGAATTCATTGTATATTAGTTTATCCGAAAATTATTATTCACCTAAGTTATCACCAGCAAGAACATTCCGCATCACGACCAATACAGCAATCAATCGTATATTGTTATCCATATTAGAAGGAATCATTTCCGCATAACAAAACTAATTTGATTTTGTTCCACTATCTAAGCCGTATATTTGTACTCATGTACGTGTAGTTATCAACAGAACGTTTCGACATTATAAAAAACCAAAAACACTTTTAAAACACTCACATAGTCGACTTGTTTCTTTTTTATTTAATTTAAACACAGCGATTAAAATGTTGGCGCTACTTCTTGTAACGGTCATAAATCACATATCAAACAATAATAAGCCTCGTTACATACATAAGCTATCCATTTTATTTGATGAGCATAAATCAAACAGCTCGACTCGACTACCCTACCAATTCACCCAACTTCTAGAATACAACTGAAAAGCTTTCAAATGTTCTGCTAAACTGCATGCACACCCTACAAGCTTTTCAAGAAAGCTTTTCTCTCTTGAGAATCATCTCCAATACTTTGGGTATATCAAAACACAAACAGGGTGGTTGTTCAATCAAAAAGAAATTTTTCTGACTTGCTTCCGATTGGAATCGAACTATAATTTGTGTATCGGTATGATGTGGATGCATTTATTTGCCAAATGCACAGATGTCGACTTCAAACATAGCCATATAAATCTTCTCATCTCTTTGGTATTTGGAATTGAGTGGACTCTTGTAATGTACGTCAGTAAATTTATTGATCCCTTACAAAATTTTCGTTTTCATCAGAAATTTTTATTGCTTCTCTGTGAAATGTGTAGTGTGTAAATAATCATATTTTCTCTACTCAGCAAGGTGGCTCAGTGGTGATGGTAAGATATTGTCGGATTCGGATTCGATGTCCGTAGGAAAATAGTAGATTACAGTGGGGGATGCGGAAATAAGTCATTACATGAGGGATTAATTTTGTAAAATGAGCCAAGCTCAAGAGGGTGTTATTAAGCAAAAAGCTTTCAAAACTATTGTTTGACGAGTGTAGAGTTTGTATCCCGAGCCGAAGGCGAGGTATACAACTACAAGAGTCAAAAAACAGTTTTTAAAGCGAGCTGCTTAAAAATACACGAATGAGTTTGCGAGTGTCACGAAATTATCCAGAATGGATGACTTATTAAACATCCCCCACTGTATGCTGTTTTACTCGTTGTCCAACCGAAAACGCGTCATTACATGCAGATATGCATATAATGAGAAGTTTCCGGTGAGGGCTACATGCATATAATGAGAAGTTTCCGGTGAGGGCTACATGTAATGAATAGCATGTAATGAAGGACATGTAATGAATAATTTCCATGGGGTGCACATATACATATACATGTAATGACAAGCTTTCGGTGGGACAACGAGTAAAAATATATAAGTGTTGTGAAGTCAGTCATAAAGCATGCACTCTTCAACGAATTGCTACCGATGATGACTTTTTGACGGCTTTTGAATGAATGTGCTATGTGAGTAAGCGAGACAAACTTATGTCATTTTAGCCAGAGTGAAGAAAAGAGCGTGGTCTGCATCACTTTCGGTGGCGTCATCCGCTTATTTTCATAGCTGAATACGGATCAATGTAAAACTCAAGTACCCCTGTCGGCGCGGTGGCGCCATCAATTTTTTTCGTAGCTGAACCCAAGTGAATCATCATTCTGTTAAAAATTGACACCAAACATAGAAGAGAGGCAGTGGTATAAATGATGAGAAATATTTAGTGTAAACACGATGATTGATGTTAGCACAGAGTACTGTTTCATTACTAAAATCTGCCACGAAGCAAAACAAATTTTAATTCTCTGCATTTTGTAAAACATTCGAAGTTCAAAAGAAACTGTGAAATGTGAAAACACAAACTCATAACGAAATATTTTAGTCTTCTTCGCAACAAACATTGAACATCCAAAAAACAATTAATTTCTTAAGCATAATATCGTTGTTTACAACAAGAACAACAAAACCTTATGATCCGCCCTTCTGGTATCGTTTCCAAAATTTTTTCACATCGTCGTGGCCATTTTTGGTTACTACCATTGTCCGATTTCGTTCGTTCTGCCAAATTAAAACATTTATGGACTGTGCGTAGTCGCGTAACGTGATGAAATCACTTTGTGACAGAAATTGATTGTATGCAACACCTTCGGTAAATGTGAATCGATTCCGCTCATTTTCCCACAATTTTATTTGATCGACAACGGTCGGTGGCAGTGGAGATTTCGATTTGATGGAATGTTCGTGAAGCAGCATCTAACAGGAGACTTAATTTAACTTCAAGAACATTAAAATCAATGGGGCCGTCCATAAAAGATATTCGGTCATCATCGGAATTGTTGGCAGCGTAAGACTTTCATGGATAGCCCCTGTAAATATATTTACATTGGGATGAGCATGTTGTTCGAGGTAACTAATGATTTGGTCAGCTGTAATACCGCCTCGAAGCGCTTGGCGCACTGAGTCACGAGTCAGAACGCCAACCACTAAATTTGGAAATCTAAGAAAATAGAAACTTTGTTAACCAACATTTTTATGGGATCGATCTACATTACCTGTATAACAGTTCCGTAAATAATCCTAATAAAGCCACTTGTAAACTAGAGTCTGTGTATGCGTACACTCTATAATTTGTTTCGACAACAATGTGCCCTTTATCGTGTTGCGTGTCATCATCGCTAATTGCTACCGAATTTTTGTTTGTAATATTAAGAGCTAATCGAGTGGGGTAGAATCTACCAGCCTTCCTCTGAAATTTTCAAATTATCAGCGAGTTGTTACTCTACTATAAAATCTGTTCTACCTTTCTCTGATAAACTAATCCGAATTCCCTTAAATGTTGTAAGAATGACAAGAGAGTATTGCTTAAGCCTTCCGAACTGTAATCACGGCCCAGAGTGGAAAAACTCAGTTGAAACATCATCGACAAACATTCCGGCAAACTCATACCACGCTGTTCGCATGTATCCAAATATTGTAACATAAAGTGCCACACTTGTGCTTGTGTATCCAATAAAAGGAACTGAAATCCTTGACGTGTAATAACGGGACCTCCATCATTTTCGTCACGTTTCATAAGATTCGCATTCAATAAAATTCGCACTGCATCCGGTGATATTGTTTCACCATCTGGACCTTTCGTTGCACCACCGACCATGTAATGTAACACGCATCGCCACCGAGACATCGCATAATTGTCGAGAAAGGCAATGTCACGTGCTTTCGAATCCGTGTCTAATACATTTACCATCGTCCACGGTCGGCCACTGTAATTTGAAAGTAATTTGAGTCTAACCGAACGACACCGAAAAATACCATAAACTTACCCTCCAAGTAAAGCGATTTTCAGATTCCTTTTGAACGTAGCAGATAGCTCCCAAGCTGGAAGACCTCCAGGAATTGCAGCTGATCTCCATACGCCTAGATCACCTAAAATTGCAGTCGCTGCAGTATGTTCCCTGCAACAAACTAGTTTAAGAAAAACATCTAACAATTTTTATAAATAACAAAGCTTACTTCACATAAATTTGGGAACTCCAAGAAGCAATCACAGCCTGTGGTACGGGTTGTTCAACAAATAATATACGAATCACAAATTGTCTTGCTATTTCCGGTAGCTCTCTGCAAAGTATTCCATCATTATGATAGTCGATTTATAATTTACAATTGAAATGTTTACCTGTAAACAGCTAAACAGATTGTAGGATAGTCGTATAAACGTTCTAGAACATCAGCACTCCGAGTTTTTAAATATTCATACAAATCCTTACATTCTAATTTGACTGGTTTTTGTAGTATTGATTTCAAGGACTTTGTGTCTTTTTCTGCCATTTTATTTTATTTTGTTGATGCATTTATCAGTTATTTCAAGTGATTTTCTGCAAACTACCGACACTGACAACTTGTTTGTTTTCAACCTTTTTAACGAAATGACAAGTCGGTATAACCATAACCTCTCACCATTCTTTTTCAATCAACGATATAGTCAGAGTATGGAAAGTGTGTGTGCAACGAAAACTGAACCGGTGGAAAGCGAATATAGGCGCAAAGTTTGAATCACAAAAAAAAACATATTGCCATATTAGACAGTACTCGCCTAAAAGTGCCAGCTGGATGACAATAATCTGAATTAGACCCATTGTTATCATCATCCCGTAGGTAATAAAATATTTAGCCAGACCATTAATCTGAATCTGGACCATTGTTATCACCATCCCAAAGGTAATAAATTATTTAGCCACAGACCATTAATATCAACTAGCGCTATTGTCACCATACTGAAGAAAAGTGACCAAAACCCATTAATTTCACCCCTCCATTGTTATCACCCCTCACTAGGTAATAAATCATTTAGTCACACCCCATTAATTTTAAACAATAGTTGCCAAAAGTGGTAATCCCTCTTCTCACATCTATTCTGATGATGATGGAAAAGTGTCCTGTGATTATTTTAGGGAAAAACTTTTTCCCTAATATTTTCACTGAATATCAACGAGGTTCACGGGAGGTCACGATTTTGAAACTTTCCTCGAGAGGTTTAACATGAAATAATACTTTGCTGCGGGATTTACCATTGTAAAAACTATTCTATGGTGGAAATAAATAAAATTGTAAATTTTAATTAAACAAACTTTATTGATTATAATAAAACATAATAAAATATTTAAAATAATTTTTCAGGCGATATTCTGCCATTCGTTGAAATTCTTTGAAAAACTGTTCGTTTTCTTGTCGAACAATATTTAAGAATTATACGCAACGAATTTTAGCAACAGTTTTCTTTGTCGATCCCCTTGCGGTCGACGTGCCCCACCACCGTGTGATGGCACCATGACCCACGGGGCCACAATTCTCATAATGCTCTGAAGTCCAACCAAATTTTATTCTGTGGCGTTAGAAGAAATTTCGAAGGGTCGAAAACAAGAGGCCATTTTGTTTCCTTATTGACGCTTACATCGAAATGTCGTATAATTTCAACGATAGCAGCTTTCGTTTGAAATGTAGCGAATCTCATTCCCAAACATATGCGGGGTCCTGGAGGGTATTTCCATTTATTGTCTGTTGAAGATTTTTCGAATTATTCAAAAAACGTACCATCTCCGAACGGCAAAAACACTCCCTTGTCTTTGTACTTTTTAGTACCGCCATTCGTTTGACTGAATCTGTCTGGATCAAATACATCGGGCTTGGGGAAGTAATCAGGGTCCATGTGCAACGAGTAAACTGGAACGATGGCAACTTTGTCCTTATCGAGTGTAAAGGTATTTCCTTCGTGATCACTAAAATCGATGGCAGAGTTACATCGCTTGGAAAAGGTTCCGAAAGGCGGGTTCAAACGCAACGTTTCTATGATAAAAAGGATATAAAAACATCCGAAGCTTACAGCTAAGTGCTTTCCTCACCATTGAAAACTTGATCCAAGTATTCCATTTCAAGGATCAAATCATAGCTCACACATCCATGAACTTGTATGTTTTCATTAATCTCAGCTCGTAATTTTTGCTGAACATGAACGTTGCGGGCCAGATGATACAAGGCGTATGTAATGGCCGCTGTTGATGTTTCCAGCCCATCAAGGAAAATCGTAATAGTGTGAGATGTCATGTCCATTTTCGATAAATTCTTTTTTTCCTTCAAATCCAACAGGTAACTAAGAAAATCCTCTCGCTTAATGTTACTTGCTTCGCGCAATTTAATAGCTTCGCTTAGTAGATTCTGGAAAAATTGTTCCACAGATTTGGGAACGACTTTATAAAGTCTTTTCATAAACGGAAATATAGAGACGATCGTAAAATAAATGACAATCGTTGAAGACGATTCAAATATGGACGAACCATTTTCGCGGATTTCGTTCGTTTCAGCATTTTCGAAAGACTTTGAATCGATTCCGTATATTACGCTGGACACTACATCTGTTGAGTACTTTGCTGCTAGCTAAGAATTTGAAAAGAAAATGTTTTTTTGGCATTTGATGATTTCATTTAATTTTTTTGAGATTGCAATGTGTACAAAGAGCTTTTGTATGAAATGTGGAAACAATTCATATAATTTTTCGATTTTGAAACTTAAGTAAATATTCGGAATATTTTGCCTTAAGACAGGCACGCCGACTTCCACGGTTCGCTGGGGCTTAAGCCCCTAACAGATAATTGAGAAGCCTCTCCTGAGCCCTCTCGGCCTTTTCTAAATTCTGGGCTTATTTTAACGGATTGGAGAGGGTTTCATCGCCTCTGCTTCGTACCGGTTTTTCAATATTTTGGCAATTTCCAGTCCAATGTAGTGAGGACTTAATTGCATATACTTAAGAGTTCAGGCGTGTCTGCCTTTAGATAAAATCATTAGATTACCCATTTGAACTTACCTCTCCCACGTCAAAGATATTTAATTTTTGTTCCAATTTCGACGTCACATAATTCTTCATTTTGTGGCAGATATCGTCGAATATTGGAAACATTGCCTTAACCTGTTAAACGAAAAGAAACCAAAGTTTAAATCAATAGCATTTTCATAAATTACTTTAGATGACTTCCACAATATATGTGTGTACGAGTAGCGTACACTTCTTCATACTTCTAGATCAACTGAAGACATTAATTAAAATTTTAGGGTAATGGCACCGAAAAATAGCGATTTCATGTTTGATAAGGATATAAAGTGTTACTTCCATATCTTAAAAGCATTTTGTTGTTGACAATAGTACGCCTCAATAATGATAAGGAATTTCCTTCTTTCATTATTTTCTCACAGTAGCTGTTTTCATCGGAATATTCCAGATGAATCGTTCAAGAGGTTTATCAGTTGATTCTTGAATTAAACTTTGTGTAGATTCGGATTATGTGTTATTAATGGCGACACAGTTTGACACAAATTCAATTCAACAGTTTTACTTGTTGTTTGTAAACAACCAGATAACATATCAAGGCTTTTTCAATGGGAAGCACGTTTCTTCGCTCACATTTGTCTAAAAAAACACTGATTTTGAAATGAGGTGCAGTTGTACATGTCCAGTTCAAAGGTGGAAAGAACAATAGCGCAGCCGTAAGAGCAATAACTTCTGATCTTTCAATGAGTTTTGTTTTACTTTCTTTGTGTTCACTAGTAGAGAAGCTATGAATACGATGACTAACTTGTCTACTTACTCTTGCAATGGTAAATGCTGGTGTTATTTCTGCCCTTTTTTCCTTCCATTCAGCACCACACAAAACGAATGGGTTTTGCGATAGGATCGGATCGGATGTCTTATCAATCTTGATTCAAGATGACAATTAGATTTTTCTGTGAAGCATAAGAAACTTAATTACCAAATCTCCGAATTCGTTGTCATGAAAACTTTGGAAATCTTTGATCAGAGTGTCTTTTATTAGAACTGCGTCCAGGAGCATTAGTTGAGGTGACCTACCGTAGAATAGTCCAACGAAACGGGTCGAATGTTTGTATTGTCTAATTTGCAATTTTAATTACGTTTCCATTCATTGATGGTTCCATTCAAGTGCTACTTACTTATAAATTGCGTCAATTTCGTCTACGATATGTTTTTTCTGAAAGAAAGTTCCTGGAAAGGATCCCATCAGAGGGAGTGGTTTCGGCCCGGGTACACGTCTCTTCTTCCAATAATTGAAATCCCATACCAAATATACGTACAAAATCATCAAAACACATAGCGTCAAAAATATTGATAGAAACATTTTCTCAATTGATATATGCTTTCTCTTTTCTCACAACGACTGAGTAGTTAATTGTGGTAGCAGATATTTATAGGAGATTTTCCTTTAGGAAAGTCTACTGCCCGTAAATAAAAAATAAGTGATAATACCACGGAAACATTGCGACTATATAACGCTTACTCGCTTTTTTCTCACGGGTGGGAATTGCAAGCAAAATGTGTATTTTATGTGTTCAAATTCAGTTATTAAATTGGAGAACCTAATGAAATTCAACGAATTTCTTATTCTTATTTCGTATTTCTGTTCTGATTTACTGATTGCTTTCTGAGTGCATCTGAGACTTTTTTTTTCATTTAATTTCTTTTTTCATACCTTATGAAAGTATCTAAAGTATCGTCTAGATTCGAATACGAGCCCCGCGATGACGCGACGTCATTAATTTAGGTAAAGGTCAATTTATCAAACAATAAACACAGAAGTCGTTTGTTTGTTTTTTACTAATCTGAATGTTATCACCGTTAGGATCTTTCAATAGGCTTTATCTCTGGACATTTATTTTTAGAATCGTCACATATTGAACTTTTGTTGAACTATAGAGCGAATTCCTTCTCAACTTTCAATTGAGTTTTAGTTAGTAAATTTCCAAAAAAAAAAAAAATTGGTATGAATGGAAATTTTATACATATTTTTACCTATTTCATTGAAAATATTTGTACAATTTGTTATTGTTCAGACTTTAGGTGAAAATATTTGCTCAGGGAATTACAGAATTAGGATAGTGTGCACGCGTAATATTTTGTTTCGTTTATTTCAGACATTGGAAACTGTGACGCAGTCCGTGAGTCTGCTTCCAAAATTAATAATATCGCTTGAGGTAACGCTATCGCTGATAATACGCAGAAGTTTGTTTGAATAGAACCTTGTGTTCAAAGTTTTAATTTCTTGAAAAATTACAGCCCTGTTTTCAAAACAAAATTACGTTGTGTTAAAAAAATTGCGTCGCAAATGCCGGACCCACCAGCGGAATAATTTTTCTGTACTTTCAGTACCTTTTAAGAGGTTTTTGTTGTGATCTTTTAAAAGGTTTTTATTGTGATATCAGTCGTTTTGGAAGTTTTCAGTTGTTGAAAAATTTTCTATTTTTTGAAAAAAATTTTCTCAAAAAAAAA
>CM055405.1:7088099-7115014 GCA_029228625.1 Pseudolycoriella hygida | reverse complement strand
CCCAAAAAATTTTTCTCCAAAAAAATTTTTCTCTGAAAAAAATTTTCTTTCCCAAAAAAATTGTTCTCCAACACCTTCGGCTACCATCGGAACACTTCGTATCACCTTCGGCTACCTTCCGAATACTTTGTGTCACCTTCGGCTACCTTCGGCTACCTTCGGAACACTTCGTGTCACCTTCGGCTGCCTTCGGAACACTTCGTGTCACCAATTCTTCTCAGTGATTTATATAACTTTCCTGAAGAAACCAACTATCTAGGTATTCTTATTCAGAATTTAGCAAAAAATCCAAGATTGTGTCACTTTGACAGTTAGCAGCCATTTTCTTAAGATACAAAAAAATTCTCCTGACCAAACTCTATAACTTTCTAGAAGAAACCATCTCTCTAAGTAGTGTCATTCCGGAGCTAAAATTCGAAAACCGTAAAAGCATAAACGAAAATCCAAGATGGCGCCCCGATGACAACTGGCAGCCATTTTCTTATGATTCCAAAAAATTCTCCTGGTGAGACTCTATAACTTTCTAGAAGAAACCAGCTCTCTAAGTAGTGTCATTCCGGAGCTAAAATTCGAAAATCGTAAAAGCATAAACGAAAATCCAAGATGACGCCGCTATGACAGCTGGCAGCCATTTTCTTATGATCACAAAAAATTCTCCTGATGAAACTCTATAACTTTCTAGAAGAAACCATCTCTCTAAGTAGTGTCATTCCGGAGCTAAAATTCGAAAACCGTAAAAGCATAAACGAAAATCCAAGGTGACGCCGCTATGACAGCTGGCAGCCTATTTTCTTATGATCACAAAAAATTCTCCTGATGAAAGTCTATAACTTTTTAGAAAAAACCATCTCTCTAAGTAGTGTCATTCCGGAGCTAAAATTCGAAAACCGTAAAAGCACAAACGAAAATCCAAGATGGCGCCGCTATGTCAGCTGGCAGCCATTTTCTTATGATCACAAAAAATTCTCCTGATGAAAGTCTATAACTTTTTAGAAAAAACCATCTCTCTAAGTAGTGTCATTCCGGAGCTAAAATTCGAAAACCGTAAAAGCACAAACGAAAATCCAAGATGGCGCCGCTATGTCAGCTGGCAGCCATTTTCTTATGATCCCAAAAAATTCTCCTGATGAAACTGTATAACTTTCTAGAAGAAATCAACTCTGCAAGTGTTATCATTCCGGAGCTAAAATTCGAAAACCTAAAGAAGCATAATTTATACCTTACAAAAATCCAAGATGGCGTCACTTTGGCAGATTTCTGAAAATCCCAAAAAATTCTGCTGATCAAACTCTATAACTTTCCCCAAGAAGCCAACTCTTTAAGTATTGTCATTCCGAAGCTAAAATTCGAAAACCAAAAAAAACCTAATTGATTGCTTGGGAAAATTCAAGATGGCGCCGGTTTGACTGCTGGCAGCCATTTTATTATGATGCCAAAAAATTCTCCTGACCAAATTCTATAACTTTCCCGAAGAAACTAACTCTGTAGTTATTGTCACTTCGGAGCTAAAATTCGAAAACTCCGAGCATTACCTAAAAAACCCTCGAAATTTACCATTTTCCACATGCCACGGCTTTTACAGAATTTTCCCGGAAAAGCAGCATATGAAGCCGAGACTGACGTTCCTTGAAAATTTTAAGAAAGTCGCTCGGGCGGTTCTCGAGAAAAAAAAGTAGATATCGTAAGTGCTCCATTAGCTGACCCTTTAAGGAATTTTTTGACTTTGATCTTCAATATTTATATTATATTGATGAAAATGCTAGGTTTTAATTTCTTTATATTTTAATTTGATCTATTCTGATTGAGTAGAACATCGGAAATATTGTTAATTATATTATTTTTACTGTATAAAATGGGATTTAAAAGAGCACTGTTTTTGATCCAGTAGCTGACCAGAAAAAAAATGAGTGTTCCTATGTCTGACCACCTGTGTTCCAGTAGTTGACCATCTCATATCATGCAAGATTTTGCAAGATTTAGAGAAATTGTTCCTCATTTTCTTGATTTTTTTGGAAAGAAAAGAAAAAAAGCTCTTGTTGGCTGATCATGATCATATAATGCAATGCATCAGTGTGTAATGTAAAACCACCCTTCAACTTTGTAAGTTACAAAAAAGTGTGAGTTTTGTTTTTCGAAAAGAAGGCTGAGATATGTTTGATTAAAAATGTCCTTTCTTACAACAAAACTCTTATTATTTTATTGTTTTGTCAGTTATGAAGAAGTGACAAAGAATTCGGCGAAAAGGTTGGCTTTTCTTCATAGATGCAAGACTTTTCTTTTCTCCGTAAGAACTTGCTACGGGTTAATAGCTGACAAGAATTGAACTAACCGAATTGCTTCTCTTGATCACCACCGTAAATTAGGTTCTTTGGGTGCTTTTATGGTCAACGTTCATCGAAGCTTCTGGGCATTGTGCCTACTCTCCTAAACTTGGTTTATGTCACCCAACAGTCCGCCGAAGCTCACCCCTATGTTGTCACTGCTAGATACCGTCGAGCGGTAAGATATAATATAATATAATAAACATAGTCATTTTCGTGGTCAACTATAGGAACAAGACACTAAATTTGACCCAGTGTTTTGACCACGATAAATTATAACGTTTTTGATTGTCAATGGGCAAAAAGGCTATTGAAATGTAAATAATGAACACTTTTTAACATAATTAGGATTAATTACACAAAATCTACAATTTAATTAAACGTAAAAATGCTAATTTCATGGACAAGATCCTTACCGATTTCGTAACAAAACACCTTTAACAGGACTTGACTTTGGCGACCATATGATTTGTCGGTCTTTTTCGCAAATAAAACGGGAATTCACCATTAACAAGTGATGTGAAATAACACAATTGATATTCCGAACAGAAACCATTACTGTTTTATTCAGATTTATTTTTAATTTTCTTGAAAATAGACAAAATATTTGTCTGGTCAACTACAGGTACACGGTCAACTGCTGGACCACCTACGATAGATACATACATACGTAGAGACATAGAGACATTGATAGATCGTTGACACACAACACAGGAATGAAATTGTGACTACTTTCAAAGATGATTTTACCATTATTATATCGAAATTGGTCATCTTTGATTGGCGATATCTCGGCTCGTTTTCAACCGATTTTGATGAGTGAGGGCTCGTTTGAAAGCTGCTGCGACGTAGTTTTTTTAAAAATATTTAGGAGAGGGAGTGGGGCGAGGGGAAAAAACTCAAAAGTTCGCCTATACATCGTGTCTTGTCCCAAAGGTTTTTGTATGGAGTTTTTTGGGTTTTTGGACGTTTTTTTGGGGTGTGGGGACTGCGTCACGCTCTTTGCTACCGCTCAGAGCATGATGACACATGTATAATCGTGAACGTGAGCCACTTTAGTCTGGTTGTGTAGGTTCAACGTAAGCTTATTGATTCGGAAGTATTCAGCAATAATCTTCAAGTCATCAGATAGGTTAGTGATATTGTCAGAGACGATAGCCAAGGATTGAAATATGTTTGTGTTTTCTGCAAACTTAAATGAAGTGAATTTTCTTGGCAACTTAAAAAAAATATTGTAAAGAGCATAGGACGCCACCTTGTGGCACTCCAACTTTTACGTCAGTCAACGAAGTACTAAGGCCGTTACATCCTGTATACTGTTTTCTTCCATTCAACTAACTTTTCATTCAATAATGTGGAATATTAAATATAATTTTTTGTATGATTGAAAATCTTAACACGAACACGAACTATGGGCTTATATTTATCTGCAATGCATAACTCTTCTAATTTCTCATAAACTATTTGTTTATGAAATTTTACGATTTGAGTGTAAATTGTTCGTACAAAGTCGCTGGTATCCACACGATTTACATAACAGAAAAGTGAAGGGGTTGTGGGCTTTTTGTGGAAGAATCATAAAAGATAATATCGAGGAAGCATGCATTTAATTCGAATATAGAGACACAAATTTCGACATAAAATAAATGATATATTGACGAATAAAACGACTGTTCGAAGCATACACCGTATACTTTTTACAAGAGCTTTATATTACTCTGTACGAGGACTTTGATTATTATCAATCAATTTACCTTTAGAAATACGCCAAATATACGTTTATCATGTACATTTCGAATAAAATAAATGTTTGTATTAACACATCATCAAAGGAATGGGAGTATTTGTTTCCAACATATGACTAGCACGTCGCCGATTCCGATTCATCGATCAAACAAATTCTAAAAATACAAGAATGACCTTCCCACTTTGTTTTGATTTTCATAAAAGAACTTCAGCTACCATTCGCCAATTTACCTTCAGTTCTTTGGCACAACTTAGTGAAAATGGATGATCGAACAGTTGACTTAATTTTTGCGGGATCGCTGGAATCTCTACCGCCGGTTAGTTCAAAAATCGTTCGAATCTTCACAAGTTCAACGTTCACAGGTAAATTTTCTGTTTCGATGTTTTCCTGGAAAAGTCATCCTATCATCTCGATACAATCATCAGATACAACTATGGAACGAAATACCCTTATGGCTAAGTGTTACCCGAGGATTAAGGATTATTGTCGCGAAAAACATGGACTGGAATTTCAGGTGAAATAGCTTTTGTTTACCATGAAATAATTTGAGAAATACGAACAATAAAACAGGTGGTCGATATGAGATGGGGTGTTCGAGATGAAGCCACTGATGATCATATGACAACCGAATTGTGCATGAAAGAAATTGAGAATTGTCAACGATTATCGATGGGTCCGAATTTTGTTGTGTTTTTGGGTCAAAAGTACGGATACCGACCGATTCCAACTTACATCTTGTCATCCGAGTTGCAATTGCTTAGAGATGAACTTACGGCACTTGGAATCGACGGTGTACTTTTGGACACATGGTACAAAAAAGACAGTAACGCCGTACCGCCAATTAGTGTGTTGCAGCCGATTTCTTCCATTTTGATTAATTTCAACAACAAGGTTAGTTTTTGTTCTTTCACCCGAATGGATATGCAGACCAAGGTTTTTTTTCAACTTAGAGAGTGCCGAAATTACAAGCAGAGGATCAAGCCATTTGGTGGGATACATTGAATAAAATGCAGAAACTATTGCGCAAAGCTGCTTCTTCATTGCAATCTGCTAATAAATTTGATAAGGAATTGATGCACAATTATTTCATGTCTGGTATGATTATGATAATAATCAATCCGCAAAAAAAAACCTCTTACAGAGGAGGTGTGACGCAAGTCTTTATGTCTGCTTACAAAAGCTGCGAAATCAGAAAAGTGTGACGCATTAATCATCTAAGGTAAAACTATTTTCTTCCAGTTACAAAAGTTCTGAAATCAGAGGGGAATAACGCATTAAGCTTCGATTCGCAACAAAAATTTGTAAACAAAATTATGTTGAGTTCAAAAAATTGCGTCACAAATGCCAGACCCAACGACGAAACAATTTTTCTGTACTTTCAGTTTTTACGCTGCGAAAATTTGAATTTTATTTCTTATTACATCGTTTAGGGTAAATTTTAATTTTTGCGTCTAAAAACTGAGTGTTGAAAAATTATTCCGCTGGTGGGTCTGGCATTTGTGACGCAATTTTTTGAACTCAACGTAATTTTGTTTAAAAATTTTCTTTGCGAATCGAAGCATAATGCGTCACCCCTCTCTGATTTCAGAACTTTTGTAACTGGAAGAAAATAGTTTTACCTTAGATGATTAATGCGTCACACTTTTCTGATTTCGCAGCTTTTGTAAGCAGACATAAAGACTTGCATCACACCTCCTCTGTAAGAGGTTTTTTTGCGGATATCAGTACTTTTGTAAGCTTGTAAGCAACTTTCTAGCTGCCATAGTTCTAGAGGTAAGAATCATCCCTCTGGAATCTGGAAGTGGCGTTATCCCGGGATTAGGCCATATTTTCCCAAAACCATGAAACACGTGTACGCTAAAATTTAATTCTCTACAACTTCACCTTTTGAACAAACTTTCTAACTCTCATAGTTCTGGAGATTTAGGTTATCCTGCCTAATTATGGATGTGGCCATATACCAGGATTGTGCCATATTTCCCCAAAACCCCAAAACAAATGTTCGCTTAAATTTAATTCTCTACAACTTCGCCTTTGGAACCAACTTTCTAACTCTCATAGTTCTAGAGATTTGGTTCATCCTGCCTAATTATCGAAGTGACCATATACCAGGATTGGGCCATATTTCCCCAAAACCCTGAAACACGTGTTCGCTTAAATTCAATTCTCTATAACTTCGCCTTTGGAACCAACTTTCTAACTCTCATAGTTCAGGAGATCTGGGTCATCCTGCCAAAAATTGCCACAAACAAAGAAAGAAAGAAAGAAAGAAAGAAAGAAAGGTTTACCAAATTGACTAGTTAAAGATATTCGATTTGAGTCCATCTCCATACAAAATAGCAAAATTGTTTAATTCATATCTCCGGAACGACTGAACCGATTTTAATGAATGAAAAGGCACTTCGGCCTAAAATTTTCCGTAGAATCTGGGAAAAATATTTTCCGGGTGGTACGTCGCTCGGGGGGGAAGTCAAAAAGTTCCTGTATATGTGTTCCTTAGTCTACGAAAAAATTTCTTGTGAAATTTTTGGCGTCTAAGACTTGCGTCACGGCCCCTTACTACCGTGGGGCCATGATTAACACATTTAGCGCGTCGTGTACCACGTATGGTATGAAGCGTACGTATGCGACGCTGTGTACGTATAGTACGAAATGTACGGGGCTGATGGCTGCCCTGCACCACGATGTTTGTAATCAGTCGAATTGAACGGGTTAGCTCAGCGGTAACGTACTGCCTTTCCACCAAGAATACCCGGGCTCAATCCCGGTAAGGACAAATTCTGTATAGGATTTTTCTTCAACTTGTAGCATGAAAATATCGTTCCTAAGCATACCCAAGCTTCTAAACATGGGTAGTTATGGTGTTTGGTGTCCATTACGAACCGTACATGGAATAATGACATGTATGACGTCACCCATGTACTGAATGTCCACCTGAATTAGGAAAGCAAAAATCAGGAATCAAGAAATCAGGAAACGAAAATCAGGAACCTAAGGAAAAACGAAAATCAGGAAATACCAAATTTAGGAAAAACCAAAATTAGGAAAAACGAAAATCAGGAAGGAAATAAATCAGGAAAAGCATTAAAGTTTTCAATTCCTAAGGAGGTCGCAACTTTTGATATGTAGGGGGCTCTGCCCCCTAAACCCTCGCGCCTGCGGCGAGCTACTAACGCCCTGCAGGCTGCCTTCCGTGCATGGGACTCTGCACCTTAGACCACTGATTGCCTGAATTCTAATTTTGGTTTTTTCTAATTTAATTCATTCCTAATTTTAGTTTTTCCTGATTTTTGTTTTTCCTTATTTTTGGCAAATAATTTTTTTTCTTAATTTTCGGTTTCCTAATTTTTTTTCGTAGTTTTTGTTTTGTGGAATACCCTTTGTCGTGTGTGATACACCTCATTCACGGGCTCGTTTAGAATAAGCATAAGTCGGAGGCTAGAAGATGTATCGTAATATCCGGGCCCTTAGTGCGTGTGCTCAGACGACGAGGTTCATTTGGCATACCGGTTTCAACTGTGTATTCTATAATGGCGACTTTTAATGTGGGAATCTTACTAAGACAGAATACATAATTAGGTGGAATGATAGAAGAGTAACGGGGAAGGAACAAAGGGTCATAGTACCTGTGTTCCAAGGCCAGTAGGCCACCTCGACCAGAAAATCTAATCTCAGTTTGGACCCCGGTCGAATTTGGACCCCGGAGTAGAATGGAGAAAACACTCCAATTCACAAATGAAATCCTTCTTATTTCATCAGAATGTACTGTTACGTCTACGTATAACCATAATTGGAAAATATTACTTTGTCCTTGAACTTCACAAATAGAAAAGAGATTTTTCCGTTTATAAATCAGTTCTACCGAAATAGAAGGAAACTTGTCTTCTATGGTGTTGGTATCTGAAATTTGATATACATATTTTAGCGTTGTGTAGTGAATCAACAATGCTAAATATTCTTACTTCTAATGCAAACAAATTTTCAGTTACTGAGAGGGAAGTTATCAATGGAATTTTAAATGTTCGAAACACCAAAAACCACTGCTTAGCTTACGTACGATACATAAACAATATCAATCTACAAAATTTGAAGAAAGCTTCACTTTTCGTTGACATTATCAACCGAAGTTTGGATACCGAATCGTCAAAATTGCTTGCTAACTTAAGGGATGAACGTCTACCAAATAAAATTGAATCGACTAACATGCAAAAGTATTTCATTTTTTTGACACTGATTCCGAGATGGAGGAACAAAAATTTCACCTCATTTCAGATACACAGTAGAATGGATCGGACGAGAAGGATTGGATACAGAAACTCATGACGAATATTTGAATCATTTCATTGCACATTTTTATAAAAATATCGTTAAACTGGTTGACCGTGCGATGCGAAAAGAAGATTCTAGTGCTCAAGGTCAAATTGTTACGGAAATATTGCAGCATTTGCATGCGTGTAATAATTCGGTTAAGGTGTTTTATGGTCGAGAAGAAAGTCTCATTCATATCAACCAATACATGACCAATGAATCTGAAAAACCTTTAGTTCTGTATGGAGAGGGAGGATGCGGAAAAACATCTTTGCTGGCAAAAAGTGCATCATTATCGCTGACAGAATGGTTCAGCCATGTGAAGCCTATAAGCATCGTTAGATTCTTAGGAACGACACCAGATTCAAGTGCACTAACCCCAACATTAATTTCAATTTGTCAGCAGGTATGACCAGAGATTTTGTTTATTTATGTTTATACAACTCAGACCAATGTTTTCATTCAAAGATATCGTACAATTTTATGCTCCCATTTGAAAATATCCCCGACGATTTGGTTCCGTTGACCGCACATTTTAAACAACTCTTGACTTATGCATCGACCAACCAACCGTTATTTTTATTTTTGGATTCAGTCGATCAATTAACTGGTGCTCAGGATAAAGTGGCTTGGTTACCGACTAGAATGCCACCTAACTGCAAAGTAAAAAACATTTTTTTGGCAATCTGTTTCTGAAGCCTATTTGAGAATTTTATTACAAAAACAGATCATCGTCACCTGCGCCAATGAGGAAGCAAATCCAACAGTATCGCGGGAATATCATCTTCTACGTCGTATGATTGATATTGACGAAAATTTCGTTGAAGTTACAGCGTTGGGTGAAGATCTTGCAATGAATGTTATCAAGTAAGAAGCACTGAAGCAAAGCAAGCGTACTTGCATGTGAGCACGTAGTAAGGAAATGAACGAAAAAATTATTTTTTGCTGTCGGTTCTTTAATTTCTGAGAAGGGGCAGTGTAGTGAAGAAGCAATTATTACAAAAAAACGGTGGCAAATGGCAAAGGGAAGTCCACAAAATAAATGGAATAAATTTAAAAAAAAAAGTCTTCCTTTCGGCTGAATTTGGCGAGAATCCACGTTTTTAGTGTGGCGACGGGTGCGGTCGGCTAGAAAATTTTAAAAACCACACTTTATGGAATCGTTATACATTCTGCGATTGCGAATATTCGTTAACAATTAAGGCGCTACAAATGTATGGCTTTATTCCCTTTTTTTAATGGCGCCGATGACCGCGGTGGGGCGTTGGTCTCCTTCAATTATTCTGTTTCTGTTATAATAGTCCTTTTTTTTCTTTTGCAATCTTGAAAGAGGTATCTGACACAAAAACTGACAGCTTTTTCGAGAATAATGCCCGTGCCCGGAATGGAGGGTTTATACATTCGTTTCTATTCATCATAGAATGTGGATGAAGACAGCCTGTCGTGACCTAAACAATTATCAATGGCGATTAGTTTCCAACGCTATAGCTAAGTGTTCCCTACCAATATTCGTGAAATTAGTTTTCGCTGAAATATGCCGTTGGAGAAGTTACACAAGACCTCAAGAAACCCATTTAGCTTCAACTGTTATGGACTCTATTATGATGCTCTTCGAAAGAATCGAAAAACAGGTTCGATTTCTCGATTAAAACACATCGAAATAAGAATTTAAAATTGTTACTCTGTAATCAGCATGGTCGCATTCTGGTTTTTCATGCATTGGCTTACATAACTGCAGCTCGAAGCGGATTATCCGAAAGTGAACTCGAAGATCTTATTTCGCTTGATGACAAAGTGTTGGACGATGTCTACCAATACCATTTACCACCTGTTCGCCGCATACCACCACTTTTGTGGACACGTATTCGAAACGATTTGCCCAACTATCTTAGCGAACGTGAAGCAGATGGCGTAAATGTTATGAATTGGTATCATCGGCAGTTTCGCGACACCGCTCGCGAAAGATATTTCAAAAACATGAATATGGCGACGTATTTTCATTCATCAATTGCTGATTATTATTTGGGGATATGGGGTGGCGGAAAACCAAAACCATTCAAATTTACAGAGATACAGCGTCATAGGTGAGCTCATTAATGCATAGGATGATTTGTTCAATCTATTATCGTTTGTTAGATTCAATCTTACGGAAAAAGAAGGATCTGCAGATCGTAAAGTTCCTGTACAGCCACTTGCTTTTACTAACAAGGAAGGAACTATTTCACGTTACAATCTCAGAAAAGTAAAGTTTTTGTCGAATGTCCTTCATTTTTAGTAAAACATTTTATTGAACGTAGTTTGGCGAACTACCATATCATCTCGTACGATCTCGTCGCTTCCAAGACCTTTACGAGAATGTTCTCTTCAACTATGATTGGTTGCATGCAAAATTGTCTAGCTGTCCTTTACAAGCTGTTTTGGCTGATTTCGAAGATGCCTCCATCAACACAGATGACAAAGATTCGAAAAGAGAACTCATGTTAGTTGCTGATGCCTTACGTCTAGGTGGTGCCATTTTAGCAATTTATCCGAATATGTTGGCACCACAGTTAGTCGGACGACTTTTACCAGAAATCGGAGGGAACACTAACATAAAAATGCTACTGAAAGCATGCGATAACAGTGGACCGAAGCATTGTTCATTGATTCCATTAAATCATTGTCTCCACACGCCGGGAGGACCGTTAAAGGTAAGCAATTGAGTTATTTTTGCGTCACTCCAACGCTTGTTTGACGCACAACTTACCTTGAAAGTACTCACTGGAAGGACACCAATTTGCCGTATTTGGTTTTGCATTAACAAATGACTTACGTTACATGGTGTCAATATCAACTCGATTTATAACATGGGATTTATCGACGTCAGACTTGACCCGAGATGTTAATCCTGGTATTGAGGGTATTATGCAGCAGCTCGTTTTAAGTCCCGACAACAAATGGGCAGCTGCTTATACCAACAACAATCAAGTAAGTCCATAGTGATTAAGTTACATGGAGAATTGAAAGTTTTATTTAAAAATTGTGTAATGAAAAGACATTGGAATGTTCAATAAATTACTCTTCAGAGTGTGCTGTTGAATATGTTGTCCAGTGAATTCGTTATAATCAACAATCCGTTCGAGGAGACCGATAACGTAACGGGAATTTATCTGTTGAACCAAAAGTACGTTTTTTTCAATGTCAACAACACTAAAAATATCTACAGGTCGAATATTTTCAGTTTGTTTGTTAACACTAAAAGAAAACTGGCGCGTTTGGATATGAGAGGAAATTTCATTGATACAAAAGAAATTAATTTTGTGACAGATGAGTGGGAGATACTTGGTACAATCTTTCGTTTAACGTTACTCACAACAGAGAATAATTTGTAATTTCAGTTATGAAAATCAGGAACAATGATTTTTATCATCTAATTTTCTGGTCTGGTTCCATAAATGAACCTCGTCTTCGTTTAAGTACATGTGTAGCATCACAAGAAGTGGCAGTTGTTGATTTCTACAACACGTTGGTATTCGATGCAAAATGGAACGTAATGTACTGCTGTCCATCTGCTGAAAATTGTGAGGTAGGTTTTATTCAACGTATTTATCAGTCACATCTATATTCGAGCGCCAATGAACAGGTCGTTCAATTTGAATATGTCGAATCTGAGTCTGGTGTTACATGGCAACAAGCAAAGTCTCTCCCACGGTATTTTGATGATGAGAAGGAGCAACTCTTACAGTTGAAGCTCGACAAAGAAGATACCATGTTACTCGGATCGACTGGAAAGGGTTTTGTGGTGTGGGACTTTAGTGAACGCTTACCGAACGAAGCTATTTATTTAGCTCTACCACATGGAGTGAGAAATATTACAACTAAAATGATGACTTCAAATTCGTTTATGGTGAGCGCTACTCTAAATTATGCTGTCGCTGGTGTTAGGTAACGTAATTTTGGTCGATCGATTTGACTCATTCATCATTTATGCCTTTTGAGTTTTCGCATACCACTGAATTCTGAAAATTCATTTGGGTTTCATTTCCTAGCTTCGACGGTTTTAAAGTCGATTCGCACTTACTTTTGGCCAGGTTTGGTTCAGACTGTCATCAAAGTGTGAATCGATGACATGAACAAATCTCCAAGATTTATTTTCACCTACAGAAAAAGTCTGTACGTTTGGTGCCTACAAGCCAGGCAATTGATGAAAGTTCTCGATGCGCATTTCGGAAGAATAATTCAATTAGAATCGTTGACAATTGGAAACTGGAATAGCGTCATAACATCATCCATTGATCGATCGGTGAAAATTTGGAATATCAATAATATTTTCGAGCAAGTCCATGTTATCGATCGACATGAGCTTCCAATCGACACTATAAGGTTCCATAAACATAATGTCAATGGGAATTATCAACGGCCAACATCATCTTCTCCTTTCAGTTTGTCTCAAACGGACTTGGCTGTCACAGTAACAAGAGGCTGCGTTGGGGTTTGGGAAATTCGTTCCGGAAGACTTCTATCCAAATTAGCCGACAATCATTTGGGAGCAATCGTCACCCATGCAGAAATAACACCTGATGGAAAACATATCGTTTCATCAGAAACTGGAAAAATCTTAGTGTGGAATCGTGTGTCTGAGCAAGTTTTGTACAGAGATGATCAGCCTGGTATCCAGCAGATTAAATTTTTGGATCATGGGGAAAAAGTTCTGTCCATATCGTGCTCCAATATAAATAAAAGTAGCGATGACGAATCTGGATTGTTGGCGTTAGCGCAAGTGCGATCACTACCAGGTACAAAATTGTGTAAAGACTTCGGCCGAAGCGATTTCGTTATATCTCTTTTATTGAGGGTGTTTTATCAGCCTGAGATCAAGGGCGAAATTGAAACGGACGTAAAATTAAAATGAAATCAAAAAGCTATTTTCTAATGAATGTTCTCAGAGGGTGTGCTGCTATTTTCATTTGAATTTTCGTTTCGAATGATTCCCGGAATTCCATTCCGACAAGCTGTCGTTTCGTCTGATGGTTCTTATATAATCGTTGTAACCGTGGATAAAGGCATGAAAGATTGCATTGGCATTTACAATGCGACGACTGGCAATTATCTGCACAAGGTGACATTTAAGGGCTGTAATATCAAGGTTGTGTTTATCCCATTCCAATAAGGAGTCAGAAAATCATTTTCTATTACACAGGAAGTGATTTCCATTATTCCACTTCCTCACAAACCAAATCAAGTTGCTGTTATTTCAAGTGAAAAGGGAAGTATTTTTGACATCAAATCTAAACGGCACATTCGTTCAATTTTGAAGTGGGGCGGCAGTTGCACTAAAGACGGAAAATTTGGACTCTATGCACCACCAAGGTTAGCTGATTGAGCATTTTATTAAATTCGAGTAGAAAATCTTTACACGTTGGTGACTTGTAAATGTTAACGTTTGAATTTTGTGCTTTACACATGAGTTTCTCTAATCATTGCATTCTATTTACAGAGGAGGACTGGAGCTGTTAGAATTGCGGAAAGGAACAACCGTTAAAACATACATCCCTAAAGTGGCCGAAGGCGTTTTCACTGTGATATGCATGTTTACTGAAGGAGACGAGTACGTTTTATACTATCACAGCGGAAAGAAAACGTTGAGGGTATTTCGTACATCCGATACACAAATGATCGCCAATTATAGGATGCAGGCCGAATTGACAGCTATCAAGAGTACAACAGATGGAAAGGGCTTAGTGTTGGGTACAATCGACGGTTGTCTGTCGGTATTGGCTATAGCCGACCCGGAAAATACCGAAATATTCAAATACCTTGCAGATCTTCCGTCTCGTGATGAACAGTGGAAAAAGAAGTTGGCAAAGGCAAAGGCTAGAATTAGATTTAAGGCCACCATTAGAATTACGAGATTATGCATTCGATTGTACAGCAAGTGCGAATCACGATTGAAGCAAGAAAGTAACGCTGCCAAGAAGCAAAAAGAAGCCAAAAATTGAGATGCTTTGTTGGATTGTGCTTTGTTGGTTTTTTTTTTTTTTGATTCATAGAAAATATGTTTATTAAAAAGTTATTCCATCTTAAATCTACTGTTTGATCGATTTCTCGTTAGTTAGCCACGAGAGTGTTGCTTAAGGTGAGGGTACAAAGAAAGTTCAGTCTTGGGACTTTGCCTCACATAAGAATTTTTACTACGGTAGCTGCGGTACTCGAGGCCCGTAACTAAGTGTATACATACAATCATTATCATTGATAACGTCACTCATTAACTGGAACGGAAGACCATAGCCTATTTTCGAAAAAATATTTTCTTGATTATCGTGAAATTTTCCTGATTTCCTTGATTTTTTTCGAGAAAATTTCAAGAAAATCTGAAAAATTCTACGAAAATCAAGTAAATATTTTCTTGAAAAAAGGCTTTGCATAAGATGCACAGCTCTACCGCTGCAAGTATGTTAAAATGTGTAAAAGTGTAGACTAGAGCGCCCGAAGGTGGAAGAGTTGTCAACGGATGGTGGTCGACGCACTCGCTGCACTTTTGTTTTGCTGACACATGGAACTCCTGCTGGCATACTCAAAATAAAATCGAAACTCTACAACCATTTGATACCTTAACTCAGGAACGCGAAAGAATTACTGGAAATAAAAATGCTTACGTGAATTAAGTGTATGCAATGCAATAACATATAAAACTAGATAATTAAAAAGAAAAAGACATTTCAAAATAAAAGAAAAAGAAAGGAGAGTCTTCATTACAAAGAGTACACTTCGTCAAATTTATCACACTTCGGTATGCCGGTGATGATACACATTGCATTTCCGCTCTGGATGGCCAATGAAATCCGTTGATATAAGTAGTGCTTCGATTTAGGTTCCCCGGTCAGTCTGATAAGGTTGGACCCGATCTTGTTCAATAAATTCACTGCCTCTTTGGACCAAGGACCCAATGACTCAACTGCCACAGCCACGAAGGGGTAATTGGCTTTGATGATTGAGCACTTGGAATGTTTTCGAACCACGGCCCTTTCCGATGCCATACCAGGCCTTTTCAGTCCGCCGAACATGTTTGATGCCGCCAAGGAATCCGCACCGGTTGCGTCCCACACGAGAGCCCTGCCTCTCTCCCATGCTGTGTAGGTTATGCCATCCGGGCGTTTTTTGCCGTCGTCGCGGAAAAGTCCAGTAGGTTCAAGCAGCCAACTGATGTTAATCTACGCGAGGCTCTGATGTATTATCCGGTTCAATTCTGCGCGGCGGAAATATTTCCCGGGATTCTTCTTGCAGTGAAGGCTATGTTGTCCGGTAGAATCAACCAAAACACCACAAACGCAAACGTAGGGGTGGCAGATTTTCGTCTAAAGTCGTAGACTAACACACACTCGGATCACGTCATCGTTCAAAAAAGTACCGATGTTTGGGCTCGGAACGACGTTCAGCCAAGCACCTGACATTTTGTTCTGTAGCAAATCGAACCTAAACTTTTCAACTTCAGTTGAAAAAGAAAACTCGGATACGGCTCGCTTGATGTTGATTTGATCCCATGAGAACTGCGAATTCTAATTTTCAGGCATGGCTCCATTGTTGATTTCGGACTACTTGTCCATGGCTTCTGAATAAAATGGAGTTTGAGACTCGTAATCCTGCATATGGATAGTTGTAGATACGATGTCCTTAACGCCATTGATTGAAGACAAGAACGCTGGGAGCGAAATTTCCACGAACGAGCGAATGCCTAGACCGCCAAAATTCACCGGAGGTCTCGACTGGAACCATTGATGGTCGTGCAATTGCACGTTGAGAATCTTTTCCAAGGCCGATTTGAGTTGTGCATCTAGTTCATGTAGAAGATCAGGGAACTTCCACAGTGGAGTGCAACTCAGCAGATAAACTAGTTTCGGGACTGCCAAGCAGTTTTACAGTATAAAATATGCGTAATGGGCGTGCAACGATGGTAGCCGGCTGATGAGTAATTTTATTTTGTCGAATTTTCGCCGAGTGAACGATTCCATACCACTTTCCAGAAGTGGAGCGCCCAACATCTCCAGATCATCGTCGGCAACCACGCGAATTCCTGGTGCTAGCGCTTCGAATTGGCTGATTATGTCAGGGTCGGGCGCTCCTTTGATGAAGTAGATTTCGCATTTTTCGCTGTTCAGCTCCAAGCCATAGAGCTTCGACATTTCCTTGATGGCTGCCAGATCAGCTAGCACATTGACGGGTGCGTCGCCTAGTGTGCCGTCGTCGCGGTACCACACGTTCAGCTCAGTCTTCAGGCTTAGCACTAGCGAGTGGATGGCGAGACTAAAAATCAGCGGACCGGCCGGATCTCCTTGCTGGGCCCCGACTCTTGACAAAATGATTTTACCTCCATATGCGAGAAAGGTGGGACGTAGGTCATTGTCCCTAATCTCGGCCAACATAATGTCTCTTTCTATGCTGTTGAAAGCGTTTTTGACGTCCAGCTTAAGAATCAGCTTGAGACCGTTCCTGGGGTTGCGTATGTATGACCGAATAGCGTGAACAGCACCCTCGCATCCGAACTTCACGCAAAAGCCAATCTGTCGGGGTAGCAGGTGGTTTACCATATCCGTTTTTACGGAAAAACAAGCGATTTTTGAGGTTAATCTACGTAGAGTTGAACCAATTGCAATTGGCCGAATTCCACCATTCTTTTTCTCTAGTGCGCATTCAATTCACATACTTCATCATTCAACTTTCCCGCTACAAAGAAGTTACAAAGTTTTGTAATTGATTCAAGTGCTCGCTTACCAGACTCGCCAGCTGACAGCGAAACAATGTCTTTGAGGTGTTGAGGTCGTAACCCATCATTTCCAGCACTGGATCCATTTGAGAATGACATGATTGATGAATGAACCATGCCGGGGTCCACTTGGAGCGGTTGAGTGGTATCGTCGGGTGCATTTGGAAAATTTGATAATCTTGACGGCGATGGATGTTTATCCACGAATTTCTCGAACGTATCTTCAGAATCTGCTGCCAACGAGTCCGTTGAACTGATCAGTCTGATGCCCCCACGGATATCGAGGTCTGCCAATTTTGCTTCCACACGAGTGGAAAGCTTTGATTTTCTGGTGGATTTCGCACGCTCAACGGTAGGTAACATATAAATGTGAAACAGTATGTTGGTGTCAAAAGTCGCTCTGACTGATGTTTTAAACGTTAAAAGATGTAAATAAATAAATTTATTTTAGAAAAGAATGTAGTGATTCAAGTAATGAAATATATAATTGAGAACAAATGTTCTACATTACTTACACCTGCAACAAAACACTCTCGTGTATTTTTTTTTATTTCTAATGCAACGTACAATGATATATAATAATGTAAATAATATTACTGAATATTGCGGGCATGCCAAACAGCTCAGCGTAATTAGTAGATTACAGCACCATGTAAATTGCTTATTACATAAGTGCAAAGCTTACGGTATCGAGCCGAAGGCGAGATGTCGTAATTGCACTTGTGCAAATAGGCAATTTACATGGTCTCTTCTGTATCCTGCTTTAACGTGTACCACTCGGTCGTTGAAAACACCACAACTGATTGAATTTTCACTCTCAAAGTGCATCAAATTTTATTTCAATCAAAAATTCGTAGGCCTTTTCCCGAATGAACTATCGCCCATTTTGTTCTGTTCATTCTGAAAAAAATTGTGTTAGTGCTCGCTCACAGACTTTTGCAGCCGAAAAAAATACTCATTTTTAAAATGAGTTCTGCTGAAAAGTTTACTGAAAAAATTAATGAAGCAGCGAAGCGCGGGGTTGATGAAACATTGCCGGTGATATCGAGAGATCGATATTTAAAAACGTACGAAACTTTCAACGAATGGAAAAAGAAAAATGGCAAACCCAAAACATGCAAGAGAGTGCTGATGGCGTATTTCGTCGAACTATCGGATGAAGGCAAAAAACCTACCAGCTTATGGGCTTACTATTCGATGCTGAAATCGATAATTCGGCTAAAGGAAAAAATCGATATCGCCACATATTACGACTTGACCGCATTTCTCAAGAGAAAGTCTGAAAAGTATGAACCGACAAAATCCAAAATATTTGAAGACAATGAACTTCAGCGTTTTTTTAATACTGCAGAGGATTCAGCGTGGCTAGATGTGAAAGTAAGTAAATCCATAGGATTTAATCATTTTGTATCCTCCTTTCAGGTTGCGTGTATCTTCGGCTTATTTGGTGCTCTCAGAGGAATGGAATTGGTCAAGTTTTCTACAAAGGATGTAATCGAGCAAGGAAGTTTATTCAATGATTTGGGTGAGAGATGCCAAGAGCAAGAAAAATCGCTAATTCACGGTTACTGGATCGTTGTGCAATATCGTTAAAAAGTACATCAACTTGCGTCCTCCAAACACCACAAATGATCGATTCTTCATTAATTATCAGAATGGCAGATGTACCAACCAAGTTATTGGGAAGCAGAAGTTGGCGAAAATGCCATATCGAATCGCTGAATTTTTAAGCCTGCCTAACGCAGAGGAATACACTGGTCACTCATTTCGTCGATCATCTGCTTCATTATTTGCAAAAATTGGAGCAGGAATTGATGCACTAAAAAATCTTGGTGGCTGGGCGTCAGCTAAGGTAGCTGAAGGATATATTGAAAACTCGCTGGCGTACAAAAAGCGTACCGGCAACGTTAACTGGTGAAACGGTCGGCACATCATCTGGATCATCATCATTAGCTTCCACAATTGTAAATGGTACATTGCAGGACAAACGAGAATCGACGAGCGTATCACATGCTACGGTTCCACAACAATCAACAGATTTTGGCCTTGTTTGCGTTGCTTCACAAGGATGTAAAGAGGCTGCTGACGACGATATAGATGATTCCACATTGATGAATGTTATGTCAGAGGAATGTGTGGCTTCTCAAGGATACATTGAGACCGCAGACGACAACATAGATGATGCCGAACTGATGGATATTGTGCAAGAAGAACAGCCGAATCGAATTGGTGCATCGCAGCAAAACTTTTTGGGTCGACAGTTCTCCTTTAGCAACTGCTCTGTTACATTTATTTTGAAAAATTAATTTTTTTTCCAATGCAAATATTTGCTTTTTCGCCTCCAGTTTTGATATAAAAATGAAATAAAAATGTTTAAAAAGATCACATAACCACATTTTTTCTCTTCATACTCAAACAAAAATGCCTACCAAAAATACCTTTACGCAGTTAATAACATACAACCAGCTTGGAAGCACAACAAATTTCCAAGCAAGAGCGTAATCTACTAAAAATGAACTCGGCAATAATTATTACAGCCGACTAGGCTAGGTTAATTCGTCAACCGTTGATGTATGTTCAACCTACCGGGTGGTATACGTTAATTAGTACATTACGTCTGTGCTTCCAAATTTTTATTTTGACGTAAAAAACGGTACGTAAGTGCTTCCAAATTTTTATTTTGACGAGTGGGAATACAACCCTCCCCTTCGGGTCGGGCCGTAACCTTCCCACTCGTCAAAATGAAAATTTGGAAGCACAGACGTAATGTACTGATACCATACTATGAAGTATATAACTCGATGCGCACTAACATTTGGACAGGTCCTCGTGTGCGTATACAAATTTCGTTATAATTGACGCTTTTAGTGCGGTTTGAATTTGAATTTTTCATGCGATATATGCGTAAATTACGTACGTTTCCACGCGATCAGAGCGTAAAATACGTAAACAAACAATAGGTCTTTATACTGCCACCTACAGTGAAACTTTATGAAAATTTTTAAATTTTGCGAGGGCTAAAAGCGTCAATTCACAATATTGTAATATACTAATATTTGATCAAAGAAGGATCTGGGATGAAAGAAAAATCTATTTATTTATCTAAATATTTGACGTTTAAAACGTCATTTTGACAGTTGGAGACAGCAGACTCAGACGATGTAAGTAACTCGAGGCTAGCTGCTTCAGGTCAGTTCTTGCGGTTATTATCATCATTCAAAAATTTCACAGACAAGTTGTTCTACTGCGAGTTGAACTGCAATAAAATAACCAAATACGTCGTCACAGCTCCAATAATCTACAAAGATCCAAAATTTATAATTAATTGAATTATTCCGAATGTTTTCATAATTAACTGCATAGGCTAACGTCATGTCAATGTTAAAAAAGCCACAGGCCGTAAAGTACGGTCGCTGATGAAGTAGTTGCAACGAAATGAGATCCATCTGAAATGCATAAAGCCTTTGTCAGCTTCACCTTTGTCAACATTGTGGAAAATTACTTCTAACTGCATGCTGGGATTGTCAATCCGTTTTCCAGCTACTGTTTCGTTTAAGGCCATCGAAACGGCATTCGCCTTTAAAGAACATGAAATATATTTTCCATTTTAACGCAAAAGTATTTCTGTTACTTGAAGCACGGTTGAGTAATATACAAATATTAGGAGCATTAGCGGAACGAGATAAATTAGAATCCATAATACTTGAGCTGAAAATGTTAAATTTTAGTTACATAAAGAAAGTACAACTTTTTCGGTCGACATTTTGCGACAAAAGAAGCTTCGAAATTTCGTGCTTGCATCTCAAAAAAAAAAAACGCACGCCGACCTTACCTACAACTTCCATTTTAGTTCCTTCGTTTGTTAGTCCAGTCGCTGCTTTAAAGAGTAGAAACACATGACACGTAAGAGATATACTTTCCAAAGCTGCAATAACAACAGGAAAATTTATTTTGAAATTTTTTGTACAGTATTCATTTACCAATGGAACTTAGGCAAGACAAACCGAAAACCGCATTTAGGTCTCCAATAATTTCGTAAAGAACTTCGTAAATTTCCGATATTTTTATCAAGTCCGTGAAAAAGATTTTTGTATTCTCCTGAACTAATTTCACTTTCCAGTTGCACTCAGCCCTATATGTATCCTTGAATTCGCTAAGTTCTGATAGAAGAAGTTCCAACGCGTGTAATTTTATGCGAACCAGCCAGCACAAATAAGTATCAAGCAATGTTGTTAAGTAAACAATAACGATCGGGTGAAAGTTTGTAATTAATCGCAAGGCAATTACATCGACGTTTGTTAGACCATAATGATAACATAGAATAGCAAAGACAACCAAATTTAAGATGATGGTAAATACAACGGACAGCCTCATCATAACATTTAACTTATTGTAAGAAAATCTGATGTTTAGTTTCAAAAATAGTGTATCAGAGTATCGAAGACGCCGTACTGCTGAAGAGACTGATTTCTTACGGAACAGCACTTGAAAATATATTGATGCGGATGCGATAAGTCCAAGAATTTGAATCAATTCAGCGATAGCAAGCGGTACAGATTTTCGCATACACAAGCTCGAATATGGCGAATATAAATCGAGCGAATTTGCAAGCAGAACGAGACAAATATTGCAAGCGATAAAGAAATAATTCATTAAGGTGTTCAATTTAACTTTAGACTTGAATATCATGTTAACTCCGAAGAAAAGGGAGAAATAATTTAAAAAATTAAAATTTGCTCCTGACTTTTTCGATGTATTTTTTCTCATATTGTTACGAAAACGTGACTTCAAGTACTGAAGCTTTGAACAAAGAGAATTGTTGAGCTGTAACTGCCTATTACAAAAATTACGGTAATTGGAAAGAGAAAACCAATTCAAACGTAAAAATTTGTGGCTTATTGTCGTAACATTCAACATTTTTTGCTCCTAATGACCATAATTCGACGTTTTTCGTTACGGTAATTACGATCGAAAACTTAAAGTTTTTGTTAGTGTTGTTTGAGTCCACTTTTTCGGCCCAATATGCGTCCGACAAAGAAATTTCATATATACTTTTTCGGCCGTAATCAAGTGTACATGAAATAGTTCTAGAGTGATTTCAGTATGTTCGTTTTCGCGCAGACGGACAAAAAACGTCAGATTTCCTCACAATATTGAGACCGTAAAGTAGGCTTGTTCGGTACACTTTTGAGCAATAACTTTTTTTGCCACCTGTCGTTTTCGACCCAGGACCGAAAAGTCTTTTTTGCCCAGTTGAATTTACTGACTTCAATCAAATATCGTAACTGAATGAAAACATCACATCAATTGCAATAATAATGCCTGAAACTAAGTTCTCACATAATTATTTCCGAATTCACTTCACTTTTGATACAATTTCGGTCATCGTATCAATTATTTTTCACATCGAAAACAACTGTTATGAAAAATAGGATGAAGAATAAGGAACAAACTGTCGCAGTGTCCTATGATGAAAATGCAAATTCTGTATTAAAGCTTGTTGAGTGTTTTGTTCGGAATCTGACTTTTTGTCCGTCTGCGCGAAAAATAGTATACATCACTCGGAGTTAAAACGGTACTGATTTAGACCACGGTGTTGAAAAGGTCGAATCCGAGGGCGGAGCGCAGCGGGGTCTAAATACACCGTTTTAGCTCCTTGTGATGTAATGTACTATTGTGTGATTTCGTCTCATTATGATCATAACGGAGCAAAAAACGTTGTTTTTAACTCGTGATGAAAGTGGAATTTTTTGGGAGTCCCAAACAATTCAACTTTTCATCACTCGTTACAAAATATACTATTAACTGACAAAAACAGTTTTTTATGACGACCACGTCGTTTTCAATCGAAATATTTCGTAGAATCTGAAAAATAAACAGGGGGTGCTACAGTAGCCAAGTCCTGGAAGGCAGCCTGGGTGTGAATATATGATGTTTTTCTGGCAAATCTGAATCAGTACTTTACAGTGCAATGCTTTTCGATTTGACACCAGGCTGCCTATAGGACGCAAATTGAAAAGAATATTTCCATAAAATACTCGCTGTTGCCTAACATAATCTTTTGATCACATACTCCCCAGCCGAATAAAACTTCTCCACTTGTTGCAACTTTCTGAAGGCTGTGTACTTCAGATTCAAGATCTAGCAGGTTCATGCACTGGCATTTTCGGAGATTTTCAGAAAAACTGTGAAATACGCCACCAATCTGACGTCGAAATAGTGCTGAAGTGCAGGAAATTGTTTCTTTAACATCACAACTGCTACGCTTTGGAAAAGCTATGAAAGCTTGACAGCGTCGTAAACTATCGTGTATAATCTACATATGTCGATGTCGGTTAGTTTGACTCACCTTTGAGATCGAATCGCTTTTGCATATATTCAATGCTATGTGTTAATTATCATGTCAATCTGATCGGCAAGTAATTAGTTTTATTTTCCCTATAGCTAAAATGTCTCATTTTTCATGTACAAGTTGTGCCGACTAACGATTTTTACAGGGTAGACTCATTAGTGCTCACTCAACTATATCCACCGTCCGTCGTCGGTCGTATTGTAAGTATGATTTTGAAATATGAAAAAATACTGAGCCTTGGTGCATGCACCCTATGGAAATTACAAGTGCGACGATTTAAGTTAGATATTAGCTTTAGTCGAAATTACCATTGCAGTCATTAGCTAAATTATGGCGCTAATAAACGCGTTATTACCATTAGTTCGACCACTCCAAATAACATCTCTGAACCAATTTTCTGTAACATCGACACTACAATGCATAACAATAAAACGTTTACGTACTTGGAACGCTGTTTCCATACTTTTGGTGATTTTATTGATTGGTCACGTAATTTATGATTCCGATTTCTATTCAGATTCTCAGCCATCGATTGGTAAAACAATTATTTTCATAAAATTGTGTACAGTTCGATTGGCCCATCTGACGATTTTAATGGAATCGTTTGTGCACCGAAGCGATCTCATAGCAATCATGGACATACTGTCGCTGGTTGATGTCAAATTAATGAAAACACTTGGTATTGATGTTGGACACAATGGTTTAAAGAAATTGATATTATGGGCACTGATCATTAACTCGTTGGTTTTCATGATTATTGAAGGATCCGTTCTGGCGGTATTCTTGAGCCATTCGTTTGATAATTTCGTAATTTTTTGGCTGGCCCGCTTAGTATCTTACTCAGTCATTTTCTTGCGATACCTTCAGATGTTTACTTTCATTTACATACTCCGATCAAGACTATCAACGATAAATTCAAGCTTGGCTAAAATCTACACAGACATTGATGACGAACCGAATTCAAAGTTCGTTTCAATGGTTGGACATTTGGAAGACGACAATCGAGATATCGTAAAAATGAGAAATAAGAAATTCAGAAACTTTGACGAAATTACGGTTTTAAGAAAATTGTTTGGGAATTTATGGGAAGTGTCGAATTTAATCAACTCATGCTTTGGCATATCTTTACTTGCGTGTGTTGGAAATGATTTTGCAACCGTAACATTAAACGGATATTGGATATATTTGAGCTACAAACAATTTAAGAATGTGACAATCATTTGTAGCATAGCGCTGTGGTCAATTCCGCCCATAATCTGCATGGTTCTTCTAGCTGGATTCTGTTATTCTACAGTAGAAAAAGTGAGTATTTCTCTTACTATGATCGAAAAATACTATTTCCCAATCCGACTGCTTTGATCTGTCCTTAATCGTTTTAGGCTAACGAAACCGCTCTAATTGTTCACAAAATCGATAATAATACAATCCATGGAACTCATGAAGGCCTAAGAACACGGGTAAGATTTGCAACTCGTATAAGCCTAAGAGCGCGGGTAAATTTTGTAGACCCGTACGAAGTACCCTTCGATAGTATACAGGTAGTAAGTCGTAGGTAGTATATAAGTAGCCTTCGATCCCGTATCACCTTTAACCAACGTCCTCTCAGGAACAATGGAATAATATTTTTTCCTGCTAACAGAACCCAACGCTCTAATTATTCGCCATTCAACTATGCCTGTCGAATTTTTGATGTTGTTTGCAATTTCGTCAACCCTACTTTGCCTCGACACGAATTTCTCTCTTAGCTGAGGAAGCAGCCAGACTCTACCTTTGAATTCTTTCTTGATATGTAATTCAACCAGCCTATGTTTCTGCTTCACTTTTTTCTTGACAACATGTTACTTACATTATTTTAAATTTGAGGTGCATGTCGTCAGCCCCCCCCCCCCCGCATTCGTGCTGGAAGACACTCTATAATTGAGGCCTGAATTTGTGCTCTCGAATGCCACCGGTCCCAGAATTTGTGCTGATCTGGGAGCCGAGAACGAGTCAAAAGAAACTTGGAATTTTCATGTTTCGTACATTTTGCATGGAAAGTGTCTTAAATTCTTCTTTCGTGTAATTCAACTTAATACCCTCAATTAGTGCTCAATTTGTGCTGGCAAATGGTACCGGTCCCACAATTTTGTATAGTCGGGGAGCCGAGCACAAATTGATTGATTAACAAAAATTTTTATTTTCGTTCACTTTGCATGAAAAGTGTCTTAAATTCTTTTTTCGTCTAATTCAACTTAACACCCTCAATTAGTGCTCAATTTGTGCTGGCTAACGGTACCGGTCCCACAAATTTGGCTAGTCGGGGGCCGAACACAAATTGATTGATTGTGTCAGTTGTTGGATAGGAAAGGGTTTCAAAATTGAGTTGTGGCGGTGTTATGTACGTACATTTCCAAATTATCCCCCCTCGTACTAAATCGTACGGATTCGTTGACCACCCTCCCCCTACCCCCCTAAAGTAGTATGCACTTTATGGATGGTCCCTAGGGCCTTGTTCATAGATCCTAATCTCACATTTTAATTTCAGGAACAACAAGCCCATCCTAGAAGAAGCCACTAATTGTCAAAAAATTGTCAAAAAATGTTAAATTTCTCAATAAAAATTAAACATTTTACAATTTCTTGACAACTAATTCGAAATATTAGGCTCTGACGAAATCTGAAGAAATTGAAAACCTGAATGTTCACATAAAGTGATGATAGACTTGACAACGAGTTCAACTTTTTCAGATTAAATTAAAATATAAATTACAAGTTAATTATTTAATATCTCGCATGTCTGCGACCTTAACTAAATGAAAATCATCTTCAAGATCAGTTCAGATTAAGGGTCGTTCGTGTGCTCACCATTAGGCATGCTTTCGAAGCAATATTTTTCGTAATAAATAATATTTTTGTTATTTTCATTACGGCAGTAAAAATATGTGACTCGAAGTATTTACGAATATTTTACTATTTTATCGAGTATCGAGAGGGAAGTGAATAGTTGAAAAATCGAAAATTTTTAAAAACCTCTCTGAAGAGTGGCTTCTTCTATGATGGGCTTGTTATTCCTGAAATTAAAATGTGAGATTATTATCTATGAACAAGCCCTTGGGGACCATCCATAAAGTACGTACTACTTTAGGGGGTTAGGGGGAGGGTGGTCAACAAATCCCGACGATTTAGTACGAGGGGGGATAACACCACCACAACTCAATTTTGGAACCATTTCCTATCCAACAACAGACACAATCAATCAATTTGTGCTCGGCCACCCGACTATCCAAAATTGAGGGACCGGTACCACTTACCAGCACAAATTGAGCACTAATTGAGGGTATTAAGTTGAATTAGACGAAAGAAGAATTTAAGACACTTTCCATGCAAAGTGGACGAAAATAAAAATTTTTGTTGATCAATGAATTTGTGCTCGGCTCCCCGACTATCCAAAATTGTGGGACCGGTACC
>CM055405.1:7069227-7079764 GCA_029228625.1 Pseudolycoriella hygida | reverse complement strand
TCAAATTTGTTAGTCTCTGTAAATTTACCTTTGGACGTCCGCTTGTACTAAGTTGACTTTAAACTAAATAAATTATTATGCGTTTACCACGCTACGTTTGTCAGTCCGTGTGTCAACGCTTTCTTTTCGGTATCAAAATCATGGGCGCGTGGTAGCGATGCGCCCGTGACGCAAGTCCACACACGAAGAAAAAATTAAGAAAAATTTTTTTCGTAGACTGCGGAACCATATATACAGCTAAGTTTTGACTTCCTCCCCTTGCGACGCACCCCCCGGAAAATATTTTTCCTGGATTCTACGGAAAATTCTAAGACGAAGTGTCTTTTCACTCATTAAAATCGATTCGGTGGACCGAAGATACGACCTTTAGAAAATGATCATTTCCTATACGAAAAGTGCTGTTTCATAGAAGCCAAAGTGAATGCAAACATCCTACGTTAGTTAGTTAGTTAGCTCCAGGGCCATTTGTATGAAAACCGACTTTTTTGGCTCGTGCTCGTAAACGGCTTGATAACTTTTCTTGAAATTTTGCAGGGACCTTCGGGTAGGCATTCTACGCCATATGAGATCTTAAAAAAGGGGGGTACCGGCCTCGTTTAAGCGCCAGGGCTCTTAGAAGGCCATATAAAGCCCATTTGTATGCGTTTGTGTGTGTAATGTGTATGGTATGAGACAAGGTTGGGTGTTCGAGATAGAGATTTGGTGTCAAAGGGAAAATTGTTGGGTTGGGTGTGTAGTGTATCAGGATGACCGCCAAAATGGCGGAAAATAGGCAGGGACTCAAAAAAAAAACTTTTGATATGTTGTAGAGGAATTGGAGGGGATCATTTTGGCCCATGGAAGTAGTAGCCGCCGCGCTTCGCTTCGGTGGCGGCGGCGTATCAAAAAAAACTTGATATGTTGTAGAGGAAGTTGACGAAGAAGGGACGAGGACTTGCGTCACGTTACCCTTTTAAAAAGGGTTTTTGTTGTGATTCGATTTCCCGATATTTCCCGGTATCTGTTAAAATTCGAGAATATTTCCCGGAGAAAAAAACGATTTCCCGGTGATACCAATTGACATATGAATCTACATCTTACACAGAAAATTTTAAAAATCGCGGAAGATGTGAGTAAGATTGCCTCATACTTCGATTGAAGTCTCGATTTAAATTTTACAAAAAAGATTTTGAAAGTAGCCAGCGGAGCTAACGAGATTTGTTAGGAACTTTTTCCTCGTCCCATCGTCAGGTTATTTCCCACTTTCAAGTTGTTTCCTAGTCGCAAAGTGAGGTTATTTCCCAAATTCTACTCATTTCCCTTTGTCACCATACTTCACATTTTCAAGCCATTTCACGTCCCTCTTCCCTTTCATATTTTTCTTTCGTTTTTGCTTCCCAAAAATTGCCTCGATTTCCGGGTATTCAAGTTTTCGGCGGAAAAACCTTCGTTACTTCTGGATACCGCAAACACATGACACGCGTTACACTCAAATTAGAATTTAGAATTTCGGAGTAGGAGGAGCATCGATTATAGATCAGAGATGCACAATCTGCAGGAAAAAAATCGTGCGGGTGTGAAAGGTCAGCATTCAAGATAAAATGTACGCGGATGCCTTTGCGTAGGGTTCAAGCTCAAACATTTTTATTGCTTGTTTCTAGAGAAAATTGAGGGGAATATTTCAGCCCATTAAAGTATTGGTCCGATGGTCATCAGGGCAGGTCGATGAAGTGCAAGGTTTTTCAACATTGTCTTTTAGGCGATTTCGAATACAATTCAATAATAAGTACATACTCGTTAAACAAAACTTTATAATTATCGATATTACTGGCGACGTACGGGTCTACGGCTCATGTTTTTCGCACTACCAATAATTCACAGATCCAACAATTTTCGATACAACTTTTGCATCAAAAACCTGGATTCAATGCTTTTGGATTTTTCGACGTTAATTTTACATTGATTTATGCCGTACGAAATCGAGTGGTAAGTTCGGATCACACAAATGGTAACAATTCTATTATTTTAGATACTTGGGGCCATCACAACGTATCTCGTAATTTTGATTCAATTTCAGATGATGAATATATCAAATTGAGAGAATTCGAGTGTTTTCGAAATTAGAAAAAAAATAATTGTTTTTGCTTAAAATAGTTTATTATTCACTCACACCAAATAAACAATTATTTACTGCATTGGTTCATCGGTCATTAAAATGCCTTTTTCCCAAAAATCTTGAGCAACTCTTAAATTTCGTTCGTCATTTTCCAGTTGCAATTGCATGGGAGTGACAAAATTCGGATAGGCTTTTATCAAAACCTCAACTGCCGCTGCATCGGACGGTTCAATTTCTAAGAAATTCTCTTCAAATCCGTGATACTCTTTCGAATTTTCCGAATGGTAGTACACTCGGATTTCATCGTTAAATCGCACCATCCGCAATATATTGGCGCGGATCAGCCGAATTTGTGTGTCAACTTCAATAAATGGACTGTCTACAAAGCCAGTTGAAGTAACATTAGCCTTGGAACTGTAAACGGTGCGTAACTCTTCGGCTGGCGTGAGCTTGGGAGGCATAGCATCGTGCTGATATCTCACAGCCATTTGATCGACCGCATTGTCTAAATTCGCATCCTTTTTCACATAGCGACAAACTTTATCGAAGCATGACTTTATTTGCTTGATAATAGCGTCACGTTCGGGATAAAAGTTGTCGCTGTTCACAACACCTAATCGTTGCCAAATGTCTACAGGTAAGCCGCGACGCAAGTCGACATTTTCGTTTATAGCTTCCTTTAGGGCCATTGGAATCAACGTTTCCATCAAGTCTCCCCACGTCTGCTTCTGATATACACTTACTGTTATATGCAGCGAGTGGCTGTCCTTTAAAGTGCTCGCTTGGTGAATATATCCCCTCGGGAAATACATTAAATCACCCGCTTCCAAAATCACTTCCAGACACGGTTCACCGATTTCCGTTTGATCGAAGTTCTTTGATGATTCTCGAGGTAACACATTGTTCTTGTGGGTGGGCTTATAGACTCGCCAACGTTTTTTGCCCTCAACTTGCAGGATAAACGCTTCGATATCGTCATAGTGGGGAGCAAAACCTTGGCTGTTTTTCGGCGTTAGGTAAACATTAGCGCCAACCATGCACTGGAAATATTCCTGGAGTGTCGCATTCAACGAATGTATGGCAGGAAGGAATGTCTGAGGATTCAATATTCGAATGGAGCAACCTTCTCCGTAATAGTGCCATACACCTACAAAAACGGGTAAATTTACCGATATTTTAGAGAAATTGAAAAAACTTGAATTTTCTTACAAGGAGGCATTGCACGTCCAATCGGATTCAATGTTTCTCGTACTCCGTCTTTATATTGTGTAATGTCAATGTTTTTGGTAAATTCAACGTGATTTTCGCGTAACATTGTGTCGATAATTTCCGTTGAGATAAGGTATTTGTAGTAGTTCGCATGTCGTCGATGCACTCGAAGCGGTTTATTTTCCCAATAGTCTTTCATAAAGTCATCAACTTGAATTGGTTTGATTAACACGCCAAATAGCTTTTTCCCCTCGGCAATGCTTCCAGATTGAGGCGGTAATTTCACAGTCACTAAGTGTTACAATTGATTAAAAAAATGTGTTCAAACACCAACGTAAACGTTACCTTCCGGATGCGTCTCATTACCGCTGGTAAGAGCATTTTTGCGAATTTTTTTCGACTTTTGTTTTTTTTTTATATTTTCTGTCTTTGAGTCGGATGCACTTAACTCATTGTCGAAATCTTCCAAAGATCTCTTCATGCGTTTCTTTTGGCTCTTCCTTTCATTCAACAATGAAACTGCCAATGATTTTGATGCTTCTGATGCATGTCGCTTGGAAGAAGAAGAAGATTGCATGTCGTTGTTTCTATAAATGTGAAATTATTTTTATTTTTATTTGTCTTCCAACGATTTGTCCATGTGGGACGAAAGAAATCGGTGTCTTTTTGGTCGTACGGAATGGTGTTTTGGAGTGGCTATTCGATTTCATAGCCAATCACAAACAAAAGAGTCTACTACGATTATAGAAAATGGTAGTAAAGAATTTAGGAATGAGATAGTGAGTACGTCAATAGGCTCCCAAAGGAGGCGTTTGATTGAAAGCTCAATTTGACTGAAATGAAAATAATTTTGTTTAGTTGAGCTTTCACACGAACCTTACGCGATTAATTCTCATTGCACGCTAAAACTCCTTAAAATGTCACCCTCAGAATTCAAAGAAGAATTCAAATCTTAAAATTCGAAAGCCTTGAAGGCGTAATTCACTAGGAACAAAAATATAAGTTATAGATGAACAAATTTACCTCAATTGTTTCTTAAAAGCCAATTTCTTGTGACAAAATCAACACAACACACTATTCATGCGGTTTTTATGAAAAGAGGTTCTAAATAAAATTAATAATTTATCTCTCTGGCTGTCACGTTCTGTCAACATAAAGAAAAACATAACCAAAGACCCGTACGTATCAGAATAGATGTTGCGCATCAGAATTGCAAATTGTTGCAAAGTTTTTAAAACTGTCAGAATTCGAACGACCATCAGAAATTACCGATGCTGTTTTAGTTTAGACGTAACACGGCAATACATATATCGAACGTTCAGCCGTCATATGTTAATCAATATTGGTGTTACGTAAAAATGATTTTTTTTTGACATTTCAGTAAATTTTTTTTTTCAAGACGACGAAGTGGAAATCGGGATTTTGGCTAATCGAACTAATGAAATACTGTGGAAATTTGAAATCCAAATAATTGCAGCTCGTACAATTGCGAAGTACCGACTAGCGAAATGACTCCGCTAGTTGAGTGATTAGCTGCTAGCAAAGTGACTGACAAAATAGCTTCGCTAACCCTACCTTGGTCAAAAACAACAATAATACAAAAGTAATAGCTCCTTTAATTTTCAGTGCACTGCCCACCCAGACCACTGACCCGATTTCCACATACAAATTTTCCCAGTTTTGTGAGTTCAAACGCTTTCATTTGACTCCAAACTGAACAATTTATTTTGCTATACTTGCAGAGATATTTGCGAGCAGGTTTCACCGACCCTCGAAAAATCATGTTTTTGATCACTTTTTAGACCCGTACGAAGAACGAAGTCCTTAGATGACGAATCAGCAATAAAAAAAATGTCCTTCCGTCCGTCTGTCAACACGATAACTCGAGTAAAACTCTACCGATTTTCACAAACTGTTATTTCCCTAAAAGGTAATCGAAAAATCTTTGATTGCAACTGTGCCCAAGGGCCACCGAGCTAAGGCCGTTTAAGTGATTTTTGGTATTTTGTACATAACTCGAGTAAATCTTTTCTGATTTTCAAATTTTTTTTTTGTTTGAAAGACCTGGGCATATCCGACAATTTATGGAAGAAACTTTTTTGAATTTGCGTTCTTGGACTTAGTTAGGGCACTAAAATCGAGTCTCTGCTATGGCTCTATGTGTTTTTTGTCCATAACTCGGGCAAATCTTTTCCGATTTTCATAAATTTTCTTTTGTTTGAAAGACCCGTGCATAGCCCACAATTTATGGAAGAAACTTTTCTGAATTTGAGTCCTTGGACTTAGCTAGGGCACTAAAATCGAGTCTCTACTAGCGCTCTATGTGTTTTTTTTTTTTTCTTACATTTTTAAGATTGAATAATTTTATGTGTTTTTTGTACATAACTCGGGCAAATCTTTTCCAATTTTCATAAATCTTTTTTGTGTGAAAGACCTGAGCATAGCCCAGAGGTCTGCATGGTTAACTGTTTCACTATTTTTTTCATTGTTGAAAATGGTTAAAAATTTTACTACGTTATTAAATAGTTTTTCATAAAACTAAATTTTGAAAATCAAAATTTAGAAATCTCTACAACCAAAAAAAAAATTGGTTTTAATTATTACCACGATTTTTTTTGGTTTTATTACTAACCAAAAATTTATGTTAGTTTTAAAACTAAAATTTTATTTGGTAAAATAGACCAATTTAATTTAGTAATAAATTTGACCAAAATATTTTTTGGTAATTTTGAAAACCTTCAAATTTGTTCAAATGTTTGGAAGTTTCAAGCATTTTATCACAAAATTTGTGGTATTATATTCAACCAAAAAATAAGTGGTTAAATTTAATACCAGAAAAAAATGGTTAAACAGATAACCATAATTTTTGTGGTTAAATGAGTAACCAAAAATATTTGGTTACTTCTATTACCATAAATTAATAGTATTTCCCAGTACCAATTTTTGAGATAGTACTTCGAGTAACCATTTTTTTATGGTATTCCGTTAAACCAAAATTTAATGGTTATTCGAATAACCAGAAAATAAATAGTGAAACAGTTAACCATGCAGACCTCTGGCATAGCCGACAGTTTATAGAAGAAAATTTTTTTAATTTGAGTCCTTGGACTTAGCTGGGGCACTAAAAACGAGTCTCTGCCAGGGCTCTATGTGTTTTTTGTACATAACTCGAGTAAATTTTTTCCGATTTTCAAATATTTTTTTTGTTTGAAAGATCTAGGCATGACCGACAGTTTACAAAAGAAACTTTTGCTTATGCTCAAGGGCTCAAGTGGGCCATGTCGGTCCTAAGGTCGGCCCTAGCCAAAAAAATTTTTTTTGCTATGTTGCAGAGGAAATTGAGGGAAACATTTTTGGCTATGGAATTGTGTGTCCGAGGCCTCTTACTTAGGGCCCTAGGTCAGAACTAAGGTCGACCCTAGCCCAAAAAATGGTTTTTTCATTACACCAACTACGAATATTGTCATTTTCGCTTCCCAAATGACAACCGAAAATGAAAAAATTCAACTCTTGATTAGTAAGGGAACCGAAAATATTTTCGGTTCTCTAAATGGGAGCCGAAAATAACAGAGAACCGAAAATCCTTTTTTTCGGTTCTCTAAATTCAATTTAATTTGAGCTAACTTTGATCGAAACGTATGCGCCGCTGCTTAGATTATTTACGAAATAAGGATGTGAGTTTCAGTTAGAAAAACTGCAGAAACATTTATAGCTTTTTAATATCTAATTGAAAGGGCTATTTCGAAGTACACTTTCAATTGAATTTATTCCAAAATGATAATTGTTAGAGGCATATCGCAGAAATTTTTGTTTATATGAACCGAGTCCCGAGTGTTAGGTTAAGAGGTAGACCAAGGAGAAGGTTCATAGATTCAATTAAATTAGATGTAGAAGTTTGGCGACTTTCAATGAGCGAACAAACCATCTCCTTGGCAATTCAGAGAAAAAGTCATTCGATACTTTGCAAATCCCTACGGATTAAAGGCCACAAACTTGGAATCAATCGTTCGATGCGATTCATTACATATTACTTTTACTATGAACGTATGAACTCTTATTTGAATTATTTTGTCACAGACATGACGCATAGACATTAACGCATCTAGAACAGTTGCGTTATGGAGTTCATTAGAAGAGATCAACATTTTGGCTGCAGTAATCACTTCGGTGACAGTTCCATAGTCCAATCAATACCTCTAACCGAGACAAATAGATACGTCAACACTTTGTCCATCACGACCATCAGCATATATGAATAGCTAAATGCAGAAAGGGGTCATCCACCAAATCAAAATATCTCAGAAAGAAGTGGACTCTGGAACTCTGGAAGTGGCACCTCTCCTCTCCCACTCCCAGATTAGATTGCTCACTTCGCCATTCTAAAAAAGTTTGTCTTTGGACCGAAAGTTCCATGTGTCAAAGTTTCTGAGATATTTTGATTTGGCGGATGACCCCTTTCTGCATTTAGCTATTCATATAAAGTTGCATGACCTGACTGAATATTGGCACTAGATGCCGAAATGTTGATATCTTCTAATTATCTCCATAACACAAGTGTTCTAGACGTGTTAATTTCTGAGCGTCATGTCAATGACAAAGTAATTTAAACGTTCATAGTAAAAGCATATGTAAGTTGCATCGTACGATGGAGGGCGATGGAAGGGCATGGAAGACGATAGCTCACCATTCTGGGGTTTCTACAGAAACACCTCACACCGAAAGGTACACTGATGGTCTATAAAGTTTGATGATAATGATGCTGATTAAGACCCCTATTAGAAACTGATATTTATAGCGGTTGAAATGTTTTCACATTTAAATTTGCTTTTGTTTTTATAGTTTGGGAAGCGAAAATGACAATATTCGTATTTGTTGTAATGAAAAATTACGTGAATCACAAGGGACGACGTAAAAATTTCAACCTGTGCGATTGCGGCCCTTGCCTTCGGCGCGGGCAGCAACTCTCGCACACGGTTGAAATTTTTACTTTTCGTCCCTTGTGATCCAAATAACTATTTCTGTGTTGTAGAGAAAATTGAGTAGAACATTTTTCTATATTTGGGGGTCAATTTTGTGCTTTCGGAAAGGTTTTTTTACACCGTTTCTTCGGACGGATTTTTCATATTCCCCTATCAGCAATTTCCAATACAACTTAATGTGGACGCAATTTCATACACTTAAGAGTTAAGGCAATATTTACTCAAATACGTTCGAGTCTCTTCGTAACAGCAACTCTGTTTGCCGCATTTATTCTGATACGTACGGGTCCCCTGCATATGTTTTGACCATATCTCCACCACTTGACCGATTCTGCTCATCTTTGAACTTGAATCATAGGACATAATATGTATACCTTTCAGGAAAAAAAAGTTTAGGGTGATCAGTTCAGCCGTTTAAAAAAAAAACGACGGAACGGACAGACGGATGTTTTTTTTTCGATGATTCGTCATCTCGAGACGATATTAAATGCATCCTCCTCACTCCCGCCTCGATCTACCCCATGTTACAATAAAATGTCTTGTAGTTAACGTAAAGGACCTTTGTACTTCGTACGGGTCCAATGAATGCGTTCTACACCGACGTTTCAATCTAGCTGCTCTTACGCGCTGCCGTAAAGTTGCGGTACTTTGACCGATTTTCAGCTTGTGAACTAGTTTTTTTGACTCAATCTACCTACTTATTCGGCTTACGACAGGAAAAGAAGTGGTGAAAAATAAATTATATATTTACTAACCTTGCAGTAATAGCAGTACTTGCAATAATGATAGTAGTGAAAGCGACCTAACTTTGACCAGCTACCACATCTGACATTACCTAACGAAGCTCCAATCAGTCTGTAATGTCGGTATAAAATAAATTTTACCAATCGTACACCGTTAAGAATAACATAAATAAAAGTTAGGAACAAACTCTTATCTGAAGCACATTCATACACTTGATGTCGACGTTACGAGGATAAAAGATGTCGCACTTTTCGTTGAGAATGGCCTATATTGGGTGCGATGCGAGTTTGTATGAAAATTCAACTTAAAAAAATCATCATCATCATCATCACACTTTATAGACCGTTTGTACCTTTCGGTGTGAGGTCTTTACTACTGATCATGGACCACCCTTCTCCATACCCCCCTATCCTGTGCCAAGGAGATGGTTTGTTCGCCTAGAGAAAGTCCCCTAACTTCTAAATCGGATGTAATTGAGTCTATAAACCTTCTCCTTGGCCTACCCCTGGGACGCACACCCGGGACTTGAGCATCCAATATCCTCTTTGGTAGCCTGCTATTACCCATCCTCTGAACGTGCCCGTACCCCCGCAGACGACTAATCCTTGCCGCCTCTTCCACTGATGTAACCCCTAAGTTTTCCCTGATGTCGTCGTTCCTAATATGATTGTCCCACTGTTCCCTCCGATTTACTTTTGCTATGCTCCTAAGAACCCTCATATCAGAAACCTCCAGGTCATGCACAAGGTATCCGCAGCCCACCCAACTTTCACTACCGTATAAAATCGTTGGTCTGAAGATTGACCTGTGAATAGCTAGCTTTGTGCCACTACTTAACTCCTTTTTGTTGAACACATACGACCTCAACTGACTGGCCACTGCATTCCCCATTCTTCTCCTTTCTTCAAATTCCCTAACTAACTTGCCAATCTCCGAAAAAATGGCTCCTAAATATTTAAACTCAGAGACCTGTTCCAACTGCTCCCCATTTAAACTGCAAACTACATCCTTCCGGGATTTGCCAATATGCATAACTTTAGTTTTACTGCCACTTATTTTCATGCCGTATTCCTCACATGCAGCATTCAGGCAGTCTAAATTCTCCTGCAAATCCTTGGCATTATCTGCTAATAGAGTTAAGTCATCCGCATAGGCCAGGCTTTTCATGATTACTTCCCCCACCTTCACATTCCCTTGCAAATTCGCTTGCCTGATAATCTTGTCCATAAAAATTATGAACAGAAGAGGGGAGAGACAACAACCCTGACGAACTCCCTCATTAACTTCGAAAGCCTCACTACTTTCACCATCTATCCTTACCGCAGCCTTGCTCCCTGAGTAGATGCTTTTGATAGCGCCCAATAAACTTCCATTAACCCCGTATTCGCCAAGTACCTCGAACAGCTTTTGCCTCGGTACCCGATCGAATGCCTTTACTAGGTCGATGATGCACAAGTATAAATCAATATTTCTCACAGAGAGCTTTTCTATAGCCTGCCTGAGACAAAAG
>CM055405.1:7048894-7063818 GCA_029228625.1 Pseudolycoriella hygida | reverse complement strand
CTTGACTGACTTTTGGCCGATTTTCAATTTTCACCCTTTCTTGACCCATTCCTCCCTTATTTCAGAACAATATCCCTCCCCGGAACATGTTTTCTTGACGTTTTGCACCATGCCCGACAACAAAAAAAAAATTTTTTCAATAATTTTCGGGCAGCGGAGCAAATTTTTGCCCTCGTTTGCCTCCTTTGATTGACCATGGGCACCGAACTGGTCAACCGATTTTCTTAAAATCGGTTCCGCTACCTTCACACTGCCGAAACCTTTCATTTGACACCTCACTGGCCTCATTCTGGCAACTACCGGCCGAGATATTGGTTAGAGGGATTCTTTTGAAAAAGAGCCTGCCGAAATCGGATGCATCTCCCAGCGGATTTTTTTATACTTTCCTGAATAGGTACTGATCCCTAGAAGCCAAAAATATTTTTTAAAGTTGCAAGTAGGAGTAAAACTTTGATTATTTCGGCTAACTTCAAACCATTCCTGTGCATCCGTAAGGCGTCTAAAACATTGAAAAACTGTTTTTCTTGGTGGCTACTGGTACCAGCTTTCCAATAATACCAAACTTATATGGGTACTGTCGCGCTGGGCCTGCTTTTAAGGTGTAAATATGACGCTAAGTTCGTCTACACCAAAATTTTATATAAATCTACGCTATCTTAGCTTTGCAATGATACCCACAAACAAAGACGAAATTCGGTATCGTTTAATCAACAATGTACCGCAAGTACAAAACGCTTCTTTTGTTAGCTATGAGATAAAAATAAGGGAACATTGCCCTGTGAACTCAATTGAGATTTATTAAAACTTTAATAAAAATGAGCTGGAAAATAAGCTCTCAATTTCAATTGAAATGTGATTCTGTATTGGGAAGACAACTATCTCAAGGACAGCAATTATGCGACAAATGTTACACGGCGATTCGACACCAATACGACCAACTTAATGCTAATAGTTCAATTTTGGAAGACATCTGGAAGATAATTTATACTTTAATAGTCAAAAAAGAGTGCGCACTATTTGAATGGCCCCTTACATTGTCGTCGTCTAGGTATCAGGCCTACCAAGGTTACCCACAAGCCTGAGTATCATTGCGAAGCTAAGATACCGAAGATTTGAATAAAAATTTGGTGTAGAAAAACTTAGCGTCATACTTACACTTTAAAAGCAGACCCAGCGCGACAGTATCCATATAAGTTTGGTATTATTGGAAAGCTGGCACCAGCAGCAACCAGGAAAAATAGTTTTTCAATGTTTTAGACGCCTTTCGGATGCACAGGAATGGTTTGAAGTTAGCCGAAATAATCAAAATTTTACCCCAAGAAGACCTTTTTGCCCCGGAACTACGTGCAATTACATTTCCAACGAGCCCCCACTCGACCTTGTACGCTTCTTCTAGCCGGAGAAATTTTGTAAGAAAAGTGCATGTTTTCGGTTTTTGAACACCTCTCAATAGCCACACAAACATCGATGATTTTTTTAAAAAATATTTTTGGCTTCTACGGATCAGTACCTATTCAGGAAAGTATAAAAAAATCCGCTGGGAGATGCATCTGATTTCGACAGGCTCTTTTTCAAAATAATCCCTCTTAATAAGTGCTCCAGCTCTGGACAAAATCGCCAAATAATGACTTATAGCTCGGTAGTATGAAACTTTTTCACCCAACATTGTTCAGCAAATTTGTTGCTTCAGGTCTCCTCTATCAATTGGCACTCAAAAATTATCTCTACTTTGTCCAACAACAAAAGTTCCTTAACAACAAAGTGAGGAAACCCCAAAATTTTCACAATTTTCGCTGCCTAGCTCCTCCGCATGAAGTCGGATCAAAAAACTTTCTTCTACAAAGTTGTAGGCCATCAAAAACTCTAACACTTTGCTTCCCCGACCAAATCTCTAAGACGTCATCTTGACTGACTTTTGGACGATTTTCAATTTTCACCCTTTCTTGGCCCATAACTCCCTTATTTCAGAACAATATCTAACATGTTTTCTCGACGTTTTGCACCATACCCAACAACATATCAAAAAGTATTTTTTTTTCGCCAGTGTATAAATAAATAGACACATAAATAAATAGACACATAGATAAATAGACACATAGATAAACAGACGGACATTAGCCGTTTATAATTAGTAATTTCTGGTATCTCAACATAATATTTACCTGACAGTCGAAACATAAAACTGTTACGCAGATAACTTTTCCATCAAACGGTAATGAGTAAATTGTCCAAAGGCATATCCAAAACAGTAAATAAATGGAGAACAGTAGAAGGTACGTATTGGCTGAACGTTTATATTTGACAAGGAAAAAGTCTATTCCACAAAGCTGTGCAATCTTCCGAAAATTTACGAACACGACATTGAAGAATAATTCTTCTGGTTCCATCTTGCAATTTTTTTTTATTTTACTTCTCTCAGCTAACAGTCGACTCTCACATCTATCGATAGCAACTGTGTTCACTTTAAGTTTGACGGTAATGGATAGTGTTAAAAATTCTGACAATTATGCATTCAATCAATGACTAATGAGGTTGAAAGAAATTTGAAATGTTTTTTTAATGCCTTGAGCACAAATTGACTTCTGAAAAATTTATTGCTGCAGTGCAACCATGGGGGTGGTAAGAAAGAATAAATTGATCCTCACAGGTCGAAACAGGTCACCTAGCCGACACTTTTGTTTATCTGACACAACTTTCACACACCTGGCACAGCTCAGTTTGTTTGATTATTTGATTGTCGAAATTGCCGGATAAAATGTAACGATGCCTTTGTGAAGTTCCAGATGTTTAAATTCTGAGAAGTTTCCTTTTCACTGAAAACGAATAAGATGCTAGCGAATCCTTTTCACGGAACTTAACCCCTAATGTTTGCTAGAAGGGACGAAAGTTGAAAAATGTCCGAGGGGCGAAAGCGAATGCAAGCGTGAAATAGTTATTTACATGCGACGGGGCCGAAAATGAGAGCATTTTTGAAAGTTTTTTTTGGGATTTTGGGATCACTTCGTTCGGTCTGCAACTCGCGAAATTGCTTTAAAATCAATCGTCCAAAACAGGTACACAAATAACTATTGCGCAACAAGGGAGCAGGCCGAAAGTGATTTACCGTGTTGCGTAAATAACTATAAGAGTTATTAAGTACAGAAACTTCAGTTAGAGCGAAAATGCTAAGAAAAACTTATCCCTAAAAAGACAAAAAAGGTAAAAGGAAATGTTCACATTTCTCTAAAAAAACGAAATTTTTAACATAAATATGCTGAAAGTTAAATCGCATAAGGGAACAATGTGGAATTTTTTTCGACACTCGGCATTGAGGTAGAATTAATTGAAAGCAATTATTCTGGTTTTATTACTTAGTCAATTAATGTTTACCCTAACGTGTGTAATTTCCCCCACGCAACTTCAACATGAAACGTTAATTGCAGTTGAAGCGTCTATCGATAAATTATTTATCTCATCATTAACTAACATTGTTGTGGGATGCATATGCAGGGATAGTATTAATCGTTCCGGTGATGCAATTAAAACGTAAATACAAATTAAAACAAACAAAAAATAATTACCTAATTAATGTTTGACGATCAGGGACTGCTTTAAAGAATCTAACTTGATTATTTTGGAAAGAATTTTTTCCAAAAAATTTTTGCGCATGGGAATTACTTTTTCCATTACACTCGAACATAGTAGAAATTGTGAGAAACATTTTGAGCGTTCAAACTCGAGTAATTCCTTTAAAACGTTAGCCTTGATATTTCGTGATAGTAATCCTTAGTTAGTTTGAGCAATATTATGCTATAAGGTTGTAAGTCACAGACATCTATCTCATCTTTAAATTTGACATTTAGAGCGAAAGAACGTGACAGAAAATAGGCTTACTTGATTATTGCAAAATTACACTCGTTTACAGTGTGTGAAAGGACGCAACCTCAGAGGTGCTGCCTAACACCTATTCTTTCACACTTTTCAAAAAGACGCATAATCCGCATAATCTGAAGCATTTACCATTCGTCGCATTTCGTTGAAGGACGCATCATCGTCGAATTTTACAAAAGAACACAACATCTAACACATAGCAATGCGAAAGCATCAAGCAGCAAATTTCATTCATAACTTTCGATTTCTGAATAAATCTCGGGGTTGCCTATCGTAAGTGCTCCAGTAACTGACCCTTTAAGGAATTTTTTTACTTTGATCTTCAATATTTATATTATATTGATGAAAATGCTAGGTTTTAATATCTTTATATTTTAATTTGATCTATTCTGATTGAGTAGAACATCGGAAATATTGTTAATTAAATTATTTTTACTGTATAAAATGGGATTTAAAAAAGCACTGTTTTTGATCCAGTAGTTGACCAGAAATGAGTGTTCCTATGTCTGACCCAGGGCCTATTTTTGGTAATTTTTTTTTTGAATTTTTGGTAATTTTCAGTAATTTTTGGTAATTTTTGGTAATTTTCGGTAATTTTTGGTAATTTTCGGTAATTTTCAGTAATTTTTAGTAATTTTCGGTAATTTTCAGTAATTTTGGTAATTTTCGGTAACTTTTGGTAATTTTCGGTAATTAACATAAATTAACCCAACCAATTTTTTAAAGCTGTCATAGCACTTCTAGCATGCCTACAGAAAAAAATAAGATAACGAAAACGTACAGTGTACCGATATAACGCTGTTAAAAAGTTTTTGATAAGATATGAGCTGCAATTTAATTTAATTTATTTTACATTACACATTTCAGATTTCTTTTTCATATAAATTAGAATAACCGCGAAACGGATCACTGCACTCGACTCATCTCTCAAAATAATGTAGTCGGCAACTCCCTATAAAATGTACCTTATTTTGACAGTTGTCAAACCTATAGGCATGCTAGAAGTGCTGTGAAGCTGTAAATAAATGAACAAAGAATTTTTAACGAATTTTCTTTCGTTTATTGCTTCGAAGACGTTTTCGAAACTCAGTGCTTTTATCACAGTGTGTCCGCTTACAATATGGTAGAGGTTGGGCAAAGTTTTGGCTTCCGATTTTTGAATCTTGAAGACTATCACAGCCATGATAATCTACTTCACTACCAGTTGCATGTTGTTCGTTTTCAATAACTGCAACTGTAAATAAAGCTGATTCAATAAATCTATTTTCACAATCAGAACGATCCAGTTCACCTTAATTTTCGATTACTGCGACTACGGGTAGATCATCAACATCTATCTCAATAATTTCAGCAGACTGCGGAGGAAAATTAATGTGCTCTGTTTCGCTATCGGCTTCATGTAATTCATTAATTAGCTTATGACTTTTGAAAATGTGCTGTGCAAGAGTCGAAAAATACCATTTGAAACGACATGGTATCGACTGAGCTTTTACTTTCGTTTTGTAAGAGCTCTTATATTGCTGCCAGCTTACTCTATAGTTCTGGCTACAGCTAGGATACGGGCAGTTAATTTGAAACGAGACTGATCCATCAGAATTTTTTCTTGAGCTTTCCCTGACAACTTGAAAAATCAATTCCTCTTCAGGAATCTGAAAAAATTGTCAAAAATTGGTAAAACAAGACGATGTTGTTATTTGTATTAGAAAACATGCCTGTATCAAAGCGTTCTGATGTTGCATCCAGGAAAAAAATGAACGTTGAAATTCAGCATAATGCTTCGTCTTTTCATCTTCAGTCAGCGTGCCAATCTCATCAACAGTTGTTTGTGATACAAGTGCAGCTAGAGATATGTTTGACGATGAAGCTGTGCTAACTGTATCAGATGTGTTTTTATTGACTTCTAATGCACTTCTGCACTCGTCCCCAATCAATTTTAATATAATTTTTTGTCCACTGGAAAATTTAAACTTATTCCTGCATTTCGCATACGTCCCCAAATAATCCTCCAACTTGTGACCAACTGGAAGCATGTCTTTTGTAAGGTCTTCACGCACAAACTCTTCCATCGTTGCAATACAATTGTCGTCTATTCTGGCGAACACAGCTGCTGAATGTAGGTCACAATGTTCGAGGATTAATTTCAAATTTTGCGGGATTTTGGTTCATATTTTTGATTCAATTCTTCTGAAAAACTCATCACCACTTAGTTCATCCAACCGTTTGGTATTTAGATCTTGGATCGATTCCATTTTGCGGTTTTAACCAACAATATACCGAACACCGATTGGAACTATAAAATTGACACCTTTACAACTACAACAGAATACCGTTTTATAAAGTTTGAAATTAACTACGAATCGTCTTCAATGTGCGTAATGAGCGAGCATTGCGTTGTATGTTAAATTCTCACGTTGTATCTAAAACGCTCGTTCATTACGCACATTAAAGACGATTCGTGATTGGGTAGTTAGATAGGGTAGCGCCTGATTGCATATGAGCGGAGTGTGGTAGTCCGTGTCATGTGCCAGGCGTGCAACTGTCTAACTATCAAGTGCTCTTTTTACGTCCAAGTCGTAGTCCCCGGGATCTCATTTCTCTTCGGAGTTTTGTGCTAAACTTAAGAGTGCTACCTGATGACTTGCCCACGGGTCAGAGGGGAATCGAATTAGTGGGTTGTGCGTGTGGCTAGCCACCATACCACACTCAAAAAAAGCAATATGGTTATGAATTCAACAACAGAGCCTCGAATTGAACAGGATAAACGGCAACGACTTAGGCAACGGAAAAAGGACAACGATTTACAATTAGGAACATGGAATGTTAGATCTCTGTTACGCCAGGAGGGTTGAGATCACTCACTAGTGCGCTAAGGGCGACTAAACTTGACATTACAGCAGTACAGGAAACTAGATGGCCTGGGAAGGATTCTATGATCAGTAGAGACTTTACGTTTTATTACAGCGGCAAGAGCAACGACAGCCCAAGAGGATACGGAACAGGCTTCATGGTCTTCGGTAGAGCCAGAAACGTGGTGATTGGTTTCACTCCTGTCAACGAACGAATATGCACTCTACGGATAAGAGGAAAATTTTTCAATTATACTCTTATTAACGTCTACGCTCCGACGGAGGAAAAAGATAATGAAGCGAAGGAGCTATTTTACGAGAAACTGGTGAAAGTGTATGATGGAGCACCGAATCGAGACATCAAAATCATACTTCGGGATTTGAATGCCAAGATAGGTCGCGAAGTCTACTACCGTCCCACTATTGGTAAATATAGCCTCCACGAAAAGACAAGCGAAAATGGAACGTTGGCAATTGATTTCGCAGCGTCAAGGAACATGGTTGTCTGCAGTACCTATTTCGAAGATAAAGACAAAGCGACATGGGTGATGGACGAACCAAAACCAGATTGACCACGTGTTCATGGATGGGCGTCACCGTTCAAATGTTTTGGATGTCAAAAGTTGTAGGGGACCGAACATCGATTCAGATCACTACTTGGTAAAGGTGGTTGTTAGGGCTCGAGTTTCGATTTCACACAATCGACAGCCGGCATTGGAAAAGTGGAACGTCGAGAAACTGCAGGACGAAAATATTAAACGACAATATGTGGATAGTTTGGAGAAGAAAATTATTGACGGAATGGAAAGCGAACAACGAAACGTAGACGATGCATGGAATCAAATTAGACGAAACGTAGAGCAAGCCGCAGCAGAGACGATAGGAACGAGAACGGGAAAGAAAAGAAATGACTGGTTCGATGACGAATGCAGAAAAGCACTGGATGACAAAAATGTGGCTCTAGCGAGAAATCTATATAGATGCACTCGAACTGGCATGGCAGAGTACCGTTCGAAGAGAAATTTCGAGAAAAAACTATTCCGAAGAAAAAAGCGACAACATGACAAGGAAGTTTTAATCGAAATTGAAAGGTTTGGTAATCGAAAAGAGACGCGGAATTTTTACCGGAAAGTAAACGAATCGAGGAAAGGTTACAGTCAACAACCTTTATTGTGCAAAGACAAGGATGGGTTGGTCTTAGCAGATGAGGAAAGGTGCATCAGACGATGGGCGGAGTACTTTAAGGAACTGCTGAACCCGAACAGACCACCGAACCGAAACGACACCAACAACAACTTACCATTTCAGACCGCGCAGCCACATATTGCAGAACCAACGCTACAGGAAGTGGAGCATGAAATTTTAAAGCTCAAAAATTTCAAAGCCCCAGGAACCGACAACATACCTGGAGAACTTTTCAAGCACGGTGGTAACGCATTATGTATGGAGATGCACGAGCTCATCAAGCGCATCTGGAATGTCGAGGAGTTGCCGGGAGAGTGGAAGACTAGCATCATCTGCCCTTTGTACAAGAAAGGCGACAAATTGGAGTGTGGCAACTATCGCGGAATTTCGCTTTTGAATATCGCCTACAAGATATTTGCGAATATTCTATACAAACGCCTTCTTCCATACATGGAATCTACTGTTGGTGAATATCAAGGTGGTTTTCGTGTAGGTCGTTCAACAACGGACCAGCTGTTTAGCATTAGACAGATCTTGGAGAAGTGTAAGGAGTACAACGTGGAAATACACCATTTGTTCGTAGACTTCAAAGCAGCATACGACAGTGTCAACAGGAGGAAGTTATGGAGAGTGATGGAGGAATTAGGGGTTCCCAAAAAACTAATCTCGCTAACAAAGTTGACAATGGATGGAGCTAACAGCCGAGTAAGAATCCGAAGCAAATTGTCAGACGCTTTCGACATTGAGGAAGGACTACGTCAAGGTGATCCGCTCGCGACGCTGCTTTTTAATTTGACCCTTGAAGCAGCAGTGAGAACCATGGACATCGACACCAGCAGCACCATTTTCACCAAATCCAGTCAATTGCTGGGCTTCGCTGATGACTTGGATATCTTGGGCCGAAACATGGAAGCTGTTAAGGAAAAGTTCACGGCTTTGGACAGAAAAGGTACCGACCTCGGGTTGAAGGTTAATGACACAAAGACCGAATACATGATTGTCTCCCCATCGAATCGACAACACGACCAAAGCGTAGCAATTGACACACACACATTTAAGGTGGTAGACAAGTTCGTATATCTTGGATCTCTGCTTAATTCTGACAACGTAATCATGGACGAAATCAAAAGACGGATAACTCTTGGCAACCGGAGTTATTACAGCCTGATAAAAATTTTAAAGTCCAAATCAGTAAGCAGAAACTCTAAATGCGCAAATGTACTAATGTACAAATCTGTGATAAGACCAATAGTTACGTATGGGTCGGAGTCGTGGTGCATGACTCAGAAAGACGAACAATCGCTGCTCACGTTCGAAAGAAAGGTACTGCGGACAATTTTCGGACCAGTATATGACGAAAATATGAACAGATGGCGCAGACGATTTAATCATGAGCTTATACAGCTTTATGGAGAGCCGGACATAGTTAGAACAATAAAAATTAACAGAGAACGATGGCTTGGTCATGTGCAGAAACTTTTTATCACCAAACCGGAAGGCAAAAGAAGTGCAGGCAGACCAAAATCCAGATGGTGCGATGCAGCTTTTGCCAACCTGAGAACTGCGGGAGTAACCAGCTGGAAGACGTTAGCTGAGGATAGGTCCGGTTGGAGAAGCATGTTGGAGAAGGCCCTCCCCTTAATGGGTTGTAGGGCCGGTTAAGTAAGTAAGTAAGATATTCCTTTAATTCTTGTTCTAATTCAGACGAATATAACAAACTGAAAGCAACTGACCGAATGAGTCTTAATGATTCGATATTGTTTAACTATTTGTATGTTAACGTAAATATGCCAACGGTCGCTGAATTTGATCCGAGTCCTGCGGTAAGACTCTGGATGGATCAAAAAAACAAAGTGCCACAAGAAAACAGCAAGAGTGGTTCAAGAATGTTTTTCCTGAAGCACAGCACCAAAAATGCAGTAATCGCAAAATTCATTTTTGACTCATAATTTCAACGAGAATACAGTTGATTTTCAAAGCAAAAACGAATAGGTTTTACAAAGCTTAGCCATCAATACTTAATTATCTTTTTAAAAAAATTGTTACTTCTCAGGATTTTTTTAAATCTCGTTATTATAATTGGTAATGTGACGGGGAAGTGAATTTTTTTTATATTTTCCCCTGATTCTCTACATTAATAATCTGCTTTCAAAAAAATCAAGGTGTTTTAATTTATTTTCTATTAATTTTTAAAGTTTAAAATGCCACAACAAAAATAAATTGTGATCAATTTGATGTGTCGGTTATCACTTTTTTCATCAAAAATAAGTTTGTTTTCGAAATAAAATATAAAGGAGGTTTCTACTTTTTACTTGCACACGTCATTTTTGTTAGTTTTTTGTAATTTTCTGTACTTTTTATAAATATTGGTAAATTTAGGTAATTTTCGGTAATTTTCAGTAATTTTTCGGTAATTTTCAGTAATTTTCGGTAATTTTTGGTAATTTTCGATAATTTTCAGTAATTTTTCGGTAATTTTCAGTAATTTTCGGTAATTTTCAGCAATTTTCGGTAATTTTCAGTAATTTTTGGTAATTTGGGGAAAAATGGGGTAGGCCCTGGTCTGACCACCTGTGTTCGAGTAGTTGACCATCTCATATCATGCAAGATTTTGCAAGATGTTGCAAGATTTAGAGAAACTGTTCTTCATTTTCTTGATTTTTTTGGAAAGAAAAGAAAAAAAACTCTTGTTGGCTGATCATATAATGCAATGCATCAGTGTGTAATGTAAAAACACCCTTCAACTTTGTAAGTTACTAAAAAGTGTGAGTTTTGTTTTTCGAAAAGAAGGCTGAGATATGTTTGATTAAAAATGTCCTTTCTTACAACAAAACTCTTATTATTTTATTGTTTTGTCAGTTATGAAGAAGTGACAAAGAATTCGGCGAAAAAGTTGGCTTTTCTTCATAGATGCAAGACTTTTCTTTTCTCCGTAAGAACTTGCTACGGGTTAATAGCTGACAAGAATTGAACTAACCGAATTGCTTCTCTTGATCACCACCGTAAATTAGGTTCTTTGGGTGCTTTTATGGTCAACGTTCATCGAAGCTTCTGGGCATAAACTTGGTTTATGTCACCCAACTGTCCGCCGATGCTCACCCCTATGTTGTCACTGCTAGATACGGTCGAGCGGTAAGATACAGAGGAAAAATGTGAAAATATTTTATTTATATTTTATTTATATAATAAACATAGTCATTTTCGTGGTCAACTATAGGAACAAGACACTAAATTTGACCCAGTGTTTTGATCACGATAAATTATAACGTTTTTGGTTGTCAATGGGCGAAAAGGCTATTGAAATGTAAATAATGAACACTTTTTAAAATAATTAAGATTAATTACACAAAATCTACAATTTAATTAAACGTAAAAATGCTAAATTTACCGATTTCGTAACAAAACACCTCTAACAGGACTTGACTTTGACGACCATATGATTTAGGGCCCATTCACAAATGACGTCACGCTTGCTATAAAAAATTAGTATCCATAAAAAGGTCATAACTCCTGCAGTACAGCAAATTTTGTTTATAGGACTCTGGGTACCACCCCAAACAGGGGGTGTGTTTGGGGGGTAGCCGGAGTACTATAAACAAAATGTCTGACCAGTTTGGAGTTATGAACTTTGTGAATTTTATAGCAAGCGTGACGTCATTTATGAACAGCCCCTTATCGGTCTTTTTCGCAAATAAAACGGGAATTCACCATTAACACGTGATGTGAAATAACACAATTGATATTCTGAACAGAAACCATTATTTTTTTATTCAAATTTATTTTTAATTTTCTTGAAAATAGACAAAATATTTGTCTGGTCAACTACAGGTACACGGTCAACTACTGGAGCACTTACGATAATTCGAAAAATTTCGCGTCTATGATTTTCGCATTGCAATGTATATCTATCAACCCTGATATGAGCACAAAGGAAGGCTTTTCGTGAAGCAAATGTCAGGGCAAGTTTTTCCAACATAGGATAACCAAACGGTTGATTTACACTAACAACACAATCAATTTATTTACAATATATTTCTTTATTTACGTATATCTCTATTTATAAATGAAGAAAAACTTATAAGCTCTGTATTTCGTATAATATTCATCTTCGCACGGTCGCATCTATCAAGCCAACAATTAGTTTATTTTAGTAGTACAATTTTAGATAAACTAGTTTGAGGACTTGCTCATTTGGAAACCCTTGTACAGCACAATTGATCCCAAGGCAACAGCTAATGCTGATATTCCACCTAAGATAAATCTGGAAACAGTGACGTCATTGAAGATATTTAACTAAGTTACAATTTAATAAAGAAATTGTTATACAAATTACTATGTAATTAATATGAGGTACTTTAAAGTTGGGCTGACTGGGTAGAAATAAAGTGTCACGGTAATACCGTAAAATATTAATGTTTGCGTATTCAACCGATTTCAATTAACACCGGTTAGGTACTTTAGCATCAAATTGCACCTTGGTGTGTGCGCCGGTCAATTTTTCTCATTTCTTTAAGAAATGTTTTGGCCACCGACCGCCGCACACCTCTAGGTGAAATGTGACCGTGACACTTTCTTTATAAAAAAAACCGGAAAATATTTCAAGCTCTTTTCGAACAGCTTTTTCACACATTTTTAAAAAACGTTACCAAAAAAACGTTTACAAAAATGTCAGTACGTCAATGCAAGTTTTGGGTTTTATCCAAGTAAAGTTTGAATGTTTGGAAATATCAGAAATTCACGCGACGCAACTTTGTATGAAGAAGTCGAGCAGGTGGTCATTTTATTTCGCCTTTTAAATTTGGATTGTAGCAAAAACATATTTCAGTTATCAATTGCAAAACGTTTAATTGAATGAACTTGTAAAAAAAAAAACAAAAATTAAATATGAAAGTTTTTTGCCATTTGAATTTTTTTTACTGGGAATTCAATGACTTAATGACAAATTTAATTAATCAAAGGGGTTAGGTCAGTGATAACGTACAGATTTTCTACAAAGAATATCCGGGTTCAATCCTGGTTCAAGCTTCATAAATGGGTAATTGAGATAGGAATATCGTAAGGAATCGTTCACAACGAATTATGATTTCGCCTATATTCGATACACTTGTGTGTGCGGGCTCAAATTCAACTGCTCGTGTGAAGCGTCAGAAACATAAAAACAAAATTCCATACCGATGCTCGGTTAAGTGTTGCTAGATCTACTATCACGCGAGAAAATTGTCGGAATACGCGTTAAGCATGTTGTCCCTAGTGTGGTTTATCCGCACTAGCTGGCTGTTACTCTGTGTAACTCACTGAAAGTCGAACCAGTCACTTCACAATGGCTGCTTCAAACTAGACAATGCCATTGGAACTATTATTATTATTAACCGAACAATAGATTTCGTAGAAAAAAATCGACATTGAAAGTGTCCATATTTAATTTTTGTTTATTGTATTCAAACTTCTGGGTAAAACGACGGTAACTTTTTGCGTTCTCGGAGACTATTCTCATCCAGCTTCCTAAAACGGCAAAAGTTCCGTCCATCAACTAGACCGATAATCCCAAAACCTACGAAATCAAGTTGTAGCAATTGTATAAATAAGCGTTTGAGAGCACTCCATTCGTCGAAATATCAATCCAAATTAATATAAATCATGCTCAAATTGTCAAAAAACAATTTTTAGTTTACATTCATCAAATAAAAATGCCTTAAGCTAAGCAATGTTTAGAATTAATACATGAAAATACATTTAATTTTTTTACATTTGTACTTTGTTAAAATTAATTATTTTTTTTAGTTTTAGTTGGTGCGCAAGAAATGACAAGCTTTACTAATCTTTCATTATCAATATCAAATGGTAGCGAATGTTATATCTTTGGTATTCCTTAACGCTAACGTTAGCGCTCGCTATTGGTATTGTGAGGAGATTAAAAATCTAACATAAGAAATTCAAACTCAAATTGACAGACAAATGCATCCCTCGAAAGAGCAGAAAGTACGGGTCTCAAAATGGAGTCAACAAAGTCTTCTAAAAAGCACGTCACAAAAATGTAAACTGTTAAATTTGCGATGTTTTTTTAGAGCAGAAACCTGCGCAAATAACAAATTATTCAAAATTTAAGCTCATGAACTATGGGAAGATGACTGTGAGTCAAATAATAGACGAATCAGAATTCAAAAAGTTTGAGTATGAAGGTCAAAAGTTGCTCTGAAAAACCATCGCATTCCAAGTTCGTTTGCGATGTTATTTCAGACCAAATTTGTAACTTCATACTTAAACTTTTTGAATTCTGATTCATCTATTATTTGCATAAGTCATCCACACACAGTACATGAGCTATAATTTTGAATAATTTGTTATTCACGCAGGATTCTGCTCTAAAAAAACATCGCAAATGTTACAGTTCGAATGTTTACGACGTGGTTTGAAGAAACCATATTTTTATGACGTATTGGTTGTGTTCTGCATCGATTCGCATCAGGCAATACTCCCATGATGTCGCTGGCGCCATAATTTGGTTTCAAAGTTTACAATTTTTCAACATACAACAAACAACATTACCAATTTTGTGGAACAAATTTTGACAAATATCTTCAATTTGTTCACATCAAAGGGTGTCTTTTTCAACTTTAAATTCGACGTGAGGCCAGTATCTTAAAAAAATTTTGAAACCTTAACTAATGCAAGTTTGAGTAGCTCTGGTTGCGCTGGTCAATCAAATCATGCTCGGAGCGGTAGCGGAGAGCGTGACGCAGTCCCCACACCCCAAAAAAAACGTCCACAAACCCAAAAACCTCCATACAAAAACCTTTGGGACAAGACACGATGTATAGGCGAAGTTTCGAGTTTTTTCCCCTCGCCCCCCTTCCCCTCCAAATTATTTAAAAAAAACTACGCCGCAGCAGCTTTCAAACAAGCCCTCACTCATCAAAATCGGTTGAAAATTGGCTGAGATATCGCCAATCAAAGATGACCAATTCCTAAGGAAAAGTGGTCAAATTACCTTTGTAATTAATAACAATTTTATTCCTGTGTGGT
>CM055405.1:6985768-7048394 GCA_029228625.1 Pseudolycoriella hygida | reverse complement strand
TAACTAACTAACGTAGGATGTATACATTTTCTTTGGCTTCTATGAAGCAGCACATTTTGTATGGAAAATGACGATTTTCTAAAGGTCATATCTTCGGATCCACTGGACCGATTTTAATGAGTGAAAGGTCGATTTAAATCAAAATTTTACGTAGAATCCGATAAACTAGGTCTCAGGGGGGTACGACGCAAGAGAAAAAAGTCAAAATTTAGCTGTATATATGGTTCCGCAGTCTGCGAAAAAAAAATTCTGATTTTTTTAATCGTATGGGGACTTGCGTCACGGGCCCAATGCTACCGCGCGCCCATGATAAAAGAATAAATGGAATAAATGAAGTGCGCCACCCCTCGACTTTTCAGCTTCCAAAAGTTTGTTCCTCTAACTATTTTTTAATCAAGTTTTTTTACCAAAATATTTAGTGGAGAAGGGAGACAAATTTTCAAAAGTTTTAATATCCGCCAAAGGCACTTAAAATGTAGACGTGACGCAAGTTTTGTACATCTACTTACAAAGGTCTTGACATCAGAGCGGAGTGACGCATTCAGCTGTGATGAAAGAAATTTCGAATCAAAGTTACGTCGTGTTTTTTGTAAGTAGACACACTAAAAAACTTGTGTCACACTTTTACTTTAAGTGGTTTTGGCGGATTAGTATAGTCAGGCAACACAGCCGATGCTATTCGTTGGCGCGCGCCAAATTAAGTTCTATTTTTAAAATTTGGCTACGAATAGCATCGGCTGTGTTGCCTGGCTATTTGTACCCGGGTTCCAATAGCATCAGCTGTGTTGTGCGGCTATTTGTACCCGGGTACCATTAGCATCTGCCTTTTTTTTGTTTGAAAGGCATGGGCATGCCTGACATTTTATGGAAGAAAGTTTTTTTAATATTGAGCTTTTGGGCTCAGCCAGGGCCCTAAAACTGAATCTCTACTAGGGCCCAACGTGTTTTTTCTACGTAAGTCGGGTAAATCTTATCCGATCCTCAAAAACTTTTTTTTTCCTGAAAGATAATCGGAAAAATTGTACGAAATTGAATTTGGACAGAATCGATCGAAAACTTTCGAAGTTACGGTCGATAAAGTGGTAGAAAACGTGGTTCTTTGAAGGTTGGTGGAACTTTTTGACTTATATCTCTGCGAAATTAGAACGGAAATAGCTCTTGAAAGTTTTAAAGAAAAGATATGGACATCATAAAATCACGAAAATTAAATTAGTCAAAAGCTGTTGAGTGGTTCGGGCTGTAGAGTCTTCAGCGTGGACCCAACTCACGCAGACAAAAAAGAGGCAAACTTTTTTGTTCATGGAAATATGGATCGGGATTTTTCTTTTAATTTCGGGCTTTTTTAAGGATTTGGAGATGTTTTTTGCGCCGTTTCTTCCGACGTGTATTTCAATATTGCCCTTTCGGCAATTTCCAATCCAATTGAATGTCGACGTAATTTCAAGAGTTAAGGCAACATTTACTTTGATACGTTCGAATCTTTTTGCAACATCTACTCTATTGCTACATTTATTCTGATACGTACATATACGTGCATATGTTTTATGACCCCGTGAGGACGGATTTCTCAATATTGCAATGCGATTTTATGAAAATTAAATTTAATTAAAATCTTGACATTCTTTGCAACGCATCGCCATTCGTAGGGGTCCGCATAGCATTTTTTGTTTTGATTATGGCAAAATTATTTTTCAAAATGTTCTTTTATATTTCTAAATGTTAAACAACACTGAAGAATTTCTCAATATTTGATACAATTGGATTGATTGCAATGTTGAATGCAGAGCATTTTATAAGGATTTCGAACTGGGGGGGGGGATTTTCGGCATGGGGGCCCAATTTTTTCATTGAAGGGGCCCCAGTTTTTCGTGCTTATTCCTATTATGTTCGCTTTGTGAAAATCTGATATAGTAGAAATAGTGAAATATTGTATTGACGAGAATTTCTTTCAAGCTAGAAAACAACTTATGCGAGCGTAGCGAGCGATAAAAATTTTATTGAATAAAACGAACTATGCTGGAAGCAATTAATTTTCGATAAGAGGAAAACACACTAAAAATAGTGTCAAGCGCCCGCAGGTGAAGTTTTTTTCAAATTGCAATTCCTTGAGTATAAGGTGAGGAAATCGCGAGCGCAGCGAGCGAAAAATTCTTGCTGAGTGAGACCAAATAGGTGAGTCAATTTTGGGTACAGAAATTGGGTTTTGTTGAAAAGATCGTTTTTTTCTTTTTTTTCGCTTTGAAATAAATTTAAAAAACACGATTTATGACAATAGAAGATTGTATTTTAATAAAGAGTCGTTCATAAAAAAAAACGTGGGACTATTCCGGATCGCTGTAGGCGTCGTGTCAGGCATCCAGAAATAAATAGTTATTTATGCAACAAGTTGCGAAAAGGAAAAATTTCTGTCAAGAGATGCGAATTTATCATACGAGCGTAGCGAATATGATAAACACATCGTGTGACAAAAATTTTCAATTTCGCAACATGTTTCATACAACATTTTATGCAAAAAGTAATTGGGAGTGATAAAAAAATATATAAAAATCCATTATACAACTTGTTGTGTAATGGATTTTCATATACACTTTTTATCATGCTCAAGTATGCGTTGCATAAAATAAATTTAAAAATCGCCCAACTACTGAATATTAGGAATCATTGTAAAGCGCCGCAGGCGAAATTTTTTTAGTAGAAAATGAGTGGAACATTTTTTGCAAGTTGAAAATGAGTGGGGTGCACTGGGGTGGATTTTTAAAAAGTGGGGTGGATTGGGGTGGGACTGGGGTGGATGTTTCCTCCGAGCTTGTATGTTATAAAAGGCCCTGGTTGAAAGCATGCATTAAATGTAAAAAGAAACGAAAATAAAAGTTTTCATTAAAGTTAATCTTCAAAACGTTCACCCTTAGGTTCATATCACATCCTAGAAATACTTCTTTTCTCACTTCACTGTTCTACAGAAATTAAGAGGAATTATAAATTCTTCATTGAAATATTGTTGTTATTATCTTAAATATATTATCTTATCTTTAAAAATATTTAATATTTAATATTTAAAAATATTATCTTCCCTTAAGGAAGAACAAATTTAAAAACGCCACTTTTGCTTGTCATAATCAAAACAAAACTAAAGTCATGTCATGTAGTCATCGATATAAAGGGGTAATCACTACAGGCGAGGTGCGACTTTTTATATGAAATTAAATCAACGTGACTACCCCCTCGTTTGATGTTTAAAGTAATTTTATAAGCACCAAACCGAAAAAATTTTTTATTGCCTCGGAATTCGAATTCGAATATCCAACACATAAACAACGTCATTAGTGTAACGCTTAAACCAGCTGGTCCGAGTCACATGGTAAAAATAAAAGATGATAAGTGTAGAAAGTTACGTTAGATTCAAAAAAGGCTTGCAGCGTCAAAGAGAAATTTTCTCTCATCGAGATACACAAAACGGCAAGGACTCGTAATTGAACAAATGTTTAGATTTTTACAACTTTCATTTTATTAAAAATGTAATTTTTTCTTGTTTTAACGATAAACAAATTTATGTCAAATAATTTGTTTCAATTGAATTGCAACATTCTCCATACCTAAAAACATCTTCCATTGAATTATTACTTTTCCTTGTCGAAAATTCGACAATATTTTTTTCTCATTTTTCTAAACTAATTGTTTTATCATCTATCGAATTGAAATAAAGTTCACCTTTTAATTTATTTATGATGTCTATCTACACTACCGTTTATTCAATTCAAGAAATGCGTCTGAAGCAGTGAAGAAAAATGACTCTTTCTGATACTTTTTGTTTGTTCAACATGATGTAGTGGTATTATTTTTACAAAAGACTTAGTTTTAAGGAATGTTTCTCAATCTCAAGCTCCTTCATAAATATTTTTGTAAAGAATTTCCAATGTTTATCTACAATTTTAATTTTTTTTTGCAAATCGCACAGGTAATAGCTTTTGTTCTGCATAGTAGAATAAATCTACTTTCTTACCGAGTACAAGCAACGCTTTGTGCAACAACGAATAAGACAAACATCGAAACGGTTCACTTTGGGACAAATTTGTCGATATTGCCCGAATCCAAAAACGATATCATAAAATGTAGACGATGTTCAAAAAAGGAAGAACGGTGTAATAGTAAATGAAGTCACCGTCAAGTGAAATCTATACTTGCGATCCAGCAGTCAACAATATCAGTTGTTGCACAAAACACATTCCATTGCGATCATTTGCGATTAAAAGTAAGTTCACTTTTATCAAATGTAAACAGTGCGATAAAGAAACTTCAGTGTTAGGAAACGAAAATTTTACCGAACTCTTTGTATTGTCAATGCGGTAAAATCGTCAGTTGGAGATACTATACAGCTTTCTATTTTCCAAAGGAGCTGCCGAAGCTTAAACAACTGGTTATCTCGATGGGCATAAGTCCCAATCAGCCCAACATGACAATGAGATCTTCGTTTCCACAACCGACGTAATAACGTATGCTATTTTTATCTAAATGAACGTTTGTTGCAATCAATATACCGCAACGAATAATAATTTCATTCTTTTTCTCATTGTTTGGATGATAATTTTAGTTTTTCTTTTCTTTTATTTTTAAATTAATTAAATCTTCACAGGTTTGCAATTATTATTTAGTTAAATATTTACAAATATATGGAAGGATTTTTTCTTTAAATTTTCAAATTCAACAACAATATGCGTGACCTAACTTCCAACAATTATCTAAGCCAGTTGTAATAAAGATGAAAGAATAAACTCCTTTTAACAATAACTAACTCAATTGCTGGCAGCTTTCTTTTAAAGAAAGTAAAATTATCAGATATGACCCCAATTAAAGAAAAATTGTAGTTGAGATCGATTTGAGACCGTTTTTCTTCGACTTTCAGTTTGTTGACATTAAATTTCGGCCGTAAAGTTGTGTTTCGAATGTCTTGATTTTCAACGAACATTATTCATGGACACAAGCATGTGAATTGCATGGCAGTGCCCTATATTTTGCTTCTCTTCTTAACTGAGGAGTGATCGTCAGAGGTGCGTCTGCAAATAGTCGGTATCCATGGTATCGAGGATATCGGAAAATTTTTAGAGTAAAATTTCCGATACCAGGAAATCGACTTACTATCGAACAAGCCATCGAGCGGGAAGCTCCGTGAAATTTTGGCTTGGATACCGAGAAGGAAACATGATTTGCACACGTGGTCGGAGGTCAGCAGAAATATTATGTGACCGTTGGAGGTTGATTGTTGAACCGTGTGGCGGAAAGGTTTACGCTTGGTGTACCTGTACATCTATCTCCTCTCGGGTAACAGGAGAGCAGATGTGCACACCAAGACTGGATGATTTTCATTTCATCCTATCTCGTTTCGGGTAATTAAGAAATCAACCGAAGACATAGGAATTTCAACAAGTGATTCATTGGAAACGACGATGACACACTACCAGTCTTTGCCAGTTCAATATTTTTTCCGTGGTTATTATGCTAACGACAAAAGAACAAGTTGACACTCATAAAAACATACCGATTGCAGAATCTCATACATCACAAGAGCATATTGTCGAATCATTTCGCATTGAAATTAAAACTAAAAATTGTCATTTGGCTACAAATGATGAGATCAACAAATAAAACTATTGAAACGTGGCAACCATCCAAGTAACCATTCAATTGCTAAATATTTCCAACGCCATTGTAAAATGTAAAATTGAAATTGACCGGTGTCTTCGGACTCGAGCATATGTACATGAAATCATCGCTTTCTAATTGAGTTTGTGTTAAACTTGGTTCACTGGCACTTCGATGGATTTTTGGTAATGTACGTAACATATTCTCCAGCATATTCAGTATCAATCGAAACAATGGGCGTTCATCGCGATTGAATTTGATGCAATCCTCTGCCAATCGCTTTAATGCTTGTGGACAATCCGATCTAGCCTTTGACATATCCGGTCGTAATAGTCCACGACCCACCATGAACAATATTTGATCTTTGTTGTTTATGTTATTGTACGGCAACTGTTCGCTAAGCAATTCGTACATAACAATGCCGAATGCATACACGTCCGACTGAAACGAATATGGGTTTTGCTCTTCCATTCGAATGACTTCGGGCGCCATCCATAAAATACTTCCCGTTGGTTGATTAGCTTGCGTCTCTCCCTCCCATCGTACTTTGGCAGTGGCCAGACCGAAGTCACCAATCTTCACCGTCAAATCCTGTAAGTAATTTTCCGTACAAAAATTAATTCCCATGGTGCTGCAAGCGAGCGTCGATAATACTTGCCTCATGTAAAAATATATTATTTGTCTTCAAGTCTCGGTGGATTATATTTTTCGCATGTAAGTAGTCCATTCCCTGAGCCACCTGTCGTCCAATATCGATTAACGTATTCAATTTGAATTTCGTCTCGTTCACATGGATATGTTTATATAAACTGCTGCCTTCGCACCATTGCGTTACAATTGCCAACGACGGCTTACTCACACAACCCATGAACAATAAAATATTACAGTGACGAGTCTTTTTCAACATAGCAACTTCGTTCTTGAATGCATCCAATTGGGCAGGATTCGGTGTTTTGACATTCAAAGTTTTAACTGCCACTGGACCGTGCCACAAGGCTTTATATACAGTTCCGAAAGAACCTGTACCGATTCGTGGTCCAATTAAAATTTCATCTGCTAAGATTACCTGAGAAAAAAGAAAATTGTTGAACGAAAAGATGCAACTTATCTTCAACCACTTGTCCTACCCAATCTTCGTCAGATGAACTCGGATCCCGAGGCGAAAGAAGATTCTTATTACTTTCATCAGCTGATTTAGCCCTTGGTCGCTTAACCTGTCTAGTCAATGTGTTTGTTGGTGATGCTTGTGTTGATTGAGAGTGTTCTGTTGATGATTGCACCTGCAAAATGACGAATGTTGTTAAACAACTCATTTGTACGAAATAACTTAAATTACCAAAGTGGCTTTCGGCTGTAAATTTCTCGGATCTCCAATAGGCTTAACGCTATTAATATTCACATTGGGAGCTGAGTTTGATCGATCATGTGCATTCAATGACCTAGGATGTCTAAGAACATAATTTTTGTTAATGGCAACGCAACAAACTGTTTACAAAAAACATTTTTCGGACCTCGGCCCGTACCCTCAATCAGAATACGAGAAATTCTAAAAAATCTATTCGGAGTGTCAGCAATAGAGAGGTGTTCTTCCAGTGGCGCCGACTTTGATTTGGCTCGTGGGGGGCAAAATTTTTTTTTTAGCAAAATCTAGTGTTGGACAATGAAAATGTATCTTAAGTAACATGCATGTTGAATGTTGATGATGAACGTTATCTGAGCCCCCGAAGACTTGTCACCCACTTACATTTGTTCAGACAGTCAGAGCACACTTAGAACTATAAGGGTATACAGATTCTCATCTTCGATAGTCTTAGAACACAGAAATACATTACAAAAGTTATCCGAAAGTCGGAGGACATCTTTAGTCTGGGTTCCCTGGCACTTAGACATCCACCAGAATGAGAAAGCAGACGAACTAGCTAAACTACCTTCCTACACCGCTTCAATGGCCCGAGCGCGCTCTAGCGGTATCAAATACCACACTTCAGGAACTCGATAAGCATTGCGAGACAATCCAAAAGCTGTATTTCCATATGCACTTCCTCTCGTTTCAAACTTTAAAAGAATGGCGCGTGTTCTAAACGGACACAATTGCTTGTATAGGCACCTCCGTACGATATGTATTTCTGATGACTAATACTGCGACGAGTGTGATGATTGGGGACATAGAGAGTGTGAAAACTTCCTATGCCTTTGCTCTGCTTATGTTAAAGTGAGATTTCAGAATTTAGGCTCATTACATTGAAATGCTCATTGATCTAGAGCATAGCTCCTATAGGTATTTTGAAATTTATTAAGTGAACAAAAAGAATCTCAATCATTGTGGGTAACCACAACAGGCCAATCTGAGCCGTAGGTATAGAAAATCATATTTTGCACCCACTTATTCAATTGTATTCTAACATGTGCCGCGAGCAAAATCCTCATTTTTTTCTAGAACTTCACTATGATTTCATAGGAACAGAGAAAATCAAAATGCAGTCTCATTAAAATGCGTCATATGCGAAATTTTCAATGTTTAGACCCGTACGAAATGAATGAGGCTTATGCGTTTACTACCGCGTTCGTAACACGTCGAATTCGAATCCCTGAATAATGGCAATCCTCTTGGGGTTGTCCACAAATGCCAATCGGTTCACTTGGCGATGAGTTATAGGTCTCAGAGCGAGCTCAAGTCTAGCTACTCGCTGGAAAATGATAGCTGGTCTATTTTCAGTGTAGAAGGAACTAGTTATAGCTATAATTGTCATTTTCAATTCCGATTTAAAAAAAATTATGTCCGACATGAGCGACCTGGTCCAAGGTCGGTTCCTAGATTTTAGGATTCGATGTGATTTCTCTAGAATTTCTAAACTTCCATCAGGAAATTTTCTATGTTTTCATCGGAATATGTGCGACAATAAGTGTGGTTTACATGTATTGTCATTAAATTGTTTCAGTGTTTTTTCAAGAAATTCATTATGGTTTAATAGGAAATTATTTTTTTGGCTTATTATCGTCCGTGGGGGGCATTGTCCCCAGCTAACCGTGGAAGTCGGCGCGCCTGTGTTCTTCATTTGCCCAAGCTGGTTTTTATAGAACTTTTTTTAGAACGCTTTGGTGAAGATGAGGCTTTCAGGTTCCTTACGAATTTCCAACTGCCATTATAATGAAAAAAACTTAGAGAAAATCGGCGAAGATTTTCAATGCATTTCGACGAAAAAAATCAAATTAGCGACAAAATCACAGAGAGTCTGTTGTTAACTTTGTCCCTAATTTAATTTTTTGCACCGAATGAATTTCGGTGAAAAAATCTTCGCTGATTTTCTCTAAGTTTTTTCCCTTATGACGGCAGACTACGCTAGTGTACTTGAAAATTGATCAACCTTCTGCCATAGTCAGGGACGATGATGTGATGTGGCGCCCATGAACAGCGTGAATGTGAAATTGCGATAAACTTTTGCTTACCTAGGTACACCATAATCTCCAGGGTACATTATACTAGCAGCACTATCCGGATTATGTGCCAACAACTGCTGGTAGTATCTGTCCATGTTTATTTGATGACACAGAGGTGGAACTTTATCTCCGCATCGTTGATGAAACCGAAAATTGCATTGATTGCAATACAAACCAGTAAATAGTAAACGACGACAGCATTCACAAAAGGCCAAAGTGAAGAAAGTTTTCCTAATAAACTGAAAGGCAATTTGACATTTCGTTAAACACATCACCGACCAACAATGAAATGCAATTGGCCAACCTGATGTGATATATGCGTCATTATCCTCACTTTATCGAGAACTTTAACACAAACTTCTTCCGCTTGTATCAAACTAATGTCTGTATCCCATGCGATTGGAATGTTTTTTCCGTAAACGGATACTTCACACATGTTACAAGTTAAATTTCGCCGTTTCAGTGCTTTTTGTAAAGCATCTCGTAGACGTAATCCTGGTATCACTTCCACCGATGTGCGCTGTTGATATGGCAAATGAGCGCGTAAAAATGTTTTCGGTTGTCTTGTCAATGTTCCATAATTGCTGGCAGTCTGAAATGACAATTTTAAATAGATAACTTGGTTCTTGGAAACCGATTCCAAAGATTCCTGCTAGAATCATTAACCGAAAAACATTAAAGCGAGATAAACTTTCGACTGTAAGTTTCCAATGTTCAACTTCTGCAGTCCGTACAAAACAAAGAGAAACTATTGTCATTTTATAAGGACAATTCCGAGTAATTAACAGGAAGTGAGTAATTGTGGTGAGTGTGACAGAAACAAATTATGTTGAAGACACAGAGCTTTTTCAAGTTAAAGTATTTTCAGGAAATTTAAGTTTGTCATATTTTGCGAGTTATTTTAAGCTGAACATTTAAGTATTTTATTTATTATTAGTTAATAAGGAAGTGGAAACTACCTTTGGAAAGTTCCCAAATCCTACTAAACGTTCAAAGGAAACATGAAAACCTGCGCCGAAAATATTATGTTTGTTGATATGTCAAATTGCTTACATTTGACATAGCGAAGAAAACCTTGAATTATGGAAAAAATCAATTTCCACATATTTTATTGAATTTTTGCATACTACTCTGGATATTCACGGTGATGAAATTTTTGATTCACAGACTGAATATTGTTTATTCAACAGTATAACGTAGCCCAAATGGCAATCAAATTAAATCAAAACTCTGAAAAAATTGTTCACAATACCTCGTCTTTATATTCTGTGTGATCAGGTGGTTCTATTTCATTTTGCTTCGATTCCAATATAGCACGTTCTTTCATTTCTAATTCATGTAATTTAGATGTCAATTCCTGATATTCTGTGAGGTACAAAGGCGGTGGATTTTGCATATTCGCATATTTTTTAATTATTCCATCAATATTTGCACGGCACAAAAACATCACTGATTGTATATTTTCCAACTCGTCGGGCTTGCAATCTTCATCGTCTTCAGAATCCGCTGAAGGAAATGATGTATCCGTATACATAAAGGATAATGTTGGTATTCCATCATTCCCATTTAATTGAACTTGATCGGAGGAATTTGTTTTTTCAAGTACTTCCATTATTCACACCACTAGACTTTTATTATTCATTTTTTCATTTTCATTGTGATTACTCAACCATTGGGCCCATATGTTCAATCTTTTCACCAAAGTTGAGCATCGGCCTATGAGCCGCTTTTGAAGATTTATTTTACTCGAACAAAATTTCCATATAAAATTCAGCTTTTTCGGCTAGGTTTATTATACGTGGCGCACATCAAACTACAGTATTGTAAAATATCGTATCGTAATAGATTGAGTTCTTAGTGTTTGTGTATGACCGCGACAAAAATGGCATTGCCGACAAGCGACTACACATGCCAGATTATGGTTATGTTATAAACAATTACTTTTGTTTTTCGTTTATTTTTGTTTGTCCGCAATGTCCACATAAAAGAAAATAAAGAAATTGTCAAGACCTTAAAACAGCACTTATATCGAAATTGTAGAATATTTCCGATAAATGCATCCAAAGCTATTGAATCAGTTTCACATTTCCAAAAGTGTTCTGGCAACGCAATGGAGCGTGGTTGCATCACGTTTCACATGGCAATAGCAGCCGCCTGTCGGTGGCGTCATCCGCTTAATTTCATAGATGAATACGGTTCAATATAAAACGAAAGTATCCCTGTCGGTGGCGCCATCCATTTTTTTCGTAGCTAAATAATATTCGACATAATAATGATTCGACATAATAATGATTCGACATAATAATGATTCGACACGCAACTTAATACTCACTCCATCGACGCGTCAGTATAATAAACGTTGGAAATATTTGGAGTTTCCGATAGTGGACCATTCCATCGGTATTTCTACTTTTTAATTTATGTAAACGCCATCGAATTTGAGTGTATACACCAAATGTAGTTTCGCTCACTTAAAATATGAAAAATATGCCATTTTGCATAAAACAACGGTAACTCAAGCAAATTCGTGATAGTAACGCAGGGTAGTATGTGTTGCTGAAAGGAAGACTGTGTTTTATCTCAATTTATTATGGATAGTTGACTAAGAGTGAATGAAATGAAAATGACGTTCTCTCTTAACTCAAACTGACCAGCTGATGATTTTGCTTGTTAGACCCGTACGAAGAACGAAGTTCTTCGAAAAGAGGTCTTATGCGTTTACCACGACTTTTGTAACCACCCCAATTTCGACCTGGTAGTAGGTGGGGAGCATCGATCCTGGTGCTTAGATGACGAATCAACAATAAAAACGTTGTCCGTCCGTCCGTCTGTCACCGCGATAACTTGAGTAAAACTCAACCGATTTTCAAAAAAAAAATTTTCCCTGAAAGGTAATAGAAATATCTTTTATTGGATTGCATCTGGGCATTGTAACCCCAAGGACCGCCGAGCTAGGGCCGTTTAAGTGGTTTTTGGTCTTTTGTACATAACTCGAGTAAATCTTTTCCGATTTTCATAAATTTTTTTTGTTTGAAAGATCTGGGCATGGCCGACAATTTATGGTAGAAACATTTTTGGATTAGAGTCGTTGGACTTAGCTAGGGCATCAAAAATAAGTCTCTGCTAGGGCAATACGTTTTTTTTTGTGTAAAACTCGAGTAAATCTTTTCCGAATTTCATAATTGTTTTTTTAATCGACAGGTCTATGAAAGTCCTACTATTTGTAGAAGAAACTTTTTTGAGATTGAGCCCTATAGGATATAGCTAGGGCACTAAAAACGAGTCTCTGCTAGCGTACTACATATTTTTTGTACATAACTCGAGTAAATCTCTTCCGATTTTCAAATTTTGTTTGATCAAAAGGTCGAGGACTGTCTCCCGTTTTATGGCAGAAAATGTGTTGATAAGAAACCCTTGCACTCAGTCAGGACCCTAAAACTGAGTTTTTACTAGGGCCCAACGTGTTTGCTTACAAAAATTGGATAAATCCTAATTGATTTTGTTGATTCTTTTTCTATTTGAGAGATAATCGAGTACCGAATTATATTCCAAAACAAATTTGGACCCGGTGCCTGTGCTTAGGGCTGAAGTGGGCCTTAGGTCTGTCCTAAGTTCGGCCCTAACCAAGAAATTTTTTTTTTGCTATGTTGCAAAGCAAATTGAGGGAAACATTTTTGTCTATGTAAGCATGTGTCCGAGGCATTTCCTTATGGCCCTAGGTCGGTCCTAAGGTCTGCCCTAGACAAAAAAATGTTTTTTTTCTTTGTTGTAGAAAAAATTGAGATGTACTTTTTTGTGTGTTTGGGGGTCAATTTTGTACTTTCGGAAGGCTTTTCTACGGACGGGTTTTTCAATATTGCCCTTTCGGCAATTTCCAATGCAATTTATTGAGGAAGGAATGTCATACACTTAAGAGTTAAGGCAATATTTACTTAAATACGTGCGAGTCTTTTCGTAACATCAACTCTGTTTGCCACATCTATTCTGATACGTATGGGTTCCTTCATATGTTTTGTGTTTTGTTTTGCTATTTTGAAAAGTTTCCGCGCTCCCATCGATTGCAAACTGCAATACCAACAAAACCGCTATCACCACTCTCTCTCTCTCTCTCTCTCTCTCTCTCTCTTTCTATCTACCTGATCTCTCTCTACCTAAAAATTTGACACTTGGCGTTTCGAAGCAGCCATTTATTTCTGAATAATTTTGGAAGTTTTTTGTGTGATGGTAATTTTAGTTATTATCAAGCAGCGTCGAGAAACACTCGATATCTAAAATAAAGCAAAAACTGAATGATTTCTATTTCCTACACCGAATAATTTGTTATTGCTAAAACATGGATTCGAGTAATAACGAAGGTAATAATATCAAAGCATTTCGCATCATGAAGCTACTTTCACTTAGTGGTTGACCTTTTTGTTGATTGAATATTGAAAGAGTACATTATACGTTTAATTGCAGAATATTCTCAACCACGGAAAACTGGAAAGCAACACAATGTCTTGCCGTTGTGGGGAAATGAAGCTACTATGAACTTAAATCCACTAATTTTAGCGAATATTCAGAGTTCCAGTTACTTCAAAGGTAGGTAATGACATTGTATCGACTTATGCGAAGCCGTGAAACAGACAGACTGATTTAAACTTCTTGATATTCCAGTGTCACTCTTCAAACTGAAAACGTATCACGAAGTTGTCGATGAAATTTATTATCAAGTAAAGCACTTGGAACCATGGGAACGCGGGTCAAGAAAGACGGCAGGTCAGACTGGCATGTGTGGCGGGGTAGGTAATGTGTAAATTTAATTTTACATTCACAATGTGTCAAATTTATTGTTTGTGAATTGAATATTGTTCTTTTTCCTAGGTTAGAGGCGTCGGTGCTGGCGGTATTGTGAGTACGGCATATTGCTTACTTTACAAATTGTACACTCTACGTCTAACAAGAAAACAAGTTAACGGACTGTTATCACACACAGATTCGCCTTACATACGTTCCTTAGGTAAGTCAATCAGCCGAGATAGCACATTTCGATTGACAAATCGCAAGTTCGATGGTTAGCTTCTTGGGATGTAGCATTGATATGAACTTCGTTCGCCTTTCGTAAATTGAATTTATAACAAAAGTGACTTCCTTTCGTAGGTTTTATGTATTTGCGATATACACAACCACCCGGAGATTTGTACGACTGGTATGAGGATTATCTACAAGACGAGGAAGAAGTTGACGCAAAGGCTGGCGGTGGCCAGACAATGACTATCGGACACATGATACATCAGTGGTTGATAAAACTTGACTGGTTCTCCACATTATTCCCGCGAATTCCTGTGCCCATACAGAAACAAATCGAAAAACGTCTAGAAGAATATTCTCGAAGGAACAATGTGAATCTACAAGCTCGATATATGAATATTGAACGGGAACTTGGTGGCGGTGGAAATGTTGGAAAACGAGATAGTCGTGAACATTTTGATCGTAACCGCAGTAGCGGTGGGGGATCTAACCGGAACGACCACAGAGATGATAGAAGATTCAGATCAAGATCGAGAGAACGAGTAACAAGCGATAGTCGAGATAGTTACCGAAGAGGAGATACACATCGCGATCATCGTGGGGATTATCATAGAAGTAGAAGAGAAAAAGATAACTATCGCGATGGTGAAGGGAGTAGTGAACATTATAGTAGTTCTAGTCGACATAGAGATCGTGATCGTGAAAGAAAGTATCGATGAAATGGGGACCAAAGAACTGGACACAAAACTTAAATTATGAAACAAAGAAGACCATCCATTTTTCCACCAACAAGAGAGTTTGGGCTGGAGACATACAGAAAAAAAAAATCATATAACTTATGCGTATAAAAGAATTTCGTAAAAATCACCAAAAAGTGTCAGCAATGTCGAAAATCGAATTTTTACGAAAAAATTTTATACGCATAAGTTAAATGTTTTTTTCTATATATATGTCTTCAGCCCAAACTCTCTATTTTTCATGTAAGTACGATTTGTGAACGAGCGTTGTTCGTAATGTTTGTTTATTTTCACATTATACCATAACCCAAATTGAATACACCAATTTCTATAAAACAGTTACGATTCTTAAAGATTTTATTAACAATTTGTATAAAACATTTTGCGTTTCACCTGCTCTTAGGAATCGCAATTATTAAAAGAGTTTGTTATACCATACAATCAAGATGTTGTTTAAATTCTTACAAATTTGACTGAAAACTTTTCTTATGTTTTGTCGCAAACAATTTTCATTTTATGTTTAAAACTTCTAATATCGAATATATCTTGAACTATGCATAATGCGATCGCCGTTTGATTGCAAACCTTGTTCATTCAAATATTCGAAGAACCTCTTTTTTTATGAAAATAAAAACTTTGTGAAGAGATGTATGAAAATGGTATTTTTTTTATTGAATACATGAACAAATACGAATTTAACGAATTTTGTTCACAGAGATAACTAGATCGAAAGTATTTCGAAGATCGTTCTTGTATTTCCGACAAGATCGATAGTCTCTCGAATTTATTGTATGGAGCTCGTTTGTAATATTACTAACTGCGAAATGGGGGTAAAGATTCGGAATCTGCAAAAAAGTGGTTCGTCCTTCTGAATGATGAAGTTGATAATGAGAAAAAATCGAGGAAGCTCGACTATTTAGTATAGGCGACGGAGGAACTGAAGAAGTGATAACGTTGTTCGAACAAATTATCCACTGGACAAAAAAAACCCTAGACAAAACAACAACGGACGAAATAACCCCTGCAACGCCGCAGGCCGTGCACATAATGGGAAAATAATAACGCGGTGTCGAGTGACAGCAGCCCCCGCAAAGGGGGGTTAATGGATTAATATGATGAACCCCTCCCTGGCAGGGTTTGGGGTAAAACGCTTAAGGCAATCAAGGGTGTATTGAATAGCTCGCCGAAGACGCGGGGGTGGCATATCCATTTAATGTAATATTCAACATTCAGTATAACATAACCCTGTGGCAACTCTCAAATGACCTCGATAGCTACACTAAAAACAGGAAAAAATAATCCTAGTAGGGTCATTTTGTCCGGGGTTATTTTGCTCAGCGATATGTTAGCCTAGAGCCATGAAAATTTTCACAAATGGCTAATTCCATCGGTACCGTAACCTGGGTAACAAATTTCATCTCTTTGAAGAATGTGAATTATATGAACATCGGACAAAAAAAGTGTTTCCGACTATGTCCGGTTCTCTATAAAGCTGGCTAAGCTCATGATTGAATCGTTTGCGCCATCGGTTCTTCCTTTGATCGAATACTGGTCCAAATATTGTCCGCAGTACTTTTCTTTCGAACGTGTGCGATTGTTTGTCTTTTTGTGTCAAGCAGCACGACTCCGAACCATACGTAACTACCGGTCTGATCACAGATTTGTATATTGCGCACTCCGGTTGCCCAGAATTACTCGTCTCTTGATTTCGTTCGCGATGTCGTTGTGAATGTTCAGCTCCGATCCAAGGTATGCGATTTTGTTGACCATTTTGAATTTTCGTCTGCGAAACCTAGCAACTCACTGGACTTGGTGAAAATGGTACCGCTGGAGTCTATGTCAATGGTGCACATAGCTGCTTCAAGGGTCGTGTTAAAAAGTAGCGTCGCGAGAGGATCTCCCTGACGTAGGCCTTCCTCTATGTCGAAAATCTCTGAAAGTTGGTTACGGTTCCTTACTCGACTATTAGCTCCGTTCAGTGTTAACTTGGTTAGCGAGATCCTTTTGTTGGGGATTCCAAATTCCTTCATTTCTCTCCATAGCTTACTTCTTCTAAAGCTTACTTCTTCTAACATTGTCATAGGCTGCCTTGAAGTCAACGAACAAATGGTGTGTTTCAATGTTTAGCCCCTTGCACTTCTCCAAGATCTGTCTGATATGAAACAGCTGGTCCGATGTTTAACGACCTATACGAAAACCAAAGGACATTAATATCTTCATTTCCGCCACCATCGTCACAACCGCCAAACTCTCAAATACACCATATTCACAACCTTTTGTAGCAACCTTATATTTTGTGTGTCTACCACAATGTGTCTATTAAATTTTTATTGCAATTTAATGAAAGACACAAAACAATGGAAAATTTGACTGAAATTAGATTGAGAGAAGGTAACCCAAATTTCTTCTTTCAAGAGATTTAAGACAAAACTAAGGATTGCTTGCAGGAAGTGCTTCTAAATATTTGGCAACGATTCGCAGAATAAGACGAGTTTTGGACGAGGTAGAGGACATTTTCCTTCGATACCCGGAGATTGATTTTAATATTTACAAAAAGTTTGAAAAGGATGTGGTTGACGCTAATAGTACGTATATCGAGGAATTTGTGACAGCATATGGGAATTGTGACATTGATTCAATGAATAGCATCAACGAGCGAATTATCGAGAAAGTCATTCAATTATCGGCAAGGTTTACATAAATTGACGACGCTCTTTTCTTTTTTCTTTGAAAATTTACTGTTTACATTTTGCTGAACTGACTTTTTTTTGCTTTTACTCAGTAAAAATAAACTAATGACGTTCAATGATCAATGCTGTAAGAAGAGTTTATTTATCAGGTGAGGGATTGCTGTTATACAAGTACATAAGCGAACCTTTGTCTGCAACACGCGAAATGCCTTAAATCACTTATACCTAAAACAGGTACACAAATAACTAAATAATCTCCCCTTGTAGGATTGGATACGTTTTCATTACAGTGGAAGATAGTAAGTCAAAATATCATCAAACATTTTAATAAAACCGATAAACATACCATGAGCTTAGAAGGAAAACATGAAAACAACACTGCAGAACATCAGCATCGCCATTCAGATTTACGATGAATCAAAACCGTTCTGAATTAACTTATTCAACAGGTTATTGGCCAGCTTTCTTTTCTCTACTGGTAACGTAATTGAAATTGTAAACCTGAGTGGTAACACTGATACGCTGCGTGATATTAAATAACATCTACAACATAATCTGGTCTAGATGACATGATAATGCATACAAAACTTAGTCAATATCTAAATGTGAAAAATTCGCTGATGTTGATTGCAATTTGTCTTTCGTCTTTGATGGTCTTATCTCCCTTAAATGCACTGAATCCGGTAACCAATCTTTGTATTTTGTTTCCAGTAGCTTCCTCTCTAAGGTGTAATACTCTGCCATGGTTTTGAGTGAACCTCCGTAATCCTGAAATTGAATGTAATGTCAAAAAAAAAGAAAAACTTAAAAACACAACACCTTTGTTCTTTATTCTTCGAAAAAACTACCTGTGGAACTAAATCACACGAAAATACTTCCAAAGGACCCTGGGTCGTAAATTGTAACAATGACAACAAATCGGATTTGATTAACGGTCGTACAATTATCATAATTTGGCTTATGAATGAAGCTGCATGAATCACCAATACTTTCTTTAATCGAACGGGGTGAGCTTCCTGCAATACAGAAAGAAAATCGCAAAAAATGTCCAAAGAAAGTTTAGCAACCAATTTTTCTCACCTGAATGTAGGACATGAAAGCCCTCAAACTTGATAATTGAATTTTAGCCAGATGACCGAGCTTAAGTCCTTTCATATCAAACACAACAATATACCCTTCAGTTAAACCATCCTCACTGATGCGCATATCATTGAACATACAAAATGATCGAACGGCATCCGAAAAATTTATTTTAGATGGATCAGTATCAATTAATCGATAATAGAGAATTTTATATCCTTCGGGAGTAGTTTTCGGTATTGAAACCATTTCTCTAAATGAATTGAAATATTATTTACTACATTGTCTTACATAAGACGTTAGTTAACCAGACACACAATTCACATTCTCACTACCATGTCACCTGGGGAACGAATGTGTTTTGTCTCACGGTAGTAAGGAGGAGGAAGTAATAAGTGATAAGGAGTCGTCATCAGAGTCAACAGAATTTGCTCAATAAAAAATGTCGGCTAGTGGCTAAATATTAATGCCGAAGTCGAGTCTTTTTTGCGGCTTTACGTTCGAATGTTCCCGTAAAATGTTGAATCAGAACTTAAATATTTTTTGAATGTATACGAAATTTCATGATGAAGTTCATAAAGCTTGTGAACTATTTTTCATCACATGACTTATTTTGAACTTCGTCATGAAATTTTGTTTGCTTTGACATAAGACGAGGCCGCAAAAACGTGAATTAAAAAAAAACGAACGTTTGTCTTTATACCGAGTTTTTCACTAAACAGCGTTGCCAGACTTGTTATTTCGTTCGCCAGTCTTTTACGAACACCGTCACCATTTTTTCGGATTTCATGACTGACTCACAAGGAAAGTATTTATTGTATAAAGCTATCACCGAAAATGAAATTGTGTGATCATAGTTAATATAGATCGAGTTTGTTGATGGCGGCGCCACCTGAGGTTCGGTGACAAAATGCTGTCATGGACGAGTGAAGTACGTGAAGTACGCAATATATTTAATACCAAACGAAGTAAATTACTTCCAACCAAGACAATATTTTGTCACCGAAACTCAGGTGGTGCCGCGATATATTCATCTAAAAACTAATTAGCTAAACATGATGCTATCGTTACACCCTCATATTCGGCTTACGTCATATTCAAAACATTTTGAACTGCATCACTTAACGGATCTCGGTTGTCGAACAAAAGGGGTGTGTTAGCTCGAATTTCACAATAGTTTTGAAGAGCTTTTTTTGCTTTAATGGGATTCCAGTAACAGGCATGAAGAAATTGGTGTGCATGCTCTCTGGTGAAGTTTGGGAACATGGGCTGCTCCTTGATCCTATAAAAATTAAATCATTCAGCAAAAGACTCCCTCAATTCAAATATATTTTAAGAAATGATGAGCGTTTAAAGAACAAATTGTGTGTCATTGGGTTGGCAGTCCATCAGTGGATTTCAGCTTAATGTAAAAATGCTAAAACAATTAGCAGATATGGAGGCTGCCAAAGAATTGAAGTTATCAGCATTTATCATCTTCCGATACCTTTGTATACCAGGGCTTTCTTTCGTAAATTCTAATTTCTAAAAATTCAAGAAATTCAATTTCAAGAATTTTCGCCAAAGGCATATATACAGAGTTTGCTTTATTCGTATCACCTCACCGAATGAATTGGATGAACCGAAGGGAAGCCAACATCCCAACGACTTTGCAATTTGCTCGTAATATGAATAAAATTTTGCAATAATATCTTAACCACATCTGTACGTGTGTATATACTTCTGTATGCGAAAAAAGGCGCGAAAAAAGACATTTGAAAAATTTGATGCGTTTTCCAAAAGTGCATCGTAAATGGAGTTAAAAAACTCAAAGTGTCAACCCACCACGCAAAAAGTGCATTTAAATAGGAGTTATGTTACTATTGTGAACTTGTCCATGTCGATGTTACGTCATTATTGCAAAATTTGTGAATATTTTGTGATTGGAGATTAATATTCTTGCGTCAATGTAATAATAACAGTCTTACCAACTGAAAATATCATCAATTAAAGCACTCTCATCGCTGGTCAATTTTTCCGTTAACGAACGATTGAGAAATGGATGAGGCAAATTGGTCATCGTATACAACACTTGAAGTAACGCTGACGGTAAATTTTACCTTTGGAAAAATAAATACATTGTAATCGCAACACACTATAACAAATTGTTATTAACGTTTGATTAAATTTGATGTGGCCTTGAGTTTTTAATTAGCGAGCCTAATTGATACAATTATTCCTCAGGTGGAACGAAACAAGAAGTTAATGTTAGAGCATTTCTTAAGCATTTGATGAATCGTTTCTTTTACGCGGTGGATATATTTATTGCATATAGCAAGATAAGCGTACGTCTTATGTGCGCATAATGTACAAACACCAATGCCAGTCAGTGATGAGCTATTTGCATGCTTTATTAGCGTGATTTTTAAAAACCGAAACTTTGCGGCCTGCAATAAAATTCTATTCAATGGACCTGACATCTCAGAGTCTCATCCTCAGATGATTAGCTAATCATCATCTCAAAAGTTGTCTATTTGGCGTTGAAAATCAAATCAGAGAGTCCAAAAGCTTTGAATCAAACTCTTTCGATCTAATGTAATCGGATCCAGTTCATTTTTTCGATGGGTAGAACTTATTATTTGCGTCATGGAAACTTTATTGTAGGTCCTAGTCATAAGTACTACAAATAAACCAATCGAAAAGTTACCAAATTTTACCATCTTCACACAATACGCTTTTTTTGCCATATGGACTTACCGACTTCAAAGGATATTGAGTCGCATTAGTAATAGACTAACCAAAATTGCACCAAGGACGATTTGTCACGCACAATATTTGATGATCAGGGAAATGATTTTGGTGAACAGTACACCCGAGAAAAATTCAAACGTCGAACAATTTTAGGGGACATAGAAGGATCTGTAAGTGAACAGAGGAATCATCCTTCATCTTATGTTAGAGGTCAAAAGGTTGTTAATAATAAAATGTCTGGGTCATAATTTAGTTATGTTTTTGAATTATATTGTAAAAAAACTCTCGTTTTCAACATTAACTTCTCATTCCGCTACACTACTTTAGAAAATGTATTCAAGTTTTGCCATTTCTTTGTATATCAAATTTTATGTACCACTTTCACTTGTTGACTTCACTCCAAACAGCACTACACAGAATGGTATAATTGTACAACACCAAAACATACAAAAAACTATAAACAACAAAACAACTAGTGGAAATGCAAAAAATACGTGTGTTCACAGGTACGCTTTCGCTTCAACTGACTTCGATGATTTCAACTGTTTTTGTATCGCAATGATTGTTGCTTGCCAATGGGATGTGCTTATGACTTTTTTTTTATCCAAAGAAGAGGCGTATTTTCCTTATTGACACTTAAAAGTTGATGATTATTGATTACAATGAATGGCGAGTTTTAAATTGAATAGGAGAGGAAAAGGAATGAAAAGGAAAGTTGTCTTGTGCTTCCGCAGACAAGTCTTGCAAATGTTTCAATTCCGTTACGTTGAGCATGAGAATGTTGAGTGAAGAATCGTACAAAACTTTATCATTGTCGAGGATTGCTAGCATCAATTGTTTAAAAAATCATAGCGCTGCATCAATCGATGACACACCAAATATTTGGAGGCTACAGAAGTGCTACGAAAATATTGAATAAATGTTGCTAGTGAAAAAAGAAGCTCCAGCAGACAAGGATGTTCTCACCCTTTAAAATCCGCCCATCCATCAGTATACTCAGAGCTCTGACGTCACTGACCTGTCGTCGTAAATTGGTGATATCACAGATTTACTTCTACTATCGCTACTTTTCTTTACCCATGTCAAAGGTTTATTTTCACCTTCGTCTTAACAGTCGTGATGACAAATATTCGTATTTCGGATTCCTTTAAACGAAGAAAATAAAAAATCTGCGAAAGCTTTAAACTACTCTTAACACCACACCATACAAGTTTAGAAAAAAAGCAGAATACCATAACTGAGTAGTTTTTTGATATGCTAAACATAATCGATTTGAGTCAAAGAAAGAAATATGTGTTGGCGTTACATATTAGAAAGATACTTTTGCGTTGAGCAGAAGAAACTTAAAAAATTGTATAATGTGCTATTTATTTCACCGAAATCGAGTTTTGTGCCAACAAGCAGTTTTTGACTGTAACTTTAATTTATTTAGAGTGAAATGTTGAATTTTGAAGATTCCATGTGAACACTGATGGGTTGATAAAACTAGTTTTACGTTTAGTCAACTAGATGCGTAATAAAGTTGATGACATTTGGCATTGAACTTTACATTAAGAGCGACGAAAATCCAAGAAAATCTCAAAATTAATTGATGTCAATAATTTCTATTGCTGAAACTTCTATAATATAATTCACACACACACCATACCTCGCCTCACCTTGGTGCACCTCACTGTATTGTAACTCAATGTACCTTGATGCACCTCGCTGCCCCTCAGTGCACCCCACTGCACCTTGGTGCAACTCACTGCACCCTAGCGTTTCTCACTGCACCCTAGCGTTTCTCACTGCACCTTAGCGCTTCTCACCATCTCGCACCTTAGTGGATCGCACTGCACTTACTAACTGGACTTTAGTGCACTCTACTGTACCTTGTTGCACCACGCTAGAACTGTGTGAGTTAAACTTACTCACTTTTCCGGCGCTACAGCCACTTGCAGGCCCCGGTCTGATCGAGAACGCCATTCCAACGGCACCTACCTCTCGCCACTCCTTGCCAGCTCTTTATTCCTAGCGCACCCAGATTGGTCCAATGCATTTTTGGGCGGCCAACTTCTTCGCCCATCAGGGATGTTTCGGAATAATGTTGTGGGCAATGTTTTCATCCATGCGCTCTAAATTCCCTGCCCACCTCAATCGATGGACTTTTACCACTGCCTATATATTCGATTCGCCATAATCACTTATAAGAGTTTTGTAGATCTATTACTTCGTTTTTTTGGATAACAACTTTGAGGGCAATTGTTTATATAACCAAATAGCATAGTTCCATAATAAGCCTCTGGATTTCAGGTGTTGTGTCACCGTCGGGACGTATACTAGAACACCAAGGTAGATGAACTCTTTACCTCCTCTATGTTGAGTTCCCCCAATGTTATTGAGTTATTTATTTATCTGTTCTCGATAGATAAAATAGCATGCACATTTTGCCAAAATTGTTTTTTTTACTTGTGGCATTATGACCTACGCCTTCGGCTAAGGTCATAATGACCCACATGTCAAAATAACAATTTTGGCGAGAGGTCACGTTAAGCCGGTAGTACAGACTTAACTTATTTTTGGCCGTGAAAGGTTGGTTTCAACAAATAATGCGATTCGACGACTAGCCGTTTTCAGTTAAAAGATTAATTATTTATTTGCAAAATTCGCGCGCAGTGCTGAATGAAAAGAACAAAAATGTTGCAACAACATTTTTCGTTCATAAAAGATTGTTTTGACGAAGAGAATTTGTTTTTTGCCAAAGTTATTTTTCGCGAGTGTAGTTCTCGAGTCGTTACAAACTATTAACTGAATAAACTACATACTTCGTAGTAAACAATGTTTGGATATAATTATTCGGATAAACGATTTTGTTTTTCTTTTGCAATTCGGGAATTTTTTTGCTTATCTTTGGGAGTCATAGGTGGAGAAAGTCGTATTGAAGTAAAATGCCAATTGATTAGATTGGAAACTTTAGTCTTTATTCTTACTGAGTAAATTCTACTGACACGAATAATGGACTATTTTGCCATTCGAATATCTCACAAATGCACTTTGATCCGTAAACTTTTTCTTGCACACCGGACATACAGTGAATTCGGTAATTAAAATACTTTTCGATTCATGATGCATGCGTTGTTCCTGTGTATGCAAATTCTCGGCATACAGCAGCCCTTTCAGTACCTGATTTTTACGTTTCCGTTCCAATTGATGGTTCAGTGCCAATTCTAAGAATGTCCGCAAATGTAAAACCGGAATCGTATCTGGAAGGATCTGGAATTACAACATAAGTACGTTCCACAAAGATCGTCTACGTAACTTTACCTGCAGCACGGCATGGGGATTAAATTTGGTAGCGTGTTTTTCCAGCAATTGTAACACAGAGTCAACGTTTGGTTGCAAGCAACGTGGATGCAATGAAACACCAGTGTAAGGAGGAATGGTTGGCGGAACTAATAGCGTTCGTATCAACGTCACATAAATGTTAACATTTTGATTGTCTTTTTGATAAATTTCTTCACAATATGCAGCGGCTTTGTCAACATCGCCAAGTATTTGAATGTAAATAGCTAAGACTTTTTCATGCTTTCCCAACTTTCCCAGGATTATAGCACGTTCCTCAAACAAATCGTCGTATGGAAAAGTTTTCAGCACACTCTCTGGAGAATATTTCGTGGATTTTTTCAGAAATTCAACGAGCTTTGATTTTGCATCTTCTAAGATAATTTGCTTTCGCCTGAAAAAAGTAAATTTTATAGAGTGCTTCATGGGAAAGCTAAAGCAATTTGCACAAGTGAGTGAGCGATAAAGTACTGCTCCAGGCATCAAAACGCATTGTATGTTGGACACTGCACCCTTGCTAGTTCCAGCAATTATGCTACCTACAAAAATTAACACTTACTTATCGTCATTTGAGCCCAGTTTCATTGAATTGATCTCCTCGTGATACTGTTGGATTAAGATATTGTGGAAAATTGGCTTACTTTCATTCCACACATGAATTATATGTTCCAAATACGGAATGACCAACGATTTGTGATTTTTTAACAAATAATCCAAAACTTCTGCTCTCGGCAAATCTTCAACCTCCTGTATGTCTTCAGTGAAAATCTTCAGACCATCTTCGGGATATTTTTCCAACACCCAACCGGCAAACTCGAATATCAGCTGTTTGTGTTCATTACCGAGATGTTGAAGATACTGAACTGTTCGATCGTGTCCAGATAAACATGAAGAAGCGTCATCGGCTTGCGATTGAAGTAACTGCAGTGCCTTCTTATGATTTCCTTTGGTTTGGTATAAAATTATCAATTCACCGTATTTCTGATAGTGACGCAGTATTTTCTCTGATTCCGCTGAATGGCAATAATTCAGACGAAGCAGTGGGGCCACGAACGAATCATTGGTCTGTAGGTAGCATTTTAACAAAGTAGTGTCAATTATAGACAACAGAGGCGTGAGATTCTTTCCGAATGGTTTCGATTCACCTGTTCCACGTAGTTCTTTTTTCAATGTGTGCCGCACCTCAACCAGATAGTCGATAAGCGCCAACAAACCGTTTTCCAAATCACGATCTTCCAGTTTCGGTAAATTGGATGCAAATGGATTTGGTGTGGACACTGATGTGGACGTTGTTCCGTATTGCTTTGATGTGTCTTGCGGCAAAAGATCTGGGAACAATCGAATTACATCACATGGATCGGTTTGTAGTTTTGAGAATTCTCTCATCGATTCTTTGAAAGATTTATTGGCGAACAAGTCGAACGCATATAGCGTCTGGATTTCATGCACTTTTTCCTGTTTATCGTCCTGGCTGTCGTCAGAAATGTTCTATGGAATTTAATTACAAATTCAGATTGAGTATCTCTTACAAATGTTACCCAAAAATTACTAACGGTAAGTTGTAGAGCAAGTTGGAACTTCTTTTGTTGCAACAATGTGCTTGTTTGCTTGGATATGTCGATCATTTCAATGCACCATAATTGAGTGACGGAGGCGGCAAACAGCAAACCTTTTTTCGCCCTTATCAACAATCTTGCCTTGTGAAGATCTGGAAGTGTTTGGATGAACGTTTCTTTGTTCGATCCTGACTGATCTACAACCCGAACTTCCACAACATTATTGATCAAAGCTACTGCGTACGGATTGTCCCAAACTGCAGGAAACACAATAATAAGGCGGATAGTACTGTTCATCAAGAGCTGCATTATAAGCCGTTACTTACCTAAAACCTGAAGCGGATGAGACCACTCAAGTGCTTTGAATTTGGTGGACTCGGTGTCCGACGGAAAATTCACTAAAGAAGTTGATGGCTCCTGTAACGACTTATTCTTTGGGTCTACGGCAAAAAGGTATTCGTCTTTAGCGACCGCAAAACAATTATCAATCATTGCAACGCATGGATCGATGGTACGAGACGAACTAGTCGGGAACAAATCTAATTTTTTCGGAGTATCGCCCGTCATCTAAAATAGGTCTTTTATTAGCGTACTACTAATTGTTTAAAAAATCAACAGCTCACGTCGAACATAACATATTCGGTTTTATATCCCACACAGATCACATTTTCTGCCCATAATAAAGCCCTGGGCACGTCCGTCAAATCTAACTCTTTTCTCAATTCTAACAGTTCATCGTGTTTCCAATACCAAAATTGAAGTTTCCTTTTAATGGCCACGCACATTCTGACAACAAGTGCAGTTTCACCAGTCAATGACTTGGAACGCTTGATGTCCAATGCAAAGATAGATGCTCCTTTCGTTCGGCTTGCACAATGCACCAATGGAAAATTGTGACGACTTATGTCATTAACACTGACTACATTGTCCGACAGACTAAAGAGCAAATTGTATTCTGGTATCACTTCCACTTGCAGTATGGGCTTTTTGCTGAAATTCTTATCAAACTGCAAGAGAGTCAACTCCATCCTGCTGTCCGATGTATTTAGATCAACTGTGTACATGAGTAAGTGTCCCTGACGCGTCCCGAGTATGACATTTTTATCTGTTTTTGAGTCATATCTGTACTGTACATGTTTGTTGAAAAGATTGTTGTATCTTACCAAAGCTCGTGATGGACTCGATGTGTACGGGAATGGTTGCTGGAGGGAACACAACATATGCCTCATGCATAGTGATCTTGGATGATATCTCTATGAATCGAACAGATCCAACGAAAACAACAAAAAACTGTCTTAGGAGTGACAATTGAATAAAAAATAACAGCTGGTTATCAATAAGAGAATGACTGTCACTATAAAAATTTACATCGAATTTACACGAATTTTGAATTTCGTCTGCATTTTATAGATGCCGTTTTTAAATTTTCAGTTTGTTAAAGGAGAACACAAACGAGCAATTTGAATTATCGATCTCAGCAATTCTGTGACATAAGAATCATCGAAATACGACAAATTTGCAATTTTGATGAAAATACGTGTGTGCTTTGACAGGAGAATCACAATAATTAATTGACGCGAATTAGAAAACTTTCTAATTTTCCGAAATCGGTGTTGACAGTTGTCGATTCTGAACATTGATCGAAATACAACGAAATTGCTCTCCCAGCAATCATAATTTATCGTTTGTTTTCTGCTTAATAGGATTCGGCAACATCGACAAATTTGCGTTGCATAGCCGAATCGAGTTACAAATCGATTAATTTCTTTTTTGGCAATAATGAATTTATAAATGAATATTGGATGAAGAAGTGACATCCCCGTTTAATAAATTATGTCAAAATGTTTCATTTTTCTACAGGAGAAGAATCGTAAGATTGTGCAACGTTTCGTTGTAACTCGTTTCACCGAAAAAACGGGTTTTACATGCACAAAATGCAAGCGAATACGTGAAAAAAGACATAAAAGATAAATAAGAGAGATGCACAAGCTTATGATTCTCTTCCTGTATACAAAACTAGATGCTACTGCACATCAATATTTAAAAATTTAAATTCATCGGCCCCGATAGACAATATGCCAATAAAAAATTCTACGAAGCTACTAAAGAAAAACGAAAACTTATACGAAATTATTATACGAATCGATTGTTTCTTCTTCAAAAAGAATGCATTTTGTATGCATGGTGTTCATGCGTTGTTTTTAAGTCTATGCTTAATGTGTTTTCAACTCTATGCTTAATGTGACTTTCACATTATTTTTGTGTGGTATACAGTGACGTTCATGTCCTATTCCAATTTAAAATTCAAAAGGTTTAAGCATCAAATTTGCTCTGAAAAATCCTCTTTTGCGATGTTATTTCAGAGCAAATTTGTACCTTCATGCTTAAACTTTTTGAATTCTGATTCATCTGTTAGTTGTGTAAGAATCATCCCCTCACAGTATGTAAGTATACATCATGAGCTATAATTTTAAAAAAATTGTAATTTACCCAGGAAGCTGTTCTAAAAAACATCGAAAATTTGACAGTTTACATTTTTGTGACGTGCTCTCAATGTAGCTGATATAATTCGACTCATTTATTTTATAGAGTGCAGATGCAGACGCTCTTTGTTCGGGATTCAAATTAAGCCACTGTTCAATCAGCAGTTTAACTTTATGCTCAACAATTATTTATCTCTGAATTCCATAACTGATTAGGAAATTGAGGGGTTTACTTGCTATAAAAATGTTCATACTGTCTACGCCAACTTTTCGGTCTTTTGATTTCTGCTATATTTTATAGATATCGTTTTTTAAATATCAACTTGTTGGATTCGGCAGCATCGAAGTTTCGTATTGCATGGCCGAATCGAGTTACAAATCGATTGTTTCTTTTTCGACAATAATGAACTTTTGGATGGATATATCATCATTTTTATATTTAAGCTTCATACCAGTCAGGAAATGTACTTGAAAAAAGTATGTCGTTTTTTCGTATCTTTACTCTCTGAAGCTACCCAATGAATCACATGCGCACAGTAGCGATGCGACCGTGACGCAAGTCCCCATACGATCAAAAAATTAAGAAACCATTATATACTATATATACTATATACTATACCATATACTATATAATATATACTATATATATACTATATTAAGGAACCATAATATGAAGGCTAAGTTTTGACTTTTTTCCCTAATTTTATCGCTGGAATTTTTTTTTCTCTGAAATTTTTTTTGTTCGCTGAAAAAATTTTTTTCGTCGGAAATTTTTTTCGCCAAAATTTGTTTCCTCTTTTCTTCCAAAACTATTGATATCACAACAAAAACCCTTTTTAAAAGGGAAACATGACGCAAGTCCAAGAGTGTTCGGCATTTGTGACGCATTTTTCAAAAGTGAAAATATTTTAAAAGAATTTTTTTGCGTTAAAAAGGGTTTTTGTTTTGATGGGGATTATTAGAAAATTGTTACTTTTTTTAAAGCTACTGAAACTCAAAGGAAAGTAACAAGAGAGGTTGTAACTAGTTAATCATGGCCCCACGGTAGTAAGGGGCCGTGACGCAAGTCATACACGCCAAAAAATTTACAAGAAATTTTTTCGTAGACTAAGGAACATATATACAGGAACTTTTTGACTTCCATCCCGTGCGACGTAAACTCGTTTCAACATTTTTATGAACTTTTTATTTCTGCGCAGGTTATAAACACCGCCAAAACCTGCGCAGAAGTAAAAAGTTCATAAAAATATTGAAACGAGTTTACCCCCGGAAAATATTTTTCCCGGATTCAACGCAAAATTTTAGGCCGAAATGCCTTTCTACTCATTTTCAGTCGATCCAAAGATACGAATTAAACAATATTGCTATTTTGTATGCAAACGGACCCAAATCGAATATTTTTAAATAGTCAATTTGGTAAACCTTTCTTTCTTTCTTTGTTTGTGGCAATTTTTGGCAGAATGATTCAGATCTCCAGAACTATGAGAGTTAGAAAGTTGGTTCCAAAGGTGAAGTTGTAGAGAATTAAATTTAAGCGAACACGTGTTTCAGGATTTTGGGGAAATATGACCCAATCTTGGTATATGGCCACTTCCATAATTGGGCAGGATGACCCAGATCTCCAGAACTATGAGAGTTAGAAAGTTGGTTCCAAAGGCGAAATTGTAGAGAATTAAATTTAAGCGAACATGTCTTTCATGGTTTTGGGAAAATATGGCCTAATCCCGGGATAACGCCACTTCCAGAATCTAGAACTATGGCAGCTAGAAAGTTTCTTACAAACTTACAAAAGTACTGATATCCGCAAAAAAACCTCTTACAGAGGAGGTGTTACGCAAGTCTTTATGTCTGCTTACAAAAGCTGTGAAATCAGAAAAGTGTGACGCATTAAGCATCTAAGGTAAAACTATTTTCTTCCAGTTACAAAAGTTCTGATATCATAGGGGGGTGACGCATTAAGCTTCGATTCGCAAAAAAAATTTTTAAACAAAATTACGTTGAGTTCAAAAAATTGCGTCACAAATGCCAGACCCACCAGCGGAATAATTTTTCAACACTTTCAGTTTATAGACGCAAAAATTTAAATTTACCCTAAACGATGCAATAAGAAATAAAAGCCAAATTTTTGCAGCGTAAAAACTGAAAGTGTTGAAAAATTATTCCGTTGGTGGGTCTGGCATTTGTGACGTAATTTTTTGAACTCAACGTAATTTTGTTTAAAAAATTTTTTTGCGAATCGAAGCCTAATGCGTCACTTCCCTCTGATGTCAGAACTTTTGTAACTGGAAGAAAATAGTTATACCTTAGATGCTTAATGCGTCACACTTTTCTCATTTCAGAACTTTTGTAAGCAGACATAAAGACTTGCGTAACACCTCCTCTGTAAGAGGTTTTTTTGCGGATGTTACTATACTATCAATTTTTAATTCTAATTTATTTTCCTTCAAATTGTCCCCTAGGACTTATCCACTATTTTTTGAATTCTATGAAAAAGACTGTAATCTGATCCTTTGGTAATGATGAAAAACTTACTTCATAAAGTATAAGGATCGTTACGTCCAGATGATATTATTATGTAATATGCTTGTGCAATTACTTGTTGAAAGCGACATTATGCTCCGTTTGTATAAACAAAGTTACTTTGGTAGGTACAAATTTTACAATTTAATTGTGTTATCAAAGTCTAAATATCAGAGACACAAATATGAGTACATATGAAATAAAATTCAAAGCTCCCTGTCGGCCATATAATAAATAAATGAATGACTGGCTCCACGGATAACAACTTTTTTTATTTCTATGGCTTATCAATTCATAGCGTGTAAATAAATGTGTACGTACATAGATTGTCGATATAATCAGCACAGGTAACAGGCAATTTTTCTAGTTGATTTATCAATCGATATCGATATACACCTTGGTTTATAAGACATATAAAATATTGTGAATGTTATATTATTGTATCAGTGGTTTGATTAAATGAAAGAGTAGTCACATATTGGGAATGAAGCCTTTGATAACCTGCAATAATGCTCTCGAATAATTAAGGTGCACTGAATTCCACAAAAACTTTCAAGGAGGACATTTCCGTTGCTGCTACTATTTGTATACATGCAACGAGATGCATGGCATGTCTGAAGGAATAATTGTATTACGATGCGGTGCGACTTTTACTATATGCTGATCAATAGTCCAGTATATGTCATAAGATGAAATAGTATGTTACAGAGGAACACTGTTATGAGTTATATTACAGGTGTGCGATGTTTACGGCAGCGAGCCCCGGAGGGGCGAGTTACTGTAACGCACACTTGTAATATTACTCGGGCAATTCCACGGACCTCATTTGTAACAACTGAGCATTTCGAGCGTGGGAACGAAGTTTTCGTGGAATGGCCCACTCATAAACAGTGTTCCTCTGTACTATGTTTTAACGGGTACCCACAAAGTAAGTTGAAATCTACAAAACATCTTATTTCATAAAAACCAATTCAAGTTTCAAATTTTCTAATGTTCACTCTACGAACTAATCAAAGTTGCCGCGTGCCAATTCACTCATGTTTCTATGAAATGACTTTAGTTGGCGGTTAAATTTTTGTTTAGTATCGAGATTTAATTCGAGTTTTGCCGAGAATTGAGTAATGTCATAAAAAGGAAAATGTGTGTCTATTCGCATTATCTTTAAATTTCATGAAAACCTAAATTTTTCCCAACAATTTATCCACTGTGAATTAAAATGAATAGGTTATTTTCCACCAATTCACCCGATGTGAATAAAAACTAGTTTTCCCGTTCCCCATTTAAAAAATAAAATGACATTACATCATCTATTTTGTCCATAACTATCATAACTATTGTCAATACTTACATGTTATTCACTTGAAGGAGTGAAATTTTTGCATGGCAAATGGTGAGCCCTACACTATATCCACAACATGTGCACCATCTGGTTCCATTGTCTTGTCACATGCCTTTTTATTATTATTTTTAAATCCTTGAGAAAATAGATATAAATGCAAATTTAACCAAATCAGTCATTGTCATACGAACATGATGAAAGAATTTTTTGAGCAAACAATCATCGAACCACCCTAACACTGTATTTATAAAGATAAACAAATCAACTGGTTCATGTGGTCCTAAAGTGGTATCTTCCACAATGTTTCTTAGAAATGGATATGACGTTAATGCCTCTTTTTTTAATTATCGCTTTCGACGAGACTGCCAGTTTTAGCATTATCTTCTTTATTTATTTTTTTTAAATTGAAAACGTTTCAAATCAGATCATATCCCTGTCAACGATGTTAGATACATTGTCAATTAGCTAGCCGCAACTCAGTCCATTATCTAGAGTTTATTTTCTTGAATACGTTTATACGTATGATTGCACAGGCACACTATACGTTTGGATTTCCATTTGAGATTTTTTTTTCTAAGAAAAAAGTTTGGATATGTGCGTGCGTTGGAAATCATTTTCGTGGTAAAGTAAAAAATACGTTCAACCCGTGAAAACGAGTTAGCTCGCGTTTTCTCTGCAACTTTTCTTTTACGATCTATTTCATGCCTAAAGATCCAACAAACAGTGAATTATACCCCGACTCGAATTGGTTAGGCAATATACTCCTGTGAACAATAATTTACTGTGAAACGAATCTCTTTTCGATTGGATTTCTCGTTGTGAATATTTAATCATTCATTCAATTATTCAATCATTGTTTCTATGAATAAAGCCTTTCTGACTTTCCATATCCAAATTTATATTGACTGAGGATTACAATAACAGTAACTAAAACGCCCAGCCTGGAGTTAATTTGAAAATTAGTGTGTTGATGTATCCACCAACAGGGAAATGGGAATTATTACCCGGACAAATAGGAGTTATCACCCGGGGAATTATTGCCCAGGAATTATCACCCGCGAGGGCATTTTCCTTATGCAAATTGGGCTCTTTAAATCGCTAGGTAGTAATTCCCCGGGTGATAATTCCTATCTGCTCCAAGCGATAATTCATATCGCTTCGGAGAATAATTAAAGAGCACTGGAATTTAGAACGCAGATGAAAAGATGTAAACAGGACAGTGCATATCGTCAAAGAATTTCTTCACAAAAGCATTAATCATTTTAGACAACATGAGCAATACTGCAATAAAAAGAGGACAATGGATTAGTAAATGCATTCATTTATTACTCAGCAAATTCTTTTTCTCAATCTTATTTATTTATTTGCGATAGCGAATGTCGAACAATAGTAAATTATTGATTACAGAAATGAAACAATTTTTCGATTGATTTTTTTTAATTGTTCAGACGCGTTGGTATCGTATTTGATTTATACTATGGAAACCAATGAGTTTGACAATATTAAAAGAATGGGAAAAGGCAAAAAAAATTTTTTATTAAATGAACAAATTTATACAATTTACCTGTACCGCATGTTCTTCTTGTTCAAACAATACAATCGATAGGGCGAATTTCATTTATCTCTGGTTGTATTTGCCTGATACCTGATAAATGATAACAAATAAAACAACTTAAGCGAGCTACACAACAACTATGATATGCATTTTATATAGGAAAATATCAATATAAACATCATATCAGAAGTAATATCGAAAGGCCAATCGATACCAATAATTTACAGTATTGGATCAGTGTGATACTGATTAGTTTTGGGTTTAAACGAAACGATTAATTGAGAGTGCTGTGTTGTGGGTTGCTTGTTGAAACGATATTAAGAGGTTCTTATTATTCGTGCGTTTGCTGTGTGTAGCAATGTGAATAACAAAAAAATCAAGTGGATTTTGAAGATTTACAAGGCATCAAACTTCAAATTACAAGTGCTGGTATATTAATGTGTCTAATTATCAAATAATTGTTTGTTATATTCGTATTTAACACTTGTTGGATGGTTTTGTGGTTTTGATCACTGAACTTTTGTGGATTTATTTTATACTTTTTTTTGGAGTGACTTGTTGAAGTACTACATTCAACATTATAAATAATGACACATCCAAGTAGCACTCATGGGTATGAATTTTATGATGATAGCTGGCAACTTATTCCACCATATTATGGAGCTACTGATTATGAGTGAGTACTTAAACTAATTGGCGTATCGGTCGTAATAGTGGCTTAAATATCAATTGGATTTTCAAAGATTGATGAATGAGTGGGGTCATCCAAATACGAGCGGACTACTTCAATTCAATTTAAATTAAATCGAAGCTTATCTTTCAATAATCGATCTATGAATTGCCTATTAATTTCCTAACAATTTATTAGCACCAGTAATCGCTAGCCCCTTACGTTACGTAAGATCCAGTTACATTATTTTAGTTTAGTCTCTGTTTATCATAAATTAGGTTGGTTACGTTTACTTTACGAATGTGATTCAGTTCTCATTGACTTGTAATAATGTAGCTACGTAAAGGATGTTTTATGAAAAGCCTACATGATTAAATATCTTTGGATGCCATCCGGAGTGGTGACTTGCATCTAATAAAAATTTAATAAAATATTTGAATCTGTTAGCACCAAAAGTCGGTCATAAGCATGGTTACACTAGCGCCGCTAGTAATTAGTGTCGCTACTAGATGTAATAAATATATTTGACCAAAAAAGAATCTAAGACGGAAGAACAATCTATTTATCCAAATAAAACATTTAAAATGTCATTGCACTCGCTAATGACTTTTTGTTAGCGACGCTAACTCTAATTTCGAAAAATATTTGCGTCGCTCGCGTAACTCGCTATCCTAAAAAATAAGCGTGCTAGTAGCGGTCGCAAACTCTCGCTAATTATGTTATTATCTTTTTAAAAATTCACGGTTGATTTGACCACAAAATATGACGAGCAAGTTCTACACCGCCGGGGCATTAATAAAACGAAGTGACTATTCGCCGGCGCCGGCGAATAGTCGGAAGATATAAAAATGGCTGTTCGCGGGCGCACTTCACAAAATGTTACGATACTATTAGGTAACGAAACTAGAGGAGTTATCCTTTTATGAAACGTCACAAGAAAAAGCACTAAAAATACTGCTCAAATGGTGAAATCGATAAGAAACTTGGTTACAAATGAAATAACGGCCAAAGGTCATGTGATTTTGTAACGAAAATACGAAACTAGTGAACTTGAGATTTCAGAAAACGTCACAAAGGCCTAGGGAATTTGTCCTTTTACGAAATTCAGGAAACCTAGGTGGGTAACTGAACTAGGGACTTTGCGCTTTAAGGAAACCTAGGAAATTCGTTCTTTTACGAAGTGTCTCGAAAACTAGGTACTAACGAAACTAGTGAACTTACGATTTCAGGCCTAGGGAATTTGTCCATTTACGAAATTCAGGAAACCTAAGCGGGTAACAAAAGTAGGGACTTTGCGCTGCAAGGAAACATCACGGAAAACTACGGAACATTTCCTTTTACGAATTGTACCGAAAACTAGGTCGTTAAAGAAACTAATAAACTTGCGCTTTAAGGAAACACCAAACGTCACGAAGGCCTATGAATTTTTCATTTTACGAAAAGCCACGAAACCTAAGTGGGTAACGAAACTAGAGACTTTCCGCTTTAACCAAACCTAATGAATTCGTCCTTTTACGAATAGGCCCAAATATAGGTCGCTAACGAAACTAGTAAACTTGCGCTCTAAGGAAACCTCACGAAGGCCTAGGAATTTTTCCTTTTACGAAATGTGACGAAACTTAGGTGAATAACGAAATTAGTGACAAAATATATGAAAATGACTAATAGTACTAATCACGAAATAAGCGAGTTCAGGCCAGACAACATGTTCATATGTGCTTGCTATTCGCCGGCGCCGGCAAATAGCCCTTTTCATATCTTCTGACTATTCGCCGGCGCCGGTAAATAGTCATTTTCATATCTTCTGACTATTCGCCGGCGCCGGCGAAAAGCATCTACCTTAATAAAAACCTTACTAGAAGCGATGGGCGTTATTAGCGCTCAGAGCGGAGTTGCTGTTAACACTCCGAGTATTATTTGCGGCGAAGCCACATTATTATGGAGGTGATATTTGCAAGTGCCTACAAAAAACCTATGTCTAAAATAAAAAAAATTCTAGATTCCCGAGAACCATTGCAATTACATTGCGATTACGTTACTGACGGTGCTGTTAGAACAAAGACAAGACTGTAACGACTGTCAAGGATGAAGTTATACCCACTTCTTAAGTGTACTGGACAACTGGACTAGAAAATGTGACGAGCCATTGATCGATTGTCACTTCAAGCTCTTGTGTGTCCTCTAGAAAATATTTCACCGATGAGAACAAGTTAATAATGTATAAATTTAAAAAAATTAAAAAAAACGAAAACATAAGCTTCGCGGACCTGTACGAATCCCGTTCAAGGATTCCCGTTGCATTAAATTACTGATTATGCATATTCATCTCGATTAGAAATTGCCAAAATAGTAATATTGAAAAACACGGACGAAGAAGCATTGTAGAAAATTCGTTTTGGGCCTCCCTGAATCCTCGGACCCATATTTCCATGGACAAAAATGTTCCACACAATTTTCTCTACACGCAAAGAAAAGATAAATTGCGGCATTTTTAATGTTTTTATTTATACTTGAGCGTAACGTACTTATCTTTGCTGGGAATGCAAGGTAGGGAATATAAGAGTGAAAATTGTATTGGTAAGAAATAAGCATATTCCTCACATATTCACCACTAACATGAAAAAAGAGAACTATGTTCACGGTGATCACAATTATAATTCCACCCAATATATAGTATAATTTCAGTGAATATGCCAGACTTTACAATTCTATATTGACAGCGAATGTAATTTTTAATTTTACATTTCATACGATTACAAATTATATTGGAGCGTCGTTATAAATGCCGCAATCATAACTTTTCTTTGCGTGTACAACATAGCAAAACAAAATTTTGGGCCAAACCGGACCTAGGGTCCTAAGGAGAGGCCTCGGAGCCATATTTCCATGGACAAAAATGTTCCCCTCAATTTTCTCTACAACATAACAAAAAATAGTTTTTTGAACTAGGGTCGATCTTTAGGACCGACGTAGGGCTTTAAGGAGAGGGCTCTGACCCATATCTTCATGGTCAAAAATGTTCCACTCAATTTTCTCCACAAAATAGCAAAAAAAAAGTTTTTTTTGGTAGGGCCGACCTTTGTGACGAACTCCATAGCTTTTTAGTTACATAAATATATTTACTTGTTTGCTTGGCTTTGGGTATGTTTTAAAAAAATTTTTGAACGAAAAGAGTTTGCCGGCGTTGCGATCAATTTGAGGCTAAATGTTAGGCAATAACTTTAATTAAACTTAAGTTTCCGTAAAAATTATAAAACATTTTTACGAAGCAAGTACAATGAAGTAAAGGAACCGACTTAAAGTCCATTTCATTTTTATCAATAAAATTTATACAAAGAAGAAGCTGATGTCTCATCAAATCAAAAACATAAAAAATGTGTTAAAATCTTGGATGAAAATATTTTTATTTGTTTGTTCAATGATATTAACACAACGTAAAAAAACATTTAAAAAAACTATGTGTCCGCCTTAATTCCATCAAAAAAGCATTCTTAAAATATATTTTTTTTCTTACTAATGTTGGGTTTCTGTGATATTATTTTCAGTTATTAAATTGGTGCGACAATCGCAAATATTTTGGTATTTCTTTAATTTTTTTGAAGATTAGTATAATTGGGTTTTTGTATTCCTTCTTTGTGTGCAGTTCAGAAGTTTAGACATTTTTCACCAAAGAAAACATTTCATTTCTCTAAATGAAAGCAAAGCGGAAATTGTTAGATTAATTTCATTTCAATGCTCAAATGTTAGTCCAGTAAAGAAAGAAATACTCTGGCAGGTATATTTCAATGAAACACCTCCATCGTCTCCTTTCCGACACTTATAGGATTGCAAGACATTACAAATTAAATCCAAATGACAGGAAATTAATATGTTTGCAAATATGATCAACCAAATTAAATACCGTTTTTGAGATTTATTCAATTTTTGTGTTAGAAGTTTAGAAACAAAATACTAAGTGAAAACAATTAGGAAATACAGTACCGTGCAATTTTTGAAATACCGGGATTGGGTACTAAGAATAAGTACCGGAATTTTTGGTACTGGAAGATGCGCATTTTTCAGATCCTTTTAGGCATCCTAAATGTTCGCTTGTTCAACCAGTTAAACTCATAAGTTTTCATGCGTATCGCTCCTCAGTATAAATTACCCCATTGCTTGACGATTGACCTTTACCAGTGTTCATGAAAATCTTTATGACGTCTAAATCATGACCGCACAAAACTATTTTCTGCTCCATAAATTTTGTCTCGCTGCTCAACTATTTCTTGGTGAATCAATTGACTAGTCACTGCATCCTACAGCGAAATTTCATTTCAGTACATACATACCTTGTGGCACTTTAGAGTAAGCGCTAAAGAATGGATCTTGCCGAAAATTTTGAGTCTTATCCAGTAATGAGTTTCCTATTCCTTTTTAATTACATGGTCTTTCTGTTTTCGCCCACACAAATTGGGAGACATTCAAATCGCTTCTGATTGATTCAAATCCATGAGACTTTCGGACAATAAACTGTGCAGGAAATACTCAAACTTTTTGACAAAACACTTATTTCCAAACATTTCAATAGGGTTATTAGAGTCAAATCCCTCAGTTTAAATCACTCAATTTGGTGAGAACAAAGCGTACTTTTGCTAAGAAAAGAGTTACTTTCTAGAATGTGCTTTCACAATTTTGCCGCAAAATAAATTTAAACCATTTTTCCTAACGTATCCTAAATAATTACATTTAATTTGTTGTTACGTTTTTAAACATTCCATTGTTGACAAAACATTTTTTTGGGCAAGAAAAGGCACCGAATATCTGAGGCAAACATTTATTTGGTGGGAGGCATAAACTTCTGTTACAATATATAGTCAATCTTAGCATCCTAATCCTGTTTGTATGCACGTTGCATGTAGAAAGGAGATTATAGCTTTGTTATGATTATCAAAACCACCCTCGTTTGAAGGCATTATTTGGAAAATAAACAATTTTTACGTGCTCTTATTGGCGAACATAATATGAGAATATATTTATATTTTTATGCGAAAATGGTAAGGTATAGTAATACAAATACATATTATTCGATTATCAAAGGTGTTTAATGGTGGGAAAATGACAATGAAATTGAAAAGAAACTTAAGAATAAGCAAATCCTACTGTAGGTTATAGCTACGAAATTGGCGAAGAGTTAATCCTGAGGAACTATTATAACGTAGCTATGCACAGAAAAGCAATTACTTAATTCAATTTGTTTATATCCGGTCAAAGCATTTATCGAATGTTGAATTTGTTTTGATTTAAATTCGTTTTGTGAAAGAGATCTTTTACATGAATTTACCTGCTGCTGGTTTTCAATTTCTAACCTTCTCTCAAGTTCCACTAATCAAAGTTTTCTTTTATGTTGTTTCAAATGGAAACTTACAAATAAATATACAATTCGTTGTAACTAATAAGCAGTTCGGTGGTCATCAGAGATACAAAGGAATGTAAGGAGTTCAAAACCAACACTAGCGTTTCTACAGTGAGAGAATCATATTATTGTGCAACTTTTTATGTTAACATTACTAGCTGTTCATAGCATGAATAAAACACACGAAGAATTCTCTTTCGTGCGAACGTAGAATTACTTTCTCTTTACTTTCTCTTTTCTCCCACCTATGAGTTGGTATTCGTCTCATAAGGTGAGACGAGTTCTGAGTGATCTACGTTCGTAAACGCAGCTACACATTTGCATTACTTTCGTTATATTCTCTAATTTTCACAATTCCTTTGACAGGAAAATATAACGATATTGGACGATCCGATTGTTAGATTTGTAACATGCATTTCGTTATTTGAGAAAAACAACAATTAGTTTTAGTAATCGTATTGTGGGGTGATCGCACCTGATTCATTTACATTTACGACCACAGCACGTTTCCGTACATATGGGCGTCGTGGCTTCGACACTTTTTTTTCCGTTTATTTTGAGGTTATAAATTTTTGTTCAATCGTGAAAAATGTATTGACAATTATTTATTAATTATTTAAAATGAAGCAAAATATTAAATTTTATTTTAATTTAAATTAAAATTAAACATATTGACAAAGAATTTACGGAATTGATTAGATTTATTAATCATTTACCTTCAAAGTTGCACGAACAAAATTCAAACGCGCCACGCAGCAAAGGAAAGTTCGGAAAAAGTTTGACAGATGAAATACAAAAGTAGAAAAAATTCTAATTCTTCTATTCTGTACATTTTGTATGGAGACGAAATACACTGTATTCTCAGTTTCGTTAAGTTTTCTAAATTTGTATTCTGTGTTGACATTTGTCGTTATATGTGAAACCGCCTTAAAGGCCAAAGGCTTTTTAGTACTATTAAATTTGAACAAAATGTGTCTTCAACAACTGCGGTACTTACGGCACTAAAGTGCTGATTTCGTCGTAACGTTCGTAAGGAGTAAAGCGAATTGCAGTACGTGTGTTGTATTATCGTATTTCACCAAGACAAAAAAGTTGCATAATCTTATGATTCTTACGATTTGAGTTTGGGTTTGGGTTACCGGAATGTTGGCTTGGTGTTTCCGATAACTACCCAATTTGGAAAGTTTAGGAACGGTTTACCAACCTTATTTTTTAAGGAAAAACTCTTAAATTTCCGAGGATTGCACCCGGATCTTTTTGGTGAAAGTTCAGTGTGTCTCCAGATGGAACGAAAATATTTCTCAGGAAGATTTTAAAAAACTTTCTGCACGTGGTGAACTCTATTGGTCAAAAAAGCGAAAAGTTGGCAGAAAACTTACAAAGGAAAGGAAAATACTTATCATGAAAGTGTTGTAAACAACTAGAGGTGTAGTGTAACTATAAATCGTACACAATTTATTAACCTCTTACCCATAAATTTCCACCGAGAGCCACTTAACTCTCGGTATCAGTCCGTACCAATTTCGTGCCAACTAATTGTCCATTAAAAAGAATTCAACGAGCCCCCAATTTAGTAATTAGTTTTCTTTTTCTTTTTTATTTTTCAAGGGGTGACGTGCTCATCGTCATTATGATGAGAACCTGGCCAAATGCTTGAAAAATGAAAATAAAAGAAATATAATAATCATAACCTCGCACATATTCGTATTGCTGAACATTCAAACATTACCTACCTAACAAACTTGAGTATTGTACCAATGAACGCGTTTCCAAGTCAGCGAGTTGGCATATTTTTTTAGTTTTTCTGGTTTTCAATCTATTTTTGTTGATTTCTATCAGTTAAAAATGTAGCTGTCATGATTTTCGGTTCGTTTTATTTGATGGCTTGCATCATTCAAAAAACATTTTCCTTGCACTGCAATTCTATTGAATACACTAAAATATGAATAGGTTGCATCACGTGGTCTATTTTCTTTTCTAAGGTTTATTTATATGTCGTCGCACGTTAGAGTTATATTGAGTAAAGCTCTCTCACGTCACCGGGCTATCTAATTCGATTTTTTAGAGATTTCCCGTTAGCTTTTAGCCCATGCCTATTTCAACCCATTTGAAAGAAAACTACTCTTTTCAATAAAATCGAGAGAAAAATCCTTTCGGGTACCTAAGCCTTAGAAAATGGTAACAAATTTATTCAAAATATATTTGCAATGTAAACATTTTGAAAACAAATATTTCATTAAATTGCAATTTTCTGGCAAATAATTTAAAAAATATGATTTTCAAAAAATATTATAAAGTGGATAACGAAACGAAAATCCATAAATAATTATGCTCCCTTTTTTTGTGAACTACTCATAATTCAGAACTTATTTTTCAATTATTCATTTTTATTTGCATGCAAACAATGCCAACTTCTAATATCTTAAATTGTTTACAATTCGTTGTCTTATGCGAATTGTCTGCTGTTTTCTTTTTTATAAAGTTGGTGTGCAATATATTTCAAGTAGGGTACTATTTTTGGATGAACTGAATTGACTCATTTGGTACGACATCGGCTTTTAACAAGGAGCGATTAACTTCATTAGGAAGCTCCGTGAGTATTTTGATAGTTGGTATACATGAATTTTACTATACTTTGACAGAAGCCGTTGTCGCACTAGACAATTTTCCTCTGGTTTCTAGATACTGAAAGACATATTCTGCGCTGTTTGCTGCTCGTTTATACCTGCTAACAGACCTCCGTGACAACCTTCATTGTGAAGGTTAACACTCACGTTGATGGTTGCTTTCATTCAATGAAATGACTCTTGTTCACATTAGCGGTTCTACCATTTCTCGAGAATTGTCATCCAATAGTTTTTGTTGAATCTCGACCTCTGAGTTTTTAAAGAGAAGGTGCATGGGAAAAATCCGAAAAAAATACAAACGTTTAGCAAGTTTCCACTAGCCCATGCATCCTTACATTGAACATTTGTAAAATCTGTAGGCATTTACAAATGCACGAGCGATATTTTATAATAACAAATGCGAGGGCGGCCTAAGTTCTAATGATAATATAGAGAGTAGATAGGCGCTTGTACGCTTGACTTTAATACGAAAAGAGCGATCGTTGAGCTACATAAGGAATTCGCTTAACTGCAAATGGAATGCATAATTTCAGGGAAAGCCAGAAAAATGCTTCCTTCAAGTCATGATACTTAACGAACATAACTGGAAGCTATAATTGAATACTTACGACTACCATCTTTTCTCAACTTGATTTACTGCCCTTTTCGGTCGCATTTATGTTTCATTATTGACAAAGAGACATATATTGCACAGTTCTATTGTATCGATATTTTAAGTTAGTCTTTGGAATCAGTCATAGCGGAAACGGAACAACATATAATAATGTCAATAGATCCTTTTATTTATTGAATCATTTTCAGTATTGAACGTCGTGAACATATAATTGCGGCACATTCGAATATTCTCAAAAATCAATTAATCAATTCGAACATTTCACAATGAAAGATTGCACAAAAAGTTCGGAAATGTTTATTTTTTTGTCGAATAAAACGTCAGCTAGAATTCAATGCATTCAAAGGTATTATAAATATCATAAAAAATATGCAATACGAATTGATGATGATACACACCAACGCTAATATAATATGTTAATGGTAAAAATATTTTCTTAACATATTAGTAAATGCACGTTCTTTTGAAAGAACTTTATAAAGCATTTTTAACTGGTCGATTTCGTCCAGTTTTCTAACTTAGTATCTACAATTATTTATTTACACTTACGGAAATATATTTTTGCATCAAATAGAATTTTGTACTTCTGCGTAGGTTTTTGCAGTGTTAAAAAGCTGCATAGAAGTACAAAATTCTATTATTGAGTGTATTATAATTTGAATTTCATCATAAATAAAAAATCTCGTACAATCAATCAAAATATCGTCTGAGTAACTCGTTGTTGTTATGGTTCCGATCGTTCTTCAAAAACCGCAAGCAGTTGGTAAGAGTCAACTCCAGTAAATCCGATATGATTGACATTACCTCCGGAGTTGGTCAAGGATCGGTTTTAGGACCACTGTATTTTCTGGTTTATTTTGACGACTCAGATGGCAGTTCTGATATAACTTAAGACATAAATCTAGCTGATGACAAGAAAATAGTACATAACCGTATATCCTCACCTAATGTCATCATTAAATCAATAAAGTCATCAATAAATGATTTTGTTGAATGGTGCAACAAAAATGGGTTCGAGCTAAACGACGACAAGTGTAAAATTATGTCAGTTTCAAGAAAACAGTGCCCAATATTTGCAGAATATTTCATCAAAGACAAACTAATTAAACGTGTTAGTAGCATAAAAGACTTAGGAGTTACATACGACCACAGATTTTCTTTCAACGACCACTTCGAGCTAGCATCAAAAAAGGGTTCTTCTATGCTATCATTTGTTAAACGACAATGCTACGGACGATTCGACCAGAACACGGCGAAGATGCTGTACTCAGCCATAGTTAGATCACACCTTGAATTCTCCAGTTCAGTTTGAGCACCACACCATAACTTTCACATTCAATCACTAGAAAGTGTTCAAAGACAATTTGTGTTTTACGCAAACACAGACAGATATGTTGACAAAACGAAGGACAAGTATCGTCTATGTCCTTACGTGGATAGATGTAATGAACTAAACATGAAGTCACTTCTAAGGCGCCGCACCAATGCTGCAATCTTTTTCATACACGACGTCCTTACTGGGAAAATTAACTCACAGTTTCTGCGAAAAAGAATTCAACTTGTACGACGGCGTCAGGAATCTTAGAAATCCTTCAATAATTCGCATATGTCGGTCCAAGCACGAATACTCCACTTTTTCATCGTTTAATTTTGCATGTATGTTGTTTAATCTTGCTGCAGTCCATGTAGATTCGTCGTTAACTTCGATAAACTTCCGTCGAAGTATCTTGGAACTTGACGACTCAGTATTTGGAACATTTGGTGTTTGCTAGTGTCTTTGTTTAGGTGCTTTCTTTCCACTAAATAAAAGAAGCCAGAAAGCTCCACGCCCGGTGATTAATTTATTGATTGAATGCTTTGATATGTTTAAAGGATTTTTTTTTGGGTGGTAATAAACTGATAGAACAATTATTCATTTTTACCGAACCGAAAAAAAAAATTACCAGAATTAAATTAAATTTTACCGGAAAAAAGTGATCGAAATAAATTTGGAGACTACCTGCTTATAAATTTATTGATCGACCAGAAAAAAATAATTACCGAAATTAAATTAAATTTCACCGGAAAAAAGTGATCGAAATAAAAGTCGAAACTACCTGCTGCTAAACGAAATGATTAACCAAAAATTCAATTGATAGACTAAAAATGATAAATTACCGACTACTAAATGTTTTTGATCGACAAAAATTTATCGGAAAATTATTTGTTTTGACCGAAATAAAGTGATAGAATAAATATTTAATTTCACCGAACCGAAAAAGAAAATTACCGGAATTAAATTTCATTTTACTACCAGCTTTTATATTGATTGATCGTTCAGAGATAACAAAAAATATTAATTTTTAACCGAAAAAAGTAATCGACAAGATGAAGGGTTTCATCGAAATTAAATTATATTTTACAGGAAGATTACCGACTAAAAAAATTGCCACCCTAGTAAAATCCCGTCGCCCCTAGGGGATTTTTATTCTAAATAGATGTGACGTTAACTCCGAGGTCCTACTTTTTCCGAGGTCCCACTTCTTCCAAGGTCCCACTATTTCCGAAGTCCCACTTATTTCAAGGATTATTTGTCCGAATTTTCTTTTATACCAAGGGGCTGCCGCCCCTGGACCCCCGCTTTTTATTAGCCTGCGGCGCATCTCCTAACTAACCCCCATGGTAAGCCCCGTTTTCCCCCGTCATAAGCATCAAAGCAATCCTCGTTCAAAATCTCTTTCAAATCCCCGTCCAATCCTCCAATCAAATTCCCAGTTGAAATAGCTTTTCAATTTCCAATCCCTGTTTAATTCACCATCCAATTCACCGTCCCATTCACTGTCCAAGTCACTGTCCTAATCCCCGTCCTAACCACCATGCAAACGTTCGTTCTAACTCCCACCCTTGCCCCCAGCCTAACTTTCGTCATAAACGGATAATAGCAACAGAAAACATGGATTTAGGCGGTTCGTCGTAAAGGGGGATTGTTATCGAGGATGAGGCTAGTTCTTGCGGCGCCCGGCTCGCATGGGAACAAATTTCGCGGCTCTCCGCTTCGCTCCGGGGCTCAATTTGTGCCCATGGGCCGGATCGCTCGCGCCCGTTTTAGCGTTTACAAATTATAGAACCTCGAACAAATCTCAAGGACTGCCGAAAGCCTAAAAGTATCCTAGCACTTTGTTCCACTTCCAATTCCAATTCCCAATTCAAATCACAGTTGAAGCCCCGTCCAACTCACCGTTCAAACCACAGTCCAAAACTCTGTCGAATTCCCATTCAAACACACGTTCAAATTCCGGTCTAAACAATAAAAATGGACCACTTTTCGAACTGCTCACATGGCAAGCACGGACAGTCATTTTATCCTTAAGCTGGTTAATCTCACTGACCACTCAAACAACCATAAGTCACTTTTTTTCGAACAAACTTTTCGGGGGATTCGGGTTTCTCGGCGTTTCAGACCATATCAGAACATATCAAAAAGTGTTTTTTTTTGTTCCTCAATTTTCATATTGACGATAAAAGCGTTACCCACTAACAGACAGACAGACAGACAGACGTCTCGCTTATATCCATCGATTCCGGTCGATCATGTACTTAAGTAAGTTTATGATTCTTTTTGTGTCGGTAATGGAGTGGAGTATGCGGTCGGTAATTTATAAATTCGGTTAGGCATTCGGTCAGATGATCAATCATTTTTAAATTCGGTCTATCAACGTTCGATTTACGGTCGATCGCACCTTTAAATCTGTATGTAAATTTTTGTTGTCAGTTAATCATTAATTTTAACAGCAGGTTATTTCGAATTTTATTTCGATCAAATGTTTCCGATAAAATATAATGTAATTCCGGTAATTTTTTGTTTTTGTTCGGTAGAATTGAATATTTGTTCTATCAATTTCTTTCGGTCAAAACTAGATTATTTCCCGATCATGTTTGGTCGACCAAAAACATTTAGTAGTCAGTAATTTTTCGTTTTTAGTCTATCAATTGAATTTTTGGTCAATCATTTAGTTTAACAGTGGGTAGTTCCGAATTTTATTTCGATCACTTTTTTTCGGTAAAATTTTATTTAATTCCGGTAATCTTTTTTTTCTGGTCTATCAATCAATATAAAAGCTGGTAGTTTCGAACTTTATTTCGATCAAATGTCTCCGGTAAAATAAAATTTTATTCCGCTAATTTTTTTTTTCGGTTCGGTGAAATTAAATATTTGTTCTATCACTTTATTTCGGTCAAAACCAATAATTTTCCGATCAATTTTTGTCGATCAAAAACATTTAGTAGTCGGTAATTTATCATTTTTAGTCTATCAATTGAATTTTTGGTCAATCATTTAGTTTTGCAGCAGGTAGTTTCGACTTTTATTTCGATCACTTTTTTCAGGTAAAATTGAATTCAATTTCGGTAATTTGTTTTTTCTTGTCGATCAATTTACTGCCGGTAAAAGTTATTTTTTTCGGTATTTCCGATTTGTTGTACTTGCAGAATAATTGATCCCTTTTTTTCACAGAAACTTCAATTTCATTTCGTGACTACACATCTAATTGAACGACCCATTAATTGGCAACATGATGTGATATCCTAATTTCCTTATTTTGATTTTTGACGACTCCATCCTTTTGGTTTAGCCATTTTGACGACAGCCTAACGGCGATATTTTGTGTGATATTTCCTATATTTTATTTATTTTTTGTTCAGCCATTTTGACGACAGCCTTGTGATGATTTTTATACTTTATTTATTTTTTAATGTTCTTAATTTTAATTTCAATGTTTTCCTTATGTAGTTCTGTTTGTTTTGTTTTTTACTTACTTTTCGGATTCATGTTATTGTAATTTTACTATGTAAGTAGTTATTGTAACGTTTTTGGTTTTTTTTAACGAGAATTATGACTTCCGTCATAATTACTCTTTTTTTACCATGTCAGCTAGAAGATAGTAGACAATAAAAGTAACATTCATTCATTCATTCATCTTTTACTTGGCAGTAACGTTCCCACTATCGACACTACGTTAACCCGCTGAATGGCTGACGGAATGGGCAGAACTAAATAACTAAGAGAGCGAGGGTCACCACTGATTTCATTGTCGGCTAAGGTATACTGGCATGAAGCGTCCCATACTAAATGTCGGCCATGGGACCAGGACTTTGTAAAGTATTTTTTTGTTGAATTTCTCATCGAATGGGTCAGTCAGAGGCTGTTCGATGAAAAATTATTAATACACAATTCCTTTAATTTTGGATACCATCTTGTCATCTTAAGTTCTCGAAATTTAGCCGCGCCATTTGGCGTCAAAAAACAGAAGATACGTGGACCCGTGCGATTTCCTTCGTTCGTCGGTCGCAAGGAATTTCGTCCAAACGGCAATATTGAAAAACTAGTCCGAAGCAACGGTTTTTTACAAAGAACATGCTCCAAAAAACCTTCAAAATACGCAATATTTTTGATTAAAAACCGCGAAATGTAATTTCCATGCTTATAAAAGACAGAAATACTTTTTACACATTTTTATTATTTAGACCTCAAATCGAAAAAGCCACCAGCTCCAGAGTCGCCTCCGCATTCGACTGTTAACAAACGCCGTGGTAATGGCTTATTCCATGGAGATAACAAAGTGACGTTTGTATGTCTCTCTTTCTTGGTTCAATTTTTTATATATTTGCCTCTCGCTTACTTCGTTCTGTTCTTTACATTTTTTTCAATTCTTGCAAAAAATGAGCCATAAACGCACAAGACCCATATATACTTTTTCAGCTAAAGAAGTCTCAAACTTCAGGAAAGATGGTGACAAGTAGAATTCCATCTACAGCCTCCAATGTCTTCTTTGGTCTAAGCAAACTTTCAAATTGAGAACTCAGGATGATCAAGCTGATGTCCAAGAGCTTTACAGAGCATTTTCAAAATCAAAAACTTTTTTACCTTTAGCGACTGAAAGTCGTTACGTCATTGAAATACCCATCGTCTCGCCATTAAGTCTACGACGAATTCCATGCTCAGACAATTTGTTACAAAAACATAATACGACTTTAGAACTACAATTTGAAAGTGTAAAAGGTTTTGGTATGTTAAAGCATTGTTCAATTGAACCGGATATGCGATAAAACTTATATACGAGCTACCTTAGCTCATTTACGATTTGAAATGCTGCTTTTAACAATGAGAAATATTATCCGTTTTTAACACCCTTAGAAGTTATGCGTACATACCTCGCTTGTACTCGTTGGTATGGTAGAAGAACCATCATAACATGCAAGTTAACCAAAATCCATGTAATTCACAACACAGAGAAGTGTTTCGTAATATACTCAAAACATTTTTTCAACACTATCACTCAATGTTCTTGTGATGCCAGACACTTTGACGCTGTTTCGATATGGTTGTAAAAAGGGTACGTTCCCAAAAATAAATTGGACAATTATGTATGATGATTTCACAGTAGGAAATAAATATGCGATCAATATCTCGTTTATTGTACAAAAAATATCTCGTTTTACCTATATTTTGAGAAATCTTGATTAAAAATTACAGCTGAAGTTTTTTCAAATATTTGTGAAAGAAACTTTTCTCATTGGTAAACTGCGAAAATAATTGGTAGAAAAAGAATGAATTGTTTGTCTTGTTTTGTTAAATTGAACGGTTTTCACCATTCCGTAGCGAAAAAGAACGTTTACAAAGTGACAAAAGCACTATTTTTTATTCGTCTTTTACATACATATAAGCATTTTTCTGGTAATCAGGATTTCCAATTTTTGCACACAAGAAAAAAAAATTACTTCAGAAACGAGTGTACATTTTCCTATACCTTCCGATCACTACAATCAGGCAACTGTGTGACCTTTTTTTGTGAACGGTCCCCTTAGCATTTCCACAACAGTTTCACGTTCTATCTAAATAAACAACATCCTATTTCACACATAAAAACACTACAAATTTTGTGCTTTTAACAGAAAAAATGTCAATAATTGTGTTTTTGTACGGGTTTGATTGTGTTCAGATCCATTCATTGGAAAATGTTATACAATGTCCATCAACATGGATCGGTAAAAGGTAAAGAATCATTTTTGTGTGTATACACAGGAACGGAACTTACTTTTTGAAGTTACCAAAAAAGAAAAAAGAAATAAAACGATGAATCACTCTTTAAGATACATTTATTGTCATGTAGGTAACGTAACAGAAATGATAAGTTAAAGGATGAACGGAACTAAGTCTGAACAATGCTTTTGTTAATGGAAACTTTATTGGACATAATTTTTTCTTTATTGAAAAATTGGAATTATTATAAATTGTTTGTCGGGCTGTTTTTAATCAGCTTTCGAACACGTACAAATAGATTTTAGCATGAATATGTTCAGTCCATATGCATGAATCGAAGAAATACAAATCTTAAATAGTATAGAAAGAAGCCATCCCGGTTTCTATGATCGACTCTAGCTCAAAAAATTTTTTATTTACTTCTTTTGGAATTTTTGTACCCGCAAGAAGTATGTACATATGGTCCTGTACATTTACTACAAACAATTTTATTGTAACATGGGGTAGATCGACGCGGAAGTTGTGGAGAGCAATAAAAAAAATGTCCGGAAGTCCGTTTTGGGAAAAAATGGTTCTACCCTGGGATATGTCCACTTCTATAATTGGTTGGGATGAGTATCCCTATAACTAAGGCAGTTAGAAAGTTGCTTCCAAAGGCAGAGTGTAAGAAAATAAAACTGTAGAGAGCACGTGTTTCAGGGTTTTGGGAAAAATGACCCAATCCTGGGATATGACCACTTCTAGAATTAGGAGGGATGACTAATATCTCTAGAACTATGGCAGTTAGAAAGTTGCTTCCAAAGGCAAGTTGTAGAGAATCAAATTTCTGAGAAAACGTGTTTCAGCGTTTTAGAGAAAAATGGCACAATCCTGAGATATGACCACTCCCAATTCTGGAGGAGGTATAACTCATATCTCTGGAATTAAGGCAGTTAGAAAGCTGCTTTCATGTCGCAGAGAATAAAATTTTATAGAAAGTTGTTTCAGGATGGTTCTATTTTTGATATAGTTATAGTATCCTTTGAATCCTCATAGTTGTAAAAAAAAATAAAACACTATGTTTTTGTGCTAATTTTCCTATTATAAGTTTTTTGATTTTTTTTTTTTTAATTTTGGGTTGTAGGTGTTTTTAAACCGTTGATTCGAACGCTTTTCTCAATATTGCCCTTTCGTCAATACTGAATTTAGTTCGAGGTTTTTTGTTATATCTAATCTGATAATCGTTAATTTTATAATTTTTCAATAATCAAACGAGGGGGTAGTCACGTTGATTTCATTTCATATGAAAAGTCGCACATCGCCTGTTGTGATTACCCCTTCATATCGAACTAATATGTGTCATCTATCAATGTAAACATTAAACTACATGACATGACTTTAGTTTTGTTTTGATTATGGCAAGCAAAAGAGATGTTTTTAAATTTGTTCTTCCCTTAAATTAATAATAACAACAATACTTCAATGTAGAATTTATAATTTTTCTTAATTTCTGTAGAACAGTGAAGTGAGAAAAGAAATATTTCTAGGATGTGATATGAACCTAACGGTGAACGTTTTGAAGATTAACTTTAATGAAAACTTTTGTTTTCGTTTCTTTTTACACTTAATGCATGCTTTGAACATTGCAAAAAATCCAATTGAATCAAATATTGAGAAATTTTTCAGTGTTGCTTGATATTTAGAAATATATCTAAAAAACATTTTGAAAAATAATTTTGCCATAATCAAAACAAAAAATGCTATGCGGACCCGTACGAATGGCAATGCGTTGCAAAGAATGTCGAGATTTTAATTATATTTTATTTTCGTAAAATCGCATTGCAATATGAGAAATCCGGGGTCATAAAACATATGCAGGGGACACGTACATATCAGAATAGACGTGGCAAATTGGATCGGAAATTGCCGAAAGGGCCATATTGAAATACCCGTCCGAAGAAACGGCGCAAAAAACATCTCCAATCCTTAAAAAGGTCCGAAATTAAAAGAAAAATGGAAAATATTTGGAAAAAAAATGGCACTAGGCCCGATCCATATTTCCATGAACAAAAAAGTTCGCCTCTTTTTTGTCTGCAACATTGCAAAAAAACCTCATCATTCAAGACATATTTACAAAAAACCACCAAATATCGTGTAGGATCGCGTAGCGTGAGTTGGGTCCACACTGAGGACTCTATATCCCGAACCACTCAACAGATTTTGACTAATTTAATTTTCGTGATTTTCTGATGTCCATATCGTTTCTTTAAAATCTTCAAGAGCGATTTCCGTTCTAATTTCGCAGAGATTTAAGTCAAAAAGTCCCACCAACCTTCAAAGAACCACGTTTTTTACCACTTTATCGACTGTAACTTCGAAAGTTTTCGATTGATTCTCTCCAAATTCAATCTCGTACATAATTTTCAGATTATCTTTAAGTGAAAATCGGATAAGATTTACCCGATTTACGTAGAAAAAACACGTTGGGCCCTGGGAGAGATTCAGTTTAAGGGCCCTGGCTGAGCCCAAAAGCTCAAAATTAAAAAAACTTTCTTCCATAAAATGTCAGGCATGACCAGGCCCTTCCAACAAAAAAAAGTTGAAAATCAGAAAAGATTTACTAAAGCTATGTACAAAAGACCAAAACCAGCCGACAGTGCCCAGATTCAATTCCATAAAAGATTTTTCGATTACCTTCCAAGGAAAAAAAAGTTTTTGAAAATCGGTTGAGTTTTACTCGAGTTATCGTGTTGACAGACGGACGGACGGACATTTTTTTTATTGTTGATTCGTCATCTAAGGACCATGATCGAAGCTCCCTCCCCTACTCACGGGTCGAAGTTGGGGTGGTTACAAACTTCGTGGCAAATGCATAAGAAATATTAAATTGAACTTTATCAATGTCAACTAAAGTTCCTTCATTCTACGCACACCATCCTACAACGCGCATCCTTTTAAATTCTTTTTGAATAAATCCAAAAATACATATTTGTAAATTAAATATTTGAATTTGTGAAATACAACAATAGCTCGAAACTTCAAGTTTCGTGAAAATTTTGAATTTTTTAACGAAAATCCAAGTTTTCAGGGAAATCCAAATTTTCATTAAAATTCAAATTCCAAAAAGATTTACAAAAATAACATTTTGAAAAAAATTTAGACTTTCAAGGAAACTAAAATGTTTTAAGAAAATTCAAATTTTCAAGAAATTGCGAATTTTGAAGGAAACCGAAATTCAGAACTCTCACTTGAACTCGATGTGTTTCATAATTTAATATAATTGCAAATTTCGTTTAATAATTAAAAGGGTAACGTGACATTTCTCCGCCGCAAATAACACCTGGAGTGTTATTAACGCCCGCCCGTGCGTTATTACCACCTACACTCCGGGCGCTAATAACACCCACATTCCGGGCGCTAATAAACCCGCACTCCGTGCGTTATAACGGCCAGCTATAATTCGCTACACGCTCACGATTGACTTTTATAAAGTTTTCATGTGATTTTTTGATTTCTTATTGACAACTAAATATAAAGGAGCGTTTCTATATATCAAGAAAAATATTCTTCCATCTAGTGACATTCTGAATGATTCTCTTAATCGATCCCTTCCAGTGACGTTCTGTATAAGGAACTCTTTCTAGTGACATTCTGTATAAGGAAAATGCTTCTCTTAGTCAATCCCTTCTAGAAACATTCTGTAAGGAAAATTTTCCCCTTAGTCAAGTCTTTCTAGTGGCATTCTGTATATGGAAAATGTTCCTCTTACTCAACTCCTTCTAGTTACATTCTGTATAAGTAAAATTTGAGTGCGTGTCGCCTTGAAGCACTTTATATGAAATGTATTTTATGAAAATCGAAATCCAATGAAATGTGGTGAATTGAACATTATTGTATAGAAGTGAGCAATGCTCAAACATTATAAACAAGTCTGTTTTCACGAATGTCAAAATTTGACTTCGAATTCGATTGCTTATATTATAAAAATTTTATTTCACCTAAAACCTCTTTTGGCACACGACATTAACCTATAATATAAATGATTACAATTATTTTTCATATTATTATTCGTTCATTTCTACTAAAAGTCACTAATAGTTACCATTAACGACGCGGGCGCTATTAACGACGCGGGCGTTATTAACGACGCGGGCGTTATTAACGACGCGGGCGCTATTAACGACGCGGGCGCTATTAACGACGCGGGCGCTATTAACGACGCAGGCGTTATTAACGACGCGGGCGTTATTAACGACGCGGGCGTTATTAACGACGCGGGCGTTATTAACGACGCGGGCGTTATTAACGACGCGGGTGTTATTAACGACGCGGGTGTTATTAACGACGCGGGCGTTATTAACGATGCGGGCGTTATTAACGATGCGGGCGTTATTAACGATGCGGGCGTTATTAACGACCCGGGCGTTATTAACGACCCGGGCGTTATTAACGACCCGGGCGTTATTCACTACCCGGGCGTTATTCACTACCCGGGCGTTATTCACTACCCGGGCGTTATTCACTACCCGGGCGTTATTCACTACCCGGGCGTTATTAACGACCCGGGCGTTATTCACTACCCGGGCGTTATTCACTACCCGGGCGCGTTATTAACGACCCGGGCGTTATTAACGACCCGGGCGTTATTCACTACCCGGGCGTTATTCACTACCCGGGCGTTATTCACTACCCGGGCGTTATTAACGACCCGGGCGTTATTTGCGGCGGAGAAATGTCCTGCCACCAATTAAAAGAACATTTTGATTGAAAAAAAATTCGAAAAGAAATCGAAAAAATTGTGCATAAAAAATTTTGAAAGACGGTTAAGTAGCCTTAGTTACGCTTTGTCTATGGATGCTATAGTCCAGACCACTTACACGATCTTCAACAATTTCCATGATTATTTGCAAAGGTATCAACGGACAAGCAAAGGTAAGCTGTTGACCAATTTTTCGACCGTGTCTTAGAAGGCTTGTGACCGATTTCGCTCATCTTCAAACTTCATCGATCCCCTTTCAGGGAGGAAAAAGATTTATAAGGTCGAAATTTGACTGGGTACAAATGTCGTGACAAATACGTGTGCTCTGTTTACTTCGTACAAGCCTAAAAACTCATGTCATGTAGTTGAATGTTTTTGATTTACAGACACACATTAAGCTAGATGTGAAGGGGTAATTACTACAAGCCAAGTGTCATTCATTTATATGATGTTAAATTGACGTGACTACCCCTCGGTGTTTGATGTGTTTAGTACTCGAAATGAAATTAATAATTTAATGAATCAATAAAAATCAATTAATTTTATTAGCACCTGATTGTATTAAATAATTAAAAATATTTACTGATCTATCCCCTCCGAAAACATTTTTCAACCAAAAAAGACGATCCGTTGGGAGTTTCACTCTACTTCGAATAATTCGAATATCTACCATATCTATACAGAATACATACACAACTTGTTGTGTATGCATTGAACCCAGCTGGGCCTACAGCTGGTTAAAAAACAAACTGGTAAAAATATAAGATGATCATGTACTTCAAAACATTGCACTTTTTTCGTTCTGAGCACTCGATCTAGATTACCTTGTCAGCCATATGAACTTACGAAATTCGAATTTTAAAAATTTGTAGAAAATGTTCTAGATGCAACTAGCTAAATTCTTGTTTCCAATTAAATCAACAAATGTCTAACTGTGACATGATTGAGTACAATATGCTAATCTGAACACTTAAACTATATTTATAAAAGGAGAATGAAAAAAGAAACGTTATTTACGTAATAATCCCTTTTGCCATTGTGGAACTTGAACACCTTTCTCACATTTTGTCTATATACGAAATGAATGAATATTTTCATTAACTACAACGCAGCCATAAATCCCAGTTCCTAATCTCTTGACAAGCATATCAATGTACAAGGCGCAAGATAATAAGTATCCTTCTACCGAGCAAATATCAATAACAACCCCAAAATAAATTGCTCTCTAAAGACTTGATTCGATATAAAAAAATGCACAATGAAACACCGAAGAGAGGCACAAAGGTACAACATACACACCATTCGATTGTACATAAAAGATGTTCATCATCATAAGGATTTGAAAAGGCGTGGTCTTACAGCTATGATAAAAGCCATCCCTCCTTCATACACATGCAACACATACACCGATATTATTTCGTTACATAAAATGATTTTGATTGGTTGATCGCTAAGGGTTGCAACTCTTGAAAACATAAGTATTTTCAACCACTTATCATTAGTGTTTGGCACTTTAGTCGACAGTCAAGAATTTACAATCCTTAGCATAACTGGTTGCATTTGGAGAACTCTTCGTGATTTCCTTTCTAATAGTTTTGAGTGGTCGGTGTTGTTCAGTCGTTTCATAAAAACGGTTCTCTGAAGAAGAAGTGCGTTTTTTGTTGTGTTTAATTTGTTTTGGTGTTGATCATGAGGATAATTCTGTATGATTCAGTCAAAAAGAAAGTTCATTAAGTGATTTTGCAGTCAAATTGTTTAATTCTCATCGTATTTGAAAACACTTTTCCGCAGTCATACGGTAAATAAATTCACATAATCGTGGCTGACATAAAAAAGCGACGGTGTACACCGTCACCGAAACGTGTAACACCTCCGCAAATCGGTAATATTATGGCGCCATCAGGACCATTTCTAACGTGGTCGCCAATACTTTTACCACCTTGGGGACTGTATCCAGCTCTATATCCAGCGGCATTACGATCAGCGCTGCCTGGGTTAGTGTCTCAAGAAAAGTTTAACGATGAAAAAAACTTCTTCTCTGTCTCGTAAAATGTATAAATTTTCATAATTTGTTAACGAAAATTGCCACTTATAATATTTAGAGCACTACAGTTCAGTTAAAATTTGCTGTAATAATTTGGGTTGTACTTCACGTCAATTTAAATGAAATGGATTTTTGTCCTGATAAGTCCATCCTTATTTAATGGCTTAATTCGAGCCCGAGGGGTGACGCACTTCTGCAGTTTATGGAATAAATGGAATAAATGGGAATAAATGGAATAAATATTGGAATAAATGGTAATTTTTTCAAATTTGTCAAAACCTCAAATAGACTTGATTTTGATGGCAACGCACACAACAAACCATAGTAATGTGTCAAAAAGTGAAAAAACACTCTTTTGAAAATTTAAAAGAATTTTTGTTGAAAAATGGAATAAATAAATTTATTCCATTTATTCCCAAAAAAATAAAATTTAATCTCAAGACGGTTTAAATGCTTTATAATTTGTGCAAACCTTTTTTTGAACTTATTTGTCTAACTTGTGATGTGTTTGATTCAGATATTTTGCAGAAACAACAAAAAAAATTTTGGGAATAAATGGAATAAATGGAATAAAAGAATAAATGGAATAAATGAAGTGCGCCACCCCTCGTTCGAGCCACTAAACATTAAGGCATTTTCAAGCCAATGAAGATCTTCTAAAAATTATCAAACATTTCTGAACATTTTTAAGAATTTCCACAATTTTAATTTAGAATTTGTTTTCAAAGATTTGTTGAATTTAACTGATTTTTCTTCCTTTTTCCGATGAATTTAAGGATTTCTTTTTTAAATTTCAAAAGGGCTTTCACATTCTTTGGAATTTATGATCAAGCTCTTCTTGAAATTTCACTTTTGACATATGTTTATTACGACCATTTTATTTTTTTTTCGATTTATTTATACGTTTTTAGTACCACAAACTTTTCGGTATCCTTTGATTTAATAAATCGAGACAACTAAACGTTTCAAGTACAATAAAAGAAATTCCTTTTTAATTGCTTAAGAAAGTTACGATCTACACATCTGGTGCATTTTCACATTTGTATAAGTTTCTATCTTTTTTCATCAATTGTGTTCACACTTCATAAAACACTTAAATTTGAGCACCAAAGTCTGTTTTAGGCACGTTTCTACTTCAACAATATATTATGCCAATAAATAACTATTGTGGAGTTTCTATTTTTTTTTCTTTTGACTAAACACTTGCCTTGGGACCGCATTTGTTATCCTTGGAAATGCCTGAATAAATTATCGTTCTTTTTTCGTGTGAATGATACGAAAACAACACACACCTTGAAGAGTTCTTTTTTGTTACTTCTTTTCGAAAAACGAAAAAAACAATTTTGCTGAAAACAAATTTTTGCCTTGTGTTGGGGTGGTAGTGTTTATGAATGACTTAGAATTCAATCTGTATAATCGGTTTAAATAACATACAATAATATCTACTTTGAAAATAGCTATGTGTTTGATCTTTTTTTTTTGGAAAATACGTGACTTCACAGCCAAAAATTTAACATCTTGACAGGAATTTTCTCAAGTTTTCATACCTCTGCGTCTATAATTTTTTATGGTTGATTTAGGCGATTTTGCGAGTCGTAGCGGATCCATTTGTTGTAATGAAAATGTATGAAGAGTGATGAGTCGTAGGTATAGGTCTTCAGCGTCGTTGAATTTATTCACATTTTTAAAAAATAATTTCTCAAAGAAAATTGCAGTTATTAGAGGAAGTGTTAAATTAAAATAGAATCGTTGGCAAATAAAGAAACTTGAAACTTCAAAGCAGAAGCTAGATTTAAGATAAAATTTAAAGAAAGTTTCTAAAAAATCTTTGATTTTAAAAATTCCTTTTATACGATTCTTTCTTCGTAGTCCACCGCTCCGATCCAAATAACAGTTACAACAACTATTTACGAAAGAAAACGTTGAAATTCTGCTTATAGTTAACATGACGAATGTCTTAATTGATAGGTAGATACACTGTGTTCATGAGCAACCTTCGTTACGAGGGCAGTACCTTTATTTTGTAAATAAATGTTTTTTTCTAGTCGTAGCTACTTTCGAAACCTGTATTTAAACGGGATTGTTGTAAGATAACCAATACGAGCCGAATGCGACACGTGAGTTATGCGAGTAAAATACAGCGGTCTTGTTGAATTAACAGATAAATTAAATTTATCACATCGGGGCCTATAACATGCCCATTATAGCCCTGAAAGCAGGACTATAATCGGCTTATTATAGTCGAGTTTCATATGTTGAATAAGGACTATAACGTAATCATTACATGCAAATCAAATGTTTCTTATGTCGATGGAAAATAGCAAAACAAACTCACATCGCCTTTTTCAAAGCATGCTCAACTTCACAAACGTTTATTTGTTGTTTAAAACATTTTATTGTGTTGAATTGGGATTTGAACATGAATTAAAACAAAATTTTAATCAAAACGAGTTTTATTTACTTTTTTTTGGAGGAATCGATTGACCGTACGATTTGATGACAACTGTTTACTAGATTGAAACGATTGCCTTTGCAACGATTTCAATGTACAGTGTATTTTCATGTTTTGTGCAAAATTGGCAGTTATAGGCCCCGATGTGATAAAATATCGTATAGCACAAGGGGTATATCTTGCAATTATAGTCTCGGTTGGTAAAATTTCTCGGGGCTAACGCCCCTCGAACTTTTACCAACCTCGACTATAATTACGCGATTATACCCCTTGTGTTATAATATACTAAAAATATATTGGAAGTTAAGTACTGGTACTTCGCCTTACGGATGTTTATTGAGTACTGACTTAATGCAATTTTTAAATTATTTTAGGCTACTAGAGTTTACTTCACTAAGTTCACTTAGGAGAATTATAACAAAATATATCGTCCATAAATGACATAAATGGAATTGACCTCCCCTTCTCCCGTCACGCAAAATGGGTCAAATCTGGTTCAAATCCTCATATAAAATTCGATTTCGTCACGTTTGCTCCCTCTATTCCTCCCCCTAGAGCGTGACGTCATTTGTGAAAAGCCTCTTACACAGAATCTTAGAGGTAGAAACGTTTTAAAATTTCATAACTTGAAAATATTGAACAAAAATTGAAAACTTTTGTTTGTTGCCGACTCATCAAAAAAATATTTGTTCTCTCGATTAAGCTCCAAAACTTGTAAAAAATCCGTTGTAAAAAGTTTGCACAATTATTTTTAAATTTTTTTAACATTTTTTAACTGCTACGAACTGCTTCTAGCAATTTTGCATTTTTAACCAAGTGACCGAACCTATGACATTCGTGTGCGTTTATAATTTTTATTAATGAGACACATTGTGCAAATGTTTTAAATGCATATTATGCCCTTAAGTGCCCTAACACAGACACTGTGAAAAACCCTCTTTAAATACGGGAGTAACTTATGTTCTTTGCAAGACTAAGCTTTCTTTCAATGGATTACTTTGCAGTTCTATCCCCAACTTTTTCCGCATTTGCACTTTCGGCATCCGGCATCGGCTTGAACCGTTCATTATAAGCTGAGGTTTTTCACGACAATAATGATAATGCACGTGAGACTCTCAAAAATCCATCGAAATGGCCCAAAAACACATTTTGCGTGACATCTTAAGAATATTTTACTCAAGAAAAAATAATGTAAAATTTGAAGTATTAGAAAAAATTGATGGAGAAAACCTGATGAAAATTTTCAAGAAAAAACAGTCTAAGGGCCTTGACATCTAGGATATTTTGTAAACTGCAGGTCCGACTTAAAGCCTTGTCTTGAGCTCCAATGCACATTACATAGTGTCATTGGTAGAAATTCCCAACCTTGCAACTACAACTTTACCTTTTAAGCGATCCTATTAGCCTCATAATTAACCAATATACCTTAGAGGTGTGCGAGTCGACCTTTTTTCCAAATGAGATCCGAACCGAACCCAAACCAAAATAATAATTTAAATTCGACCCGAACCGAACCTGATCTAAAATAAAAATTTCGAACCAAGCCCGAATAAAAATAAATTCAAAAACCCCACCCGACAAATTGATTTGGGTTCAAATAGGCTATTGCTACTCGCAGAAAGTGCGAATAGTTTTTCTTGGGCACTATTCGCACATTCTGCGAATAGTTTTACTTGGGCACTAGTCGCACATTCTGCGAAAAGTAGCAGATAGACCATAATTCACTAGAAACGTGATTTCTAAAATTTAAAGTGCAGGTTACATATACATGTTAGTATGACAAAAATATCAAGTATGAGTAAAGTCATAAACGTCATAAACTCAATGTGTATATGTATATGTACCTGCACTTTAAATTTTAGAAATCACGTGTCTAGTGAATTGTGGTCTATTCTACTACTATTCGCAGAATGTGCGACTAGTGCCCAAGTAAAATAATATAAAATAACTACGATACTATTCTCATAAAAGGTGTAATTTTTTTTCATCTTTGTTCAATCGAAGACGCTCTTTTAATCATATTTTTATATAAGAGAAAACTACAAATTTTTGTAAGTATACGGGTATAAAATATAAGGAATTGTTCAACAAGGGCAGAAACTTTACGTTGAATATATAACAGCACTGAGAGTAATTTTAATAGTTTGCTCTGATTTGTCGAAATACATAGCCGTTTTGGATGAACAATATGAAGTATGTTTTTCTGTTTAATCAAAAAGAAATTTTATAAAAAGGTGTGTGGTTGCGTGTTTCGATTAAACAAAGATGAAATAGTTATTTGTGTCTATTTTTGGACGATTGATTTTAGGCAATTTCGCGTGTTGTAGACCGAGCAGAGCGAGGTCTACATGCGAAAGTGCCTAAAATCAATCGTCCAAAACAGATACACAAAAAAATTTTCATGCAGAGGTCCAAAATCGAGAGAAAATTTATAAAATTTCCTTCGATTTTGGCCCCAAAGCATGAAAAATATTATGCTTTATTAGGGCGGACTTCAATATTTCATTTTGTTTGTGTATACACACTCTCGATGAGAATTTTTATATTCGTGTGTTTTATTTACCTCAGCGCTACGCGCTTCGGTAAACAAACACACACTCATATAAAAATTCTAATCTCGAGTGTGTATATACAAACTCAATGAAATATTTTGTTTTCCGCCCTTATAAAGCAAGACTAGTCGAACCCCCGCCCCTAGGGGCTACGCAGGCTTTATCATTTTCGCTTTAACATTAAAGGGTAGGTTACGTAGTCGAACCCCCGCCCCTAGGGGCTGCGCAGGCTTTATCATTTTCACGTGTTGTCTATTCAGAGAGTCAAAGCATATTTTTTTTTCTTTTAAATAATGATGCGTAATGTTTCATGTCATTATATCACTTCGTTGATATTACCGCTAATAATACTAAAATCAAAGTGGGCGAGAAAGGTACTATAAATCAAAATACTTTCTTTGCCGCAAAATTACTCCACATCCCC
>CM055405.1:6965631-6985268 GCA_029228625.1 Pseudolycoriella hygida | reverse complement strand
AAGTCGTCGTTTCTTCTAAAAATTGTCATTTTTTGTGAAAGTCATCATTTTTTCTGGAAGTGGTCGTTTCTTCTTTCAAACTCGTCATTTCTTCTAAAATTTTCTTGAAACATGTGTGGTGATCAGAGCCTATTATTTGGTAACAAGTTCCCAAAATTCACTAAACTTTCCCAAAAATTCCCAATATTCCCAAAATTTCCCAAAAATTCCCGAAATTTCCCAAAAATTCCCAAAAAAAATATATAACAAATTTCCACATAATAATTTAATAGTAAACTTTATAATGAAGACAAGTTGAAAATTCGAAATTTTCGATTGTCTGCTCAGCAAAATTTTTATTTTTAAATTTAAATCTTCATTTTGGCACTAATTTGTATTTTCTGCGAAGTGTGATGGCTGAGATATGTACTAGGGCTACCTCGTAAAGACCCTCCTAGCGCTCAACAAGAAAGAGGTAGAACAAATGTTTCTCGTATCGGATAATGTAACACAATGACATTGTTTTCAACCGATTATGAGTGTTTTGAGGGACTGAATTTAAAATTTCCCGAAAAAGTATAAAAAATTCCCAAATAATAGGCTGTAAAAGATAAAATTTCTTAGTTTTGCGTGACAATTTGTAAAAGGAAAACCCCCTTGATTTCGGTTACATTTTGTAAAATTAAAAATTTCCAAGTTTTGTTATCCACCTGGGCTTTCGTGACATTTTGTAAAAGAAAAACTTCACTAGTTTTGTAATCAGCCTAGTTTATTTACCATTTAGTGAAAGGAAAAGTTTCCTAGTTTTCAGTCCAAAATTCCGTACGAAACGGCTGCTTAAGTCCCATCTAAATCCCGTACATGGTGTTTGTGAACATCATTGTCCCAAACCTCGTCTGATGCCCTGTCTCATTCCCCGTTTAATCTCGTTCCACGTCGTGACTCAAATTACGATTGAAATTGTGGTCTAAATCCAGTCTCAAATTCCGGTCCGAACTGCTACCGGATCAGGTTTCCCACAACTTTCAGAAGAAATTATGAATTTCAGAAGAAGTGACGAGAAGAAATGACAAATCTTCTGGAAGTTGTCATTTCCCCTCACCTGTTCCACCTGTTCTTCTGAAAGTCGTCATTTCTTCTAAAATTCAACATTTCTCAATAGAATCGAGACATTTTTCAATACAACTCCGGAACTACTTTCTTTAAAAGTAATTCTCTAGTACTTTGACTTTGGAAGCAGCTTTCTAACTGCCACAGTTTTCGAGATCTGAGTCATCCCAAAAAATTCTGCTGTGGCTAAAAACCAGGATTGGAATTTTTTTCAGTAAATCCCCTAATCGCTAAAATTTAATTCTCGACAACTTTGCCTTTGAAAGTAAATCTCTATACCTAATAAACACTGTTTAACAAAATATTGACAAAAACTTCACCTACTGTCGGATATGGCCGAGTTGACTGAGCTTCGTCCACTCCATAGGCCACTCAACTAATTTTCTCAAAAAAAATGTTTCCATAATTTCTTGAAATGAAAATCTTTAATTTGACACCGAAATAAACAATTTCGATGAAATATTGCCGAGATATATTCGAAAATGTTTCACTGACCCTAGAGAAACTACGTTTTTGGACACTTTTTTGACTATATTTCCGGAAATACGACTAAAGCATATTACTCCCGTCTGGATTTACCCCTCGTTACAATAAAGTGTCTCGTAGTTAGCGAATAGTCTAGTTTAGTTTATTCAAGTTTCCATTTTAGTATAAAAAAATGGGTCAATGCATATGCAGTCACAATCAGAAGAAATTCATGTATGAAAAATTTATATAAAAAAACATTATGCATATGCAAAGCGTAGAAAAAGTAAAACACCATTAAGTAAATACTTTTCAAAGGCGCTAAACAACTTAAAAAAGAAATTACGTATAAAAAATTAATACAAAAATAATGTAGAAAAAAAATGTAATAATAATTCAATTAACAAATTATTAATTAATTGATAATTGATTAATTGATTTCGAACAAACCCTGTTTTCGTAATAGAAAAAAAACTTAGAAAAACAAAATTAAAAACAAAAATGTCAAACCAAAAATCAAGGCAAAAATTATCAAGTAACCAAATATACTATGGACTGAAAGAAAGGAAAAAGGAAAAAGGAAAAACCGAGCGAAAAATGCAATCTTTAAAGGCCCGGAAAACGTAGTCTCATGTCCTAAAAAATATTTGAGATCGTGAGACCTCGTTTCCCGAACCTACACCTCTTACTCGGTAACAAAAATACTTAATCTGAGTATCCTTGTAGCTAGACATTACTTTTAAGTAGTGAGTCACGTAACAAGCGACTAAATCCATAAGATGACGCCCTTCGTATATCACGCGGTAACTGATTAAACAAAGTGGGACCATTATATGATAACATACGTTTCCCTATTGTTGTTTGAACTTTGGGTCTAAGCAAAAGGTCAGAATACCTGGTAAAGTGTAGATGCGACGCGGTGGTAAAGTCAATATTGTGATGACACAAGTCATTAATGGACTGGTGAACAAACTTACAAACAGCATATTTATGCAAGTTATTCACAGACAGAACAGACGGATACAATTTCGAAAATAATAGTTTCGTTTGGTATCTACACGAGACTCCATGTGTAAGTTTCAACGCCTTTTTCGGTAGGACTTCAAGTTTATTCATAATAGATTTATTTGCGCCTCCCCACACTCCAATACAATAAGTTAGTCTGCTATGCACCAGGGAGAAATATAATTTCTTGAGTACTCCTATAGGTAACATCACCCTAAGCCGCTTCATAATACCTATCTGGCTGGATATTACATTACATAACTTGGTAATTTGGGTGTTCCAATTAAGACATTCATCTAAGGTTACCCCTAAAAATTTAATTGAAGTGACCGTTGGAATAATTATATTGTCAAAAACAAATTCTTGCAAAGGAGCATTTTTGTTCGCAGGAGACCTAAAATGCATCAGTTTACACTTCCCAACATTCAATGTCAACTTATTTTCGTTAAAATATTTAAGGACAATATTCAAATCATGTTTAATTTTGCTGATGTTGGAAGTGATACTTAATGAAGCTGTGAAAAAATTAGTATCATCAGCGAATAAGATGAGCTTAGAATTAAGATGAAGGCAGTGAAGGTCATTAATAAAAATCAAAAACAATAATGGGCCCAAGGTGCTACCCTGAGGGACACCATACTTCATGTTAGCCATTTCACTATCAACCCCATTAACACAGACGTATTGCTTACGAGATGTCTAGTAGCTTTTGAATATATCATTAGTCTTACCCCTGATACCTGCATCATCAAGTTTAGATAATAACAGTTTATGGTCAACGGAATCAAAGGCCTTTGCCAAATCTAGAAAAATCCCCGAAACAATTTTACCCGCGTCAATCTCAGTGCTAATGTCATTAACAAGCTCATATAATGCTGTGTGTGTGCCAGATCTCTGACGGAAGCCGTATTGACGACCATAAAAAAAATCGAAAACTTTGTTTACAACTGATAAAATTGAGATTGGTCTGTAATTAGAAATTTCAAAAGAACTCCCAGATTTAAAAATTGGGGTGACCCTCGCCACCTTAAGAAGATCTGGATAAGAACCCGTCAACACACAACAATTATAAATATGACTTAATAACGCGGAAATAGGGCCAACACAACATTTTAAGGAAGAACAGGTGACTTTATCATATCCAGGACCTTTGAAAAATAGGACTTGTATCTCGCACGAGTGAAAAAAAATTGATACAAAAAATAAAGAACTAACTACATAATTGATCTGTTACAATTTTTTCAATTATTTCATTTTCTCACGGACGTAGAATGTGCGAATAGTGCCAAAGTAAAACTATTGGCAGAATGTGTGAATAGCAACTGCGTAAAAAATATTGCTTTTCTGAGGTCCAATTATTTAATTTAAAGTCTTAGAGAGCAATTTCTCAAAAGTTCAACTTGCGAAGATATACGTTTTAGAAACATTTCGAAGGGGACTAATCGGATCGTTTCAAAGCTTTGTATGGAAGAAACGATTTTTTTCGTTTCAAAAAGTGTATTGATGGAAGCTATGTGACCGGCTTGCAAAATATTATCGACCGCGAAACGGCTGGAAGAGGAAATAGATGCAGATCGACAAGCCGAAACCGGCAGTTGAAAATTATACGTATAAGAACGATCCAGCCGGAATCAATAAAGTTGAACTTCTCTGCTGAAACGAAATTATCGTGAAGAATTCTTGCTTACACTCACTGCCATACGTGATAAGAAAAGTTTAGTTAATCAACAGTTTTTCTAAGTTAGGTTCAAGCTTGGGATGCCAGATTAATGACAGACTCATTAAAAATCTTTTAAAATAAAGTCATCAAACCAATAAAGCTGAACTGATTCAACAATCGCATCGCAAACAGCGAACATTTTCATTTTAGTTAAATCAAGAGGAAATGAATTGTGAAAATTGGGTTTGGTGAATCGGATGTTCGAATCGGAAATACCCGTTGCGTGATTAGAGTTTGATTTTATCATAAACACACAAAAATATTTCGCTCTCCTTTGGATGCTTTTATCCAGCTAAAAATTAAATTGAACACAATACCGAGTGGTGTGCCTTTTGTAGGCGCACATTCACGCCAAATATTTACTGCATACTGTGTAGGGATACAAGAACGAGTGTATAATTTATATATTGAACGTGGGTGATTTGCCATTAGTTATTGAGTGAAATACCAAACAAGGGTTGATTCGTTCGACCAATTAGTGGTTTTGTTGCTATAATGCTTACCATAATAGGAAGTCAACTTTATATTTGGAAACGTAAAGCCTTCATTGAAATAAATCCTTTACATTTAATAACTGACTTTAGTGATTTTGTTATTTACTTAAAGAAAAAGAATATAAAAGCATCACCAAAACCATGTGTCAATCGTAGTTTATAAGATTGTCATATTTTCTGTATAATCTGCCGTTGAATGCGTAACAATACAAATAAAAATGTTAATTTAAAAACATTAATCGGTTAAGGCCTTATTTGATTTGAATTTGACAACTTTCATAAAAAGACAAATTAATATTTTAATTTCTATGACATTGGAATGCCACACAGACCTGAAATAATCACTTTTTCCTATTGCCTTTCAGAATACTGGACAGTATGAAAATGCCAGGACAACGAAGTGGTTTCCATATATGTGATATATTGGATTTGAATAACACAGATCCGAAAGTTAGTGATGTACACCAACCAACATCAAATAGTCAAACAACACAAAGTTCCGTATCTACGCATTTCAATAGGCATGGACTGATTGGATCGGGATCATATCAATTACCACCGAGTATAAATAGTGCAATGTTTTCGGATCCTGCTAGCCATTATCATTCAATGTTTCCTGCTGCCGCCAAGGCATGGTTTCAGGATAACGAAAATTATGGTAAGTTTGACCAATTATAAGTTTAATAAATGAACCATAGAAAAGGAAAGATAGCGTTTTCACTCCACGGCTTTGGCTATATTTTAGATTTATCAGTTCGGGACGACGTTCGGGTCTTGAAACACAGATCCTAGAATCCTTTGTTCTTTTTCCCGTTCATCAAATAAATCATTATGTTGCTGCCAAGAACCAGTCCACATTCGATAGCTTCAGATGGTCTGACAGTATAATTTCCAACAATGCTACGTCTAATTTGGAGGAATTTAGGACAATCACGTATCACGTGCATGCCTGTTTCCTCTTCTAATCCGCAAGAACATCTTGGGGTATCCGACAACCGCAATTTATTCCAGGGCCTATTTTTGGAGAATTCGTGTTAAATAGTGACGAATTATTGCGGATAAACGAATATTTTGCGAACTTCGTGAATTGTAGAATAAATGACAAATAACGAGAATATTTGTGCAACTTTTACGAATTGATGCAAATTAAAAGTAAATTATTTCGCAAGGAACTACAAATTCCCGAAACACTAGTCAATTCCTCGAAAATAAGTTTAAGATTTGGTAAAGATTTACCCGAAGAAAAACAGCGCAGCATAGTAAATATGAACAATCATTTTCATTATTATAAATTACACTGCGTTTTTTTTCTCAGTGATGTAAACTAGATTCATATTTTTTCATCCCGTCAGGGATAAGTGAACACATTCACTTAAGAATCGTGGGATCGTGTGTATGAATGTCTCATGCCATGCAAAATTTGTATGGGGAAAGAAAAAACGTTCACATATTCCGTCCGCCGATACATTTCAAATGACAAAGTCAAATAATTTCAAGTGTGGTAGTATAGGTAATCGGTTTTTGGCACCAATATTTGGACCCGTGCGATGTTACAAAGGTCCTATACGTTTACTACAAGACGTTTATTGCAACATGGGGTAGATCGACGCGTGCTAATTTGTTTATCCTCTCGGGGGGATATATCCCTCACCTTCGGCTCGGGATGGCATCCTCCCCCTCGAAGATAAAAAAAATTATCCTGCAGTTGCATAATCTACTATAAAAATTGTAAGCGGCAATAATGCAGTCCAGCCAAGAATAACTCGCCATGTAAAAAAGAAGATGAGTAAAGAATTCTGGTTACGACAAACCGACAGTTGAGCAAGTTTTTTTCAACGTTTTTGAGCTTGAAACGAAAGCGAAACTGAGGATAAAGGATTTGTTCAGTGCGCAAACAAACAGAATCGTTATGCAATACTGCTCACCAAAATAGGTCAAACTATTCTCTTCACGAGTGCTTTTAATAAGGAAGGAAATGCTCCATTTCTTTAGTCTGTAATTTATCATACTACATAAAAAAATATTGGTGGTCGACACCCCATACGGTGAATGGTGACAAAAGTCATCTACGCTCATAAATCAGTATTTAAAGTACTTTATTATTCAAGAGTCCAGCTTGTAATATACTTCCGGCCAGAGGTAATAATACTTGCTCCTAACGTAAGTGATAAATCGAACAATGAAGAAAAATATTCTCATCCTCAAATAACAATAGACACAAAATAACCGTATAATAGAACGTCCGATGTGATACCAAAATAAAAGTAATTTTACGTTTGGTTTTTGTAATATTCTTGAAAAATTACCCAAAATATCAAAGATCAAAAAATTACATGTAAAATTGGTTTTTATTTCACACTACAAATGAACGATGATCAATAGGGAAGCAAAAAAAAATCACGCCCGTGCTCCGCCCTTTGTCATACATATAGGTTTTTGTGATTTTGAATGCAGCTCTCACACAATAAAAACGATAAACCGAATAATATGACGAGCATGTATGTTTTCCGAAGGGAATCCCATCCTTTATTCTATTATTCCATTCAACGATACATGCATTCTTCTCTCATTTAGAAAAATTGCTTTCAGTTGATCTTCTGTGTAACAGCTATAACATAAATGAACGCAGCTTAAATACATCTCGATTGATTGTATATCAATTTAGGGTTTGCATCATACAAGTTAATGTCGGTTAGTATGCTGAATTCATTGATTGAGCAGAAATGTATTGAAGGCCCATTGCTTCGACATTTCAACTGGCAGAATTTCGACATTTTTTCAGAATGAATTTTTTTACAAACCGTGAAACTGCTTTCATATCATTGTTTTTTTTTGTTACCCGTTAAAAAACATTTAGATTGGTGTATGAGTGTCGAAAGCAACCCTTGGATAAAGAATATACATACATCCATACACAAAACCAACGTATCATCCTATTTAGGGAAATTGTGAAATTATTTCTGGAAGTAAATACATTCTGGGCAGATGTGCGTGTAATATTGTTATTGTTTGGTTTATTACCTTTAAAACGATTCATTTAAAAATCATTTGCTTTATGTGTGTGGAAGACATCTGCCTGCGTGATCTATTCGATTTTGTATGCATTTTTTCTGAGGCTCATAATTCACTTCGCGTGTTTCAGCCTATAATTTCAATGCATTTTGATAATTTGCCTTTCTATATTCTAAAGTATGGAAATGGATTAATCGATCCGCTGTCCTTCGTACCTACGCTTTTCTACTCTATCTGAAATAAAAATTCACAGATTCTTCATAACAATCAGTAAGAGATCAAGTTCAAGGTATCAGCGACTGTTGCTATTCGCTTGATATTACCGAATCTTGCGAATTTTAAAAAGAAACATTCTCCATTGATTTCTTTTAAACTGACTGGCGCACCGCATGGTAAACTGTTAATAATGACATTTTTACCACTTGCCTTCCTTATTGTTAAGAGATGTTCCACAGTCGTACATTACCACACAAACAGTCTCCTAGAGAAGGCACCGTTTCCATTCGTAAAGAAAATGTAAGTACAACTGTCAATTTTTGACAGCTGTCAGATTTGAATTTTGACTCGAAGTTTTAAAAGTGATTCCTCACAGTGACATAAATATAAAGAAATTAAAGGATCTAATCATCATTATGAAACTTGGTGCCGAAATTCAAATCTGACAGCTGTCAAGAAATGACAGTTGAACATGGCTAATTCCATCGGTAACCCATACATTGTCGTTATCGTGTCACCTGGGGAACAAATGTGTTTCGTTTCATGTTGATATAAGTCACATTGAAAGAGTGAAAGTGAGTACCGATGGAATTAGCCACATACATTCTTTACGAATGGAAGTGATTAGGGAAAGTTAGCTTGCGTCTCTTTTAGGCTAGCACAACAATAACATAATAATAACAACAAAATTTTTTATTTTAAATAGTTGGCCTCAGCAACTATGACAATTTCGTTAATTCCTTTCAAAGCAAATTCGAATTTCTGCAGAGCAAGGTAGATAGTAGCTGACCCTTTTGCTCAGTTTTGTGCATTGCAAATATTTTGTAAAGTACAATGAAATTCTACGAATTGAATGTTATATTTGACTTCAATCAATACAATGATTTCCGTTACATTAATCATTTAATATCAGCACCAATTTAGCTTTTTATTTGCGAAACCTTCGCTTAGATAAGAAAATCAAATAGAAGAGTGTTCGACGTGCTCTTAATAATTTATTTTGTTTATTTTTAAAATGCTGCTGGGTATTTCCATAGATAAAACGCCACAACGTTTGAGTGAATGACCAAATAAATCATAATTCTAATTCACTTGTACATTAAACAAACAGAGTCGTAGAGTAAAGCTATCAGTTGCAAACCGCTAAATTGTTCAAAATGCTTTCAATGTACTTTTGTCATTTGCAGTTAATAGTCTTCAACAAGCTAGTCCAGACAGTACGTCTCCAGTAACATCGGAAGTTTCATATACACCAATTGGTACATGCCCCACATCACCAAGCATAGCTGATTCATGTAAACTACAAAATGGCGAAGAAACGTCGACGAATTTTCAACACTCTCAAAGCAACAACAATAACAACAGCAATACCGAGGATAATTTAATGGACGATGATGATGGTATAGACGAAGCAGATGACGAGACAATTGGTGATGATTTAATTGGTCAACAGCAATCAGGTACCCCTCACAAAAAGCGGAAACGGCGTGTATTATTTTCGAAAGCTCAGACCTATGAGCTGGAGAGACGATTTCGACAACAAAGATATCTGTCTGCACCGGAACGAGAGCATCTAGCTAGTTTGATTCGATTGACACCAACACAAGTGAAAATATGGTTCCAGAATCATCGATACAAGACGAAAAGAGCACAAACGGAGAAAGGTTCCTATGACCATCAATCACATCAGAGTGGACCAATACCAAGTCCCAGACGGGTTGCTGTTCCAGTTTTAGTACGTGATGGAAAGCCATGTTTAAATGGAACAAAACCGGATGGTGTACCGTCGGCAAATAATGTTTCACATATGGTTCTACCAAATCCATATCAACATCCTTCATTGATATCATCACATCATCACGGCCAAACAGCTGGACGATGTTGGTGGTAATGACTTGGGGGATATTCGTATTAAAGAGCAATGATGTAAATATTTTAAGTCATTAAATAATTTATCAAGCTAAAGTGAATTACCAATTAAAACCAACAAAAAAAAATGAAGTGATTTCAAAGCAAAATCCAATTTGCTCTTCAATATCTTCAATGTACAATTTTTATTTTGAATTATTTAAGACAAGGGATCGGACCATACTAGTTAATCATTCCAATCAAACTTTCCTTTTAAGCGGACAATGAATTTATTGACTGTTAGGTAATTTATTTTGTACAAAATTTGTTTCCAACTTCAGACTTGCAATGAATGCAAAAATTTATGTAATTTATATTTAATTAAAGTAGTGAAAAATGAAAATATTTAAATAAATTATATGTGACCGAGTTAAACTTTTGATAGTATTTTGATGAGATCAGCGTGTAAAGTGGTTTTCGGCATTTCGGTTCTTCCAGTTACAGTAAGTGTTTCCTTACCCTTTCTTTTACTTCCACTTTATTCTAACGATTTACAGCAAAACTGTTACAGTAGATTCAGATAAGTTTATTTTCCTAAGGTAGAGCCCTCAGACAACAAAGAAACAAATGTTTTTCGACTAAAGTCGGTGTGGGGAGTAAGGAGAAGTCTGAGCCACACATTCTTTCGTGAATACTGTTAATCCTTCGATTACCTCTCAAACAAACAAAGAATCAAGAAAATCGGATAGTATTTACAGAACCGGTACCTTCAAAATCCTCATATACATTACACTTTTGTCCAATTTATACCACAAATTCAAATGTATAAAAAACGACGACGCAAACCAAACATGCATAAAATCGTGTTTTATTCTCGACTGGTGCGCAGTACAAGGAAATTTCGAACGACATAGTTGACGTCTTTTATGCCTGTGAAGTTTATGGGATAAGTTGGATTGTCACAACATCTTAAGATCTACTTAGGTGGCAGCTGTTAGACTTCAAAACAGAAATCTACTAACTCCTGGTTCAAAAATCGATTGATTGCAAAGTTCGTACGGGTCTAATTTTTCGTGTATCTTTGTACAATATAAGTAAAATAACCTTTGCATTGAAAAATTCCATCTGACCTTATTATTGAGCTACTATGCTAACATACTTGGTGCATAGAGCAACCTGAAATAAATTGAACGATGGAATTGTGAGTCATTTGTTTTCAATAAAATCAAATGACATTTTAATTAAATTAATTTGTCTGTAACGATGGAAATATAATTTCCCACAAAATAGTCAACCATCGCGACAAAATAAATAAATGAAAACATATTTTGGTCTTGACCCCGATAAGTTAGATCTAAGCGAACGACTAATTTTAAATTTTCCTTTCGTTATATTCGGGCGAAAGAATTTTCATTTTTAATTACGAAATAGTATTTTTGTCAAGGTTTTTGCAATTTCAGTTGATTGGAAAGACGTCGAAACGATATAAAAAAGAGAAAACACGCTCGTGGAAAAGTGTGTGATGCGAAGAAGATTGAACTACTAGTGAAATGTTGTCGCGATGATAAAAACGAATACCTCACGCTGTCCTATTTTTCAGAGGCGTTGTTATCGCTAAAATTTATTGCTTATACAGAAAATTGAGAGAATAATTCGTAAATCACTGTGGCGTTCCTGTGACCAAGAATTTTCCGTTAATAATTTCATTGGCTTTTAGATTTATAGACCCGTACAAAGAAGACGGGGCTTATACTTTGTTAGAGTATCAAAATGATAAACATGGATCTCAGTAAACGTCGAAAATAATTTCGTCCAATTCAATTTTAGGGTCCATGGAGTAGACCAACTTCACTCAAGTCTGCCGCACGAAATAGTGAGTGGTTTTTCATAAATATTTCCTTAAACACTATTTGTATGAAGAGAAAGAGAATCGTTTATGAAGGCAATGTTGCGCAGTAATTATTGAGAGGTTGAGGAGAACATTTTTGACAGAGGAACCTTGGGTGTCCGAGAATTCTAGGTCGATCCCATAAGACGTGCGTACTTCGGAAGAGTTTTCGAACCTACTACCCTATGATGATGATGATTGATGTACTTTATTGATTTCAACATGCATATGGTCATGGTCATAGACCTTTTAAGATTCACATATTATTCGTAAGCTATAAAACGCGATAACATTTAAATTATTACGGCTCATCTAGTTGTATTGACATAAAATGAACAAAACGGAGCAAAAAAAAAACTAAGAGAAAGCGATCCGACGAACAGCTAGAATTAGACCACATATCACTTTACAGTAGCTGCCGGCCGAGCGGCCTGAGCCTCAGTATCACTGTCGGCCGTCCCAATTAATTTGCAGTGTCGTTGGTTGATTAAGCGATTGTATGAATGAGTAGGTGAATTAATGAATGACTAATTTAATGGTTAAATGAATGGTTATGAATAAATGTCTCATAACGACCTATACCGTAAATAAACCGGATACAGGCATTAAACGACCTCTCCAGTATTTTTTTCGCACTAATTGGCAGGTCGCCGAGTACCGAACAACAATAAGCGAGGTGCGGCATCAGCAGCGATTTGACCAGTAGCTTACGAGTTTTTAGGGGTAGTAGCCGAGCGCTAGGCCATATATTGCGAAGACCAGCAAACACCTTAGACGAGACAACTCGTACATGTTTGTCCCATTTAAGTCTGTTATCTACCGTCAACCCAAGATTCTTCACAATGTCTACATAATCAATTGTAACCCCTTCGAAATCCAGTTTGGGGATGTCCTTCGTCCACGGATTCAGCGAAAAAATCATCGATTTAGTTTTACCAGCATTAAGCCTCAATTTGTTAGTTTTAGCCCAGACTGAGACAGATGCTAGATCGTCCTTCAGAAACCTCATATCATGAAACACATTGTCTTCGTTGACAGATTTATAAAGCTGGAAATCGTCAGCAAAGAGATGGTATTTACAGTTCTTTAGCTGAGACGGCAAGTCTGCGAACAGGACAGGCCCTAAGACGGAACCTTGGAGAATTCCACAATCACGCCGAGAAGCCCCGATTGAAACGCATTCAAAAACACAGATTGGGAACGATATGACAAGTAGCTCCTTATCATCTGAACAGCACTGCTGGAAAAATAGAAATTAGCAGATAATTTCTCAAGAAGTAGGTCATGCGACACAGAATCAAAGGCTTTGGAGAAGTCAAGTAGAAGCAGAATAGTATTTACGTTTTTACTCAGATTCAATCTAACGTCATTCGTCACATGAAGAAGAGCTGATGCCGTACTGTGGCCGTGGCGAAAACCCGATTGTAATGTACAAATTAGCTTGTTCTGTTCCATGTAATCAACCATTTGCTTCTTTAGAATACGTTCAAGAGCCTTCGACAGCGCTGGCAGGATACTAATTGGTCTATAGTCATGCAGCGTGTAATAGCGCGAGTTTTTATGTCTCGGTAAGACCTTAGCGGTTTTCCAATGTTTCGGAAATGCAGATTTCTTAATAATTAAGTTGAAGGCATGGGTGATGATAGGTAAAACAAGTGGAAGCAGCATTTTAATGAATGATATCGGTATAGCATCCACACCAACAGAGTTCGACTTAACACTGTAGATTGCTCTGACCACATCAGAGTCATCAACTCCATTAAACGCAAAGGATAGGCCCGGACGCCGTTGAACATTTAATATGGGATTGCTCCTCAGATTCAACACTCTTGGAAATTCAGAGTACGGCATGTATCCAATAACATACCAACATTCTGGACCCAAGATCACCGTCAAATTATCTGTGGCTCCATAGAGGTGAGTGCTTGCGGCAATCTTTTAAGCTGTCTTAGATTTTACAACAGGAAAAGGAATTTTCCCTCTATACCCCGTACGAAGCTACTGCCATTTAGGTCTGATTTTTTCCTCAATCTTCTCTGGCTGTTTCAGTCGACAAGTGTACCTTTTCCTCACAGTAGCCATTAAACGGGCACATACCTCACTCACTCTCATGAATGTTTTCAAGGTATAGTGTAATTAGTGTAATTATTGTATTTATTTTGTGTAACAAAATTCACTGCGTTATTTCTTCTAATTTTCTAATTATTTCAATCTTTTATATAATCGCTCATAAAAGCGGTGTTCATTATAATTTACGTGCAGTGCAGACGAAAATTTTAAACAAATGAAAACTGATAGTAACAGTGGGGACAAAACAACACAAATTACACGTATCGGCTTAAATTTTAAAAATAGCGCGTAAATAAATTATCGAAATGTTAAAAATAGCATTTATTATTGGTTGAGTTTTCGTTTCGCTTTTCTTATTTTCATTTGTAAGTAAGAAGGAGGCTTTCTTTGTTGTTTATTAAAATATTGAATGCTAGAAATATGAAAGCAAACGAAAAAGAAATTAGATAACACCGTAATTAACCGTAATTAACCGTAGCAAAAATAAATTGAAGGCAAATTTTGTAAATTTGTTATGACATGTTACGGATTTGCATGACCCTCATTGCTGATTGATAGATTCAATTGGACTTAAAAATAGAAAAGAATTGTGGAAAAGTTATTGTTGCGACTGAATATTTCCCGTATCGCCGGGGTAGGAAGATTAAACCCTCAATGACACCTCTGATATCTACCTCTATATCAGTAACCGTAGTTTAGAAGACTCGTTCAGTTTCTCTCGTTACTACAACTAAATGCAGAAAAAGATGAAAATTTGTTCATAAAAAATCAAAATAAATTGTAGTAATGATGATGGAAGTCTTGACATTGCATGTAAATTGTTATTTTAAGTATTACTTATTTCTGAAGAGTGTGAAGCCGAACGCACCACATAATTCATGAACAAATTTTGTTTTACCTAATTTCCAACTTCTTATGTGTATGAGAAAAATCTGGTGCAATAACGAGGTTTGTGTTACCGATGCGAGCCGGAGGTGAGTCAGACCTTCGAAACAAAAAATCTTATATACAATTGTTGCTTTTTCCATACGTAATACTCAAAATACCAAACGAGAACGAGAACGTCACCAATCTTACCTCATATGTTCGTCAACATGTAAGATTGTGGCACGAAAGTGGCATTAGATCAATACCAACATTACCGCAAAACCAAACGAATATTGATAAAACTAAAACAAAAGGAAATAACATTTTTAAAAAAGCAGAAGCTAAGTTGGCAGATGGTGATGTAACTGGTGCATTACGACTAATTTCGTCAGATGATATCATTGCACCGAATAATGAAGCAACTTTGAACGCTCTTAAACTGAAGCATCCCCCACACCCTGAGCCATCATTTTTTCCGGAATCTTCATTAGAAATACTACAGGTCACACCAACGGAAGAAGAAGTCAATATTTCGATAACATCATTCAGAAAAGGTACTGCAGGTGGTCTAGATAGTTTAAGGCCACAAATCTTGAAAGATTTGTTGTATGTTCAAAACGGCGATACTGGCAGTAAACTGTTAAAAGCATTGACTTCATTGACAACGATAATACTGAAAGGGGACGTTCCAACATCCGTGTGTCCGTACGTATATGGCGCATCTTTGACAGCCTTACAGAAAAAATGTGGTGGAATTAGACCAATTGCTGTTGGAAATACTTGGAGACGGATTGCAGCAAAAATCGTATGCCGTAAAGTGGCTTCAGCACTGTCAAATTTGCTTCTGCCTCATCAATTGGGAGTAAGAGTAAAGAACGGTGCAGAAGCCGGTGCACACGCAGCACGTATATATTACAATTCAAAACATTCTTCTACTCGAGTATTTATTAAAATCGACGTGAAGAACGCATTTAACGAATTGAGAAGAGATGTTATGCTGCATAAAGTGAAATCAAAGTTCCCAGAAATTTACAATTTCGTGGCGCAATGCTATCGTCATCCAACCAACGTATATTACAGAGAACACGTCATCTTATCGCAGACAGGAGTACAGCAAGGCGATCCTTTGGGTCCAGCCTTATTTTGCCTTGTTCTTCACGACATCGTCTCTTCACTACAAGATCTTGACCTGAATATTTGGTATTTGGATGATGGAACAATTGCCGGCACACCCGATTGCGTTTCTAAAGCACTGAAACAGATTATTGAAAAAGCAAAAGGAATTGGCCTTCAATTGAATCATGCAAAATGCGAAATGTCTGTTTTATCAGCATCATCAGAACAATCGAAAAATGCACTCTACGACCACTTCAACTCGATAGCAAATGGGATTCAGATTATGCAGAGTGAAAATGAATTTTTGTTGGGAAGTCCCCTTACTAAAGCGGCGTCATCTATATGTATGCAAAAGAAAACAACTGAATTGATGAATTTGACTGAGAAGTTGAAGAATATCAGCATACACAGCGCATATTATCTCTTACGCTTATCTGTGACTACACCTCGTCTCATTTTCTTTTTGCGTGGAGCACCATTGTGGAAAAATTCATCTGACCTGTTACATTACGATGAAACAATGAAGGCATCGATCGAATCGTTGCTCAATGTGCAATTCACTGAATCGGCTTGGATCGAATTATCATTACCCATCAAAAAAGGAGGCAGTGGAATACGACACGCATCAGACATAGCACTACCATGTTTTCTGTCATCTGTGTACAATGTTTCCGCCTTGTTAGATCAACTGTTACCTGAAACTTACCGACAGGACGATTTGGCAAGAGTTGAAGCAGAACAACATTGGAGTCATAAATTTGGAGAGCTACCGGATGTATGTTTGCGTCAATATCAAAGTCAATGGGAGTGTATTGAAATAACCGAAAAATTAACGAATATTACAAAATCCTTGACTGACACTGCTGATAAAGCCCGATTTTTATCAAATTCATCGGAACAGACAGGTGTTTGGTTACAAGCCCTTCCTTCTCCTCAACTAGGAACACACTTGAACAACGACGAGTTCCGAGTTTCTTTCACATTACGCTTTGGTCTGCCCATTGTACAACCTCACAAATGCATCTGCGGAAGTAAAGTTGACAAATTTGGAAGACATGGTCTGTCGTGCAGTAAAGCAACGGGCACTAGCTCACGACATGAAGCTATCAACAACCTCATACAAAGAGCACTTAAATCGGCTGAAATACCATGTACTCGTGAACCACCTGGTTGTTCAGGACCAGATGGGAAGAAACCAGATGGTCTCAGTCTTATACCGTGGGCTAGAGGAAAATCACTACTGTGGGATTTTACGTGCCGTGACACTTTTGCACAAACATACGTAAATCGAACATCACGTGAGTTAGGCTGGGCAGCGAAACAGGCTGAAAATCACAAGATAAATAAATATATCATCTAAGAGAACAATTCATCTTCGTGCCTGTGGCATCAGAAACATCTGGTGTTTTTGGAATGATGGGCTATAAATTATTGAAAGAAATTGGTAGAAAAATTTCTGATATAACCAAAGAAAAACGAGCCACATCCTACCTCTTCCAAAGAATTGGTATCGCAATTCAACGCGGTAATGTCGCTTCCATTTTAGGAACAATTCCACCATCGAAAAATTTAGCAGAATTATTTTATTTGTAAATTATATTTAATAAACAATTCTTCATATACAACTTATTGATCTTTAGATATTTTGCGTAAAAAACTCATTGAGCCACTTGTTATCGTATGCTATCGGAAGATAAACAATTTTCCGCTTACAAAAAAAATCTGAATTTAGCTTCCTCCAGCATAAAAAATTCTATAAAAAACTTGTACGAAAATATTATGTCATTGTAATATTTATCTGCTTCGAAAATCGATGTTTAGGAAAGTGGCGCCTAGTTATCTTCACCATGTCTCAAGTGGTCAATTGTTCCATATGGCAATAATTCGACTGTCTTAACATTTTCAATTTTGAACATTAAATCTATATAAACGCAATTCAAATAAAACATAAATTTAATCAAACGTCCCAGAAGAAACTTCAGCGGCGCTAGCCGAAATTGCGATGTTGGCGATAGATAGCTTGGCTCCGTTAAAACAATGATTGCATGTGGGATTGTTTACGTATTAAAATAATCGTCACTTTAATTCGACATCTCGAAAATAAAAAGTGTCAAATTTTACAAAGCTACGAATTTTCTGGCTAACTAGTACGACTCAAACAGCAGTGGCGAAATAGATGCCTGGAAAATCAGCGGCTCTCACGTCTGATCTAGATTAGTGATGTATTTTTATCTAAGTTAATATTACATGCAAGATTTATCCCGCGACACATAATAACAAATTTTAATGAAGTCATTTCCTATTTCAATATAACACCAGGGAACAATATAAAAACGGTTTTTATTAGGAAATTTTCTTAATATTGAACGCAATCAATCATGCTTAGGGCTCAATTTCAATTTAATGATATGAATAACATTTCTCAGAGCTTCATTCCTTATGCATTCGACCGAACAAAAATTTTCCCACCCTCATATCCTTTTTTGTTTATACAAAATGTAAGCACTTCTATTGTCTGATTTACATTATGTTTCACATATTAAAGTGGTTAATGGTTTTGTGTATCGTATAGATACATTTCACACACATACAATGACATAATAGAGTAAAGATGCTAAATTTAAACGCGTGTCAAACAACTAATTATTTGAGGTGGTAAATTTATTTTGTGTCACCCACAACGCCATGTAAATGGAAATTGTTAGGGGGTGCAGGGAATTTATTTGATTTTTCGTACAAGTAGGGATTTGATTGGTTTTAATAGAAGGTTTTGATTCCCCATAAAAATGTAATTTCATTAACTGCAGAATAGTCTTTATACTGTGACCTAATACAATCTGAATTTAAGCTTAAATCCAGAATGTTCGAGAGAATGTTACTTGAAAAGTCTTAATTGTAAAAGAATGCAGGAACTGGCAAAATTGTCGAGAAATACACTTTTTTATCTTCTATAACGAAGACTGTCTCATGTAATTAGACCACACCTTCAAAGTCCCTCTTCATCCGCAAGATCTACTTAAAAACAAAAAATGTAGTAAGACATTTGATACAGAAAAATTTGCCCTGAAGTGACTATCATAGGGAATGTTCCGTTTTTTTCTGGACTCTAGTCAGACTTCAGGACTCAGGTAATATCGGTTTATTAATATTAAAAGGTAAGTTCATACTCAGGTAATTTAGATCAGGCTTAGTCAAGTTCAAAGGTGGCAGAACATTTCTCCGCCGGGCGTTAATAACGCCCAGCTGAATAATTGGATAAACGCTACAAAATGGCACTTTAATAAATAACTTTACTTATAGAGCATGTAACTAGAAGAAGTTGACTAAGGGGAAAATCTTCCTTATACAGAATGTCTTTTTAGACTAATGGTTAGTTAAAGTAACTAAAACTGGTACAATAATTATTAGAAATTGTAATATTCGTATGGAATGAAATTAAATCTGAGAAGAAAATTTTGGTTCACGGATGGGACACGAACCCATAGCCTTCCACTTTCCGGGCGGATGCTCTACCATTGAGCTACCGTGGACATCCGTGAACAAAAATTTTCTTCTCAGATTTAATTTCATTCCATACGAATATTACAATTTCTAATAATTATTGTACCAGTTTTAGTTACTTTAACTAACCATTAGTCTAAAATTTAATAGTAATTTGAGTTATTCTTTTGTTTCCAAATAATGCAAACGTTCATATACGATTGCATCGAATTGATGCTGACTATATGAACAAATTCGATTTGAATTACTGCAGGAGACAGTAATAAGTATTCGTTACACGGAAAAAGACAGCGGTACATACATGTCAATGAATGTGTGTGTAACACGTGAGTTGAAATGTGACGTA